>CM068304.1:33727742-34272235 GCA_034768395.1 Linum lewisii | reverse complement strand
TCCATCTTCACACACAACATCGATTCTACCTAAAAGGCACGTCGCATAATTCATACATCAACACCTAGCATCATCTCAATCCCAACATCACATGAACCAACACAATCCAACTCATTCAGTAATCCCACATCACACATAACCACACATCGCAAGACATTCAACGCCTCCCACGGCACAAACAGTTTAAGGGTAAACGGCTAGCTCACCGGCCACCCCCACCTGCAAGTACAGGGGAAGCCATGTCATGAGTCGTAGAGTTACCCTCCTGTACGTCCTTCATTGGATGACCACACATTGGTGGAGCCATCCACCTGTTCATCAATTAAGGGCGACCCCACATTGGCAGGACCACCCTCCTGCAACCACAGACTGACAATAGCATAATATACACAATTCTCATGTTCACAGACCCGTCCCTCCTATCACTCTTTACTAGTTCCGATCAATTCATCATCCATGTTAATCAATTTCTCCAATAAAACTCATCACAAACAGCCATCAATCATCAACCAATCCATCAATTAACAAATATCCAACAATCATCAAAACAACATATTTCACAGAACAATCAATTGCAGAACAATTTTTCCCCTTTTACTCTCTTTCAATTTCATGCAAGGCCCTACATTTTTCTAAGTCTGAATTGTAACTCCTCACACCGACAAGACTACCTATCGTACGCTAAACCCTCACCTGACAAGAAGACGAGGCTCTAAAACTCTTCTAGAAACCCGAACAGCCAAGCTCTCAGACACCAAAAACGTAGCTATCCTCCTCTTCACCGACAGCAGCTTACTCTGAAATATCCAGAACTTCTGGGTGCGATCTCTTCCTCTCATCACAACAAACTCATAGCAAGAAACGGATCGCCAATCGGATCTCTACAACTCTCAGAATCGAGGTTTGAAGTTTTGGAGATTTCTGGCTGAGACACAAAAACGTAGCTCTTCCTTCTTCCATGGACAGCAGCCTGCTCCGACCCAGCCAGAACCAGGACTAGCGATCTCTTCCTCTCGCCTCCACGAACGTGTAGCAAGAAACGGATCGTCAATCGGAGCTCTACAACTCCCGGAATCAAGGATTGACCCAAATGAGTTTTTGGCTTCTTCAAATACGGGTTTGGGGAAAGATGGAGGAAATGAAAAAGGTGAAGAACTCCTCAACTCCCCTTTTTAGCACTTAAAGCATGACACATGGCCCACGTGTCATCAAATGCACCCCCAAAGTGTTTTAAAGTCGACCCAACTCAAATTCGAACGTCCCGACTCGAGCTCCAATACCCGTGTGGTTGGGCGAGGATGTTACACAGGTCATTGAGAAGAAGCAGAAACCTGTCGTTCAGAAGCCGCCTAAGAAGAAGAAGAAGGAACTGCAAGCCTCTTCTAAACCACCGAGCAGACCTCGAGGAAAGAACAAGAAAACGAAGACACAAATGGTCTGGAGACCAAAAATTCCGCCATCTTCCACCGAGCCAGCTGCACCACCATTTCGTTCCAAGAAACCGGCGCCGGAACAAGTATGGAGGGAGAAGCCGAAAGCATCTCCTAAGGAAGTACTAACGATCACCGATCCTGGTGATACCAAGCCGAAGATTAAAGAAAAGAATAAGCCGACAGTCCTCATTCCTTCCATCGTCACACTCAAGAAGGATGATCTCTCCAAAGAGCTGTTCGGACCGTTCAAGTTCGTTGATCACCTTCCCGACGGACGTACCAAGCTATTACATGCAAACGGGAAGAGATTCACGCTTACCGGAGAAGTCCCGAAGCTGTACTTCATGAACTCCGATGCGAGCGTGAAGGAGAATCTAAGTTGGGATGTCTCCTAATACCGTCCAGGTATCGTCCAGCTCAAGGACGTTAATAAAAGAGCGCTTCGTTGGAGGCAACCCACGGCTGGAGTCTGTTTTAATTTTTTGTTGAACTTGGTATTTTAGAGTCGGTTCGGGGGAGCCAAAAGTGTCAGTTTGTTTGTTTTCTTATTTTTCGTGTAGAGTCTGCATGTCATAGAGTCAGTAGCAAGTTGATTGAGCCAAAAGTCGATTTTTGTGGATTTAACTGTGATTTTCTGAAGTTGACCGGATTTGCGAAAATATTTAAAAACCCGAACAGTTCAAAATTTTTGGCGAAACCACCCTTGTTTTCGCCGAAATCGATTTTCGATTTTCGAACTCAATCTCCCTGTTCATTGTTTTCGGTTCGAAAAGTCTCTTGTTTTCGGCAAAACCATTTTAAATGAAATTTTCGGCGAAACCGTGTTCTTGTTTTCGGCGAAACCACCTTCAAAAATCCGGCAGTCCATTTTAACTGATATTTTCGGTGTAACCACCCTTTTTATTTCGCCGAAAATAATTTTGAAAATCACCCAACTATTCCTTTAAAATCCGGTTTTCGTTCCTCTCTCTCCTTCACTCATTTTCGAACCAAAGCACCCGAAAACCTCCCCTATTCGTTTTAAAATTGCCGCCGACCACCACTTCTTTTAAACGCCGCCGCCGCCGTCGCTCCCTTCCCCTCCTTTTTCCGATCCCAACAAGCCCTAGAACAACCAAATCGGAGCTTTGCAGCTCCAGTTCAGCGAAAACCTAGTTTTCAACGTTTTTCACCGATTCTTCCCAACCCGTTCATTTTTAGCAGTCATGGCCTCAAGGTAAGTTGTATAACTTTTCAATACGAATCTTTTGACATATAGATTGCTGAATTTCGCCAGGGTTGACTTTCAGTTGACTTTTCGGTTTGCCTCATTTTGCGTGCCGACTGTTTTCGTGTGAACTAGGATTAACTGAACTTATAGAACTGTTCTAGGATGTTTAGGGAGTTCCGTGCTTAATTTCCATATCATTTGATCATATGTTGCTATGCATAAGATTAATTCTTTGTAATGTTGACTTTTATGAGAAATGTCGGTTTGACTTTGAATTGTTGTGATCATTTGGCTGTCTGATGTGTTCATTCTCGTTCATATTTTCGTGCTTGCCATTTGAGATCATATTTTACCGTCATTCTCCAAGTTATGATTGTCTTGCCATGATTAGGGTTCGATATGCCTAAATGTTGACTTTCTAAATGTCGGTTTGACTTTTTGAACTCTGATTGTGCTTATCCGATTCTGGCTGTTCCTAAGTATGTATTTTACTGTCTATGATTACCGGTTACTCCGCTTTGCTTACCCCACTTAGTTTCCCTCATTTCTTTGTGAAATTGAGTTTTCCTACTAAGTGTGGGGTAAGGTTTTGGTTGACTAATCTGGTTTCATTCTGGTTCTAAGGACACCACTTATGAGCGCAGGACTAAGGCACGACTTGATGGCGCCTCGAGCTCAGGAGCTGCCGCTCCCGTCACACCTGTTGTTCTGGGTCCACCACCTGCACTCCCCCGCCAAGCTGGATACCACCGCACCATAGCTCGTCTACTAGACTTCTATTTTGAGTGTTTCCAGAAGCTCGAGCACGTCCGGGAGCTGACGTGCGCCCCCTTTCCATGGAGTCACTCCAGGAGCATGACGAGGACTACCACCGGAACGTGCATAACGCCTTAGCACCGGCTGGTCTCCTCGAGCCGACCACCATCGCCGCCGAGTTCCCAGACATTGCCCTCCAGGAGTTCTGGGCAACCTTTGATCTGGACGAGCACAAGAGGAAGCAACGCCAGAAGGTGGTCACCTTCTATCTTGGTGGGGTGTACAGGCAGCTCACCTACGATGAGTTTGCCGCTCATCTCGGCATCCCCTACGAGCACTATCACGATCATCACCTCGGTTGGGGCGAAGATGATAACGACGAGGAGTACCACGCGCTCTGGAGCCACATGACAGGCGTACCTGGCGATCGCCTCGGGATGAACAACTCAGTTAAGTCTCTCTCCCACCCGCTCTATAAATTTATTCATATGGTTTGGCGTAGGTCGCTTTTATATGTTCCAGATAAGGACCGCCACCATATCCTCAAGGAGGAGCTACCCTCTACACCCCGGCTGGGTACTGGCTCGCATCTTCTGCCAGAAGACCAGGAGGAAGACGCCACCTCGCAGGCTCTTGGGGGCAACTTCATAGGACAGCTCATCATCTCCTTCGGCATCAGCCATGAGTATAGCCCGCACATTCCACGACACCAAGTTAGGACCGTTGGAGGAGATTTGGCAGTCGAGTATGACCTAGAGCTGGACCTCAGTCCCCATGTAGCAGCTGATCCTCCACTCCAGCCTGTGGTCGAGTCGGAGGAAGAAGATGATGCTGAGGAGCAGCAGCCGCAGCCGCCGCCAGAATTCCAAGATTATATACCCTCGCCACACCATCAGGCAGGGTATGCTCACCAGTCGCCGCCGCACATTCCAGATCCATACTCGGCGTCTCACCCTCAGCACCGACCGCACCCCGCGGATGTTGGGGAATTGTACGAGCGACTGCAGGAGTGGCGCGTCACCGACAACGCCACTCACGAGGCGCGGTAGACTATTATGCAGCAACATATGCGCCGCGCCGACCGGCGTTATGAGGCACAGATGGCGTGGCAACGCCAGCTCGATGAATTTCTCCACTTTCCACCTCCCGGCTCACCGGACCAGCAGTGATCGGGTTGTATTCCTTTTCTGGTGTCTTCTTTTTATTTATTCTTTTTGGATTTCGGTCCAACTTTTTTCTGTGTGGATCCGGGACACTTGTCCCGGTTTCCTTTTTATGTTTTATTTGTTTTTGTTTTGTAGGCAGTTGGGAGATTCCCTTTGCTTCGCTTGGGTAGATTCCCTCCGCTCCGAGGATCCGTGCTAATCCACTACGCCAATCATCTCGATCCAGGTTCTTCTACTTCACTCTGAACTCTAGTCCCTTCACTGTGAGGACACAGTGTGATTTAAGTGTGGGGTAGGATGCTAGAGAACCTTGCATGAACCTGATTGCCCTTGATTGTGTTTTATGTGTGCCTCGTGATTCCATTCCAGTCTCTCTAGCATTAGAATGGCTCAGTTCTTGATTTTTGATGTTAAGTTGTTGTTTAACCCTTCATAATGATGCTTAGACTGCTTAACCTAGAACTTGAGAACCAACTTGTATACTTTGATGCTAAATTGCCTGGTCAGAACAGAATTTTTAAGATCACACTTGTAGTTTGTAGCCTTGATTGCATGAAAATGACCGAATCCGACTAGCAAACCAACTGTGAGCTTTTGATCCATTGCACGTAACTTGCAATTTTAATTCTTTCTGAGTGGTTTTCTGTTTACTTGAATGAATTAGAATTTGCATGAGACCTACTCGAGACCACACGATGACACGAGTTCTAGAAGGATAGGGGCACCTAGATTCAGCTACTAAGCCAGATAGCCTACCAAACGATAAATCCACTAGGTTTAGACCCTTGAGCTTGGCCTGTTCTTTCGGTTCGATAATACATTACAACCATTTCCCATTTCTTTCATTCCCCATTGATCCCCTGTGGTTGTAGTTCTAGATTGACCTACCGGAAGTCGGTTTGTGGTAACTTGCCTATAGCCATTAAACAGGTGGTCTTAGCTAATATGTCCAGACGTGTAAACCCCTCTAGCAACTAAAAGAAAATCGGCACAAAAGAAAAAAATTAAAAGTAAAGTAAGAAAAGAAGCAAGCTTCAGAAAAAATAAGAAGCAGAAAAATCAAAAAAATAAGAAAAGTTTCAAAGTGTTGTTCAATAAAACGTTCTTCTCCCTACAAATGGAAGAACGAAGTCAAAAGAAAAAGTTCAAAAGAAAAGAAAAAATCGTGTAAAGAAAAAGAATAAGTGCTAGGTTGCTTGAGGGTATCATAGGACGAGCGTTCATCATCCACCGTGTTTGGTTAGACCCCATAGGCTAGATTCGAGGGAAGTTAGTCGAAAGCTACACCGCACAAAGCCATCATCATTCATTCCCATCATCCATCTCATTATAAACCCGAGTAGTGTAGTATTCATTACGGTCCTAGCAGGGAAGTCCTTCTTGACTAGATACTCGTGTTGTCACAGTGGTGGAGATGTGGTCGAAATGCAAACCTATGATAGAATTCGGTAACAGAAAATGATCAAGAGCAGAAACACGTCCCTAAACACAGAGAGTGAGAGTTCCCATTGTACTATATATATCCTGTGCGAGGAGTCTGGTCGGTCAGGTCAAATTCGTGCATAATTGGTTGCTAATTACTTGTCGTGTGCAGTTTATTAGTGAGACCAGGTAATTTGGTTGATCTGTATGCATGTTAGGTTTCTTGTTCTAGGATCGATCTGTCTAATAATTCATTGTGTTTGATTGAGCTCCAATTTAATCGATCTTATCATTTATGAACATGAGCATTTCTATTCAGTTTGCTTGAGGACAAGCAAAAGCTTAAGTGTGGGGTATTTGATGACACTCGATTTGACGTGATTATCAGCCTCATTGAAGCGACATTTCCTTGCTTAAGACATGGTTTTTAGGGTAGAATAATGAATATTCAATCGATTGCCCTATCTCGTGCCATTTGTGTTACCTTGGCCCGTTTCGGGTCTATTTGATGGTTTTCTAGTGTTTTTATGTTAGCACAGGTTTTTGCCGTCGAATAGAGTAGCCATGGACGTGTCTAAGGCATTGGAACCTCGAGGAATCAAACCGGAATCAATCCAAGGAGCCGATCAAGTCAAACCGAAAGTCTGCCCATTCACACTTACACATTCGGCGAAAATAAGCTTCCATATTCAGCGAAAATAATAGTGCAAATCAACTGACGCCGAGTGAAGAATGATTTCGGCGAAAACATTGTGCTCTTCGGACCGAAAATACAAGGCAGAGAGATCACGGACATTTACACAAGGATTTTCGCCGAAAATAAGCTTCCATAGTCGGCGAAAATATCAGGCTAATCCGGATCAGTTAGGGTTAAGTATAAATACTTAACTCGGCGGCCCAAAGGGGGGACAATCATAATATACAATCATAATTCGCAAAACACAACTTTTCGAATCAGAATCCTCTCAAGTTCTGAAGTGAAGGGTTGGAGTTCGAAGAGCCGGATAGAGATCGTGACGCCATCCCTTCCATCTCGGAGAACAGGAGCTAGGAGTGTTATCTACCGAAGATCGAAGTCTGTCAGAGTCGTCTAAATTAGGTTTTTCAGATTCTTTTCTGTTCTTCCTTTGAATGATGAACTCTCTCTTTATTTTGTTTCTTTTGTAATAATCATGAGTAGCTAATCTCGTTAGAGCTTAGACTAGATGAACCCTAAGTGACCCAGGGCTTTAAAGCGGTCACGGATCGGCGGTGATTAGATTCGAAATTCAATCAGTTCTTTTTCATGTTTGATTCGTTCTTCTTTGTTCGTGTTTCTTGTCTAGATTGATCACCTAGATTAGATTCTGGTTAAGCTAAGGATAGAAGCGAACGCTCGCCTTACTTTAGTTCGAGTTAAACAATTAACCTTATAATTGGAGTGTGCCTTTCGTAGGAACCGGTTAGGGTTAATTCGCTGCAAGAGTAACTCATTAATCATTAGTAATTACACCAATTAATTAAGTCGTTAAGAGAGGCGACCGTACCCGGGCGGCTAGTTAATCTTGGTAGTTAGAACGGATAGAGCGAACGTTCGCCGGTCTTAAACCTAAGGGTAAGGAGTTATGGTGGTGTCTTAGTAATTGATTGAATGAGAATCGAAATCCGCTGATCTGTTGATTGCCAATGCTTTGGGGAACGAAGGGGGATTCAAAGTCTAAGTTCGTCTGTCATCCTTGTTTTCAAACCCTAATTCCCAATCTGCTTTAGTTTAATTTGTTTTAATTTTTTCTGCATTTCTTAGAACTAGAAGTCGTGGAACTCACACCACGCACAACGTGTTTTCCTTCGAGTATTTTGCTAGTTCTGAAGTAACCAATCATAGAAAGCCCTTGGAATACGATCTGCTATACGCTTTTTTCTTAGCATTAGTAGTTTTTATTTGGCTGAACCCGTCCGAACAACGACCGGGCGGTCCACCATATGCATCTCGGAATGACTAAGATGTACCATGATCTGAAGCTGAGTTTTTGGTGGTCGAGAATGAAGAAGGATGTAGCTCACTATGTAGCAACTTGCCTACTCTGTCAGAAGACAAAAGCAGAGTACAGAGCTCCAGGTGGATTATTGCAATCTCTACCCATTCCGGAGTTGAAATTCACAGATATTACCATGGACTTTGTGTCGGGATTTTCGCCAACCAGGGATGGAAAGGATGCTGTTTAGGTTATAGTTGATCGCTTGACGAAGGTCACTCACTTTATACCCATTCGGTTTAAGCCAAGTGTGGAGGAGTTATCCAAGCTCTATATAAAGGAGGTGGTGAGGTTGCATGGAGTTCCTCAATCCATTGTGTCCGACCGAGATCCGAGTTTCACTTCTCATTTCTGGGAAGGATTGCATACGACGTTGGGGACGAAGCTGAAATTCTCGACGGCTTATCATCCTCACACGGATGGTCAATCGGAGAGAACGATCCTTACTTTGGAGGAGTTGTTGAGGAGTTGTGCTATGGAGTTCCAAGCTCCTTGGACAGAATTGCTACCATTGGTTGAGTTTGCATACAACAACTCGTACCATAGTAGCTTGAAGTCCGTGCCATTAGAGGCTCTGCATGGGAGGGGGTGTAGGATGCCGTTGTGTTGGGATGAGGAAGTTGCTAGGGTATTGTCGGGTCCTCAAGTGGTTCAGGAGACGGCTGATCGTGTTAGGGTTATCAAGGATAAGCTGAGGGTGGCTCAAGACCGGCAGAAGTCTTACGCCGATGGTTGGGCTAGAGAGTTGAGTTTTGAGGTTGGAGAGAAGGTTTTCTTAAAGGTATCGCCATGGAAGGGGCTGATGCGTTTTGGTAGGAAGGGAAGTTGGCGCCACGATACATCGGTCCTTATGAGGTTTTAGCTAAGTCAGGACCGGTTGCTTATGTTCTAGCCTTGCCAAGTGAGCTCGAGAGGATACACAATCTGTTCCATGTGAGTATGTTTAAGCGGTATCATGGGGACTCCTCGCATGTGATTCAGCCGAAGGATGTAGAGATTGAGCAAGACATGACTTATGAGGAAAAGCGGTGGCGATCGTGGATAGGAAAGTTCGGGTTCTGAGGAACAAGCAGATTCCACAGCTCAAACTGGTGTGGAGGAATCACGAGAGTGATTCGGCCACTTGGGAGACCGAGGAGAGTATGAGGAGGCGGTATCCGGAGTTAGTGGAAGCTTATGCTTCAGGTATTACCTCGATTTAGTATTCTTCTCGAGTTTGCTCATTTTGTGCTTCGTTCTAAGTGAGCTTTGAGTTGTGCTTGGTGGTTGTGTTGCATTGTGTAAGGTTGAGGTTTGGGGTATGAAGAGTTGGTAGCCTTAGAAGGTATAGGGTTGTTGAGTTGCTGTTAGGGATTTCAGGTGACAATGTGATGCTTGAGTTGTTGCACTTTGCTGCATTTTTCAGTATCATGTTGCTAGGATGAGTTAGGAGTGATTTCGGGGATGAAATCATTGAAGTTGTGGAGACTTATAACATCCCCGCCCAACTGGATGGGTTAGAACTCAAGTTCGGGTGATTAGAGTGCTGAAATCAGTGCCTCTGAGGTCCCATTGAGGTTTGGGACGTTTGTGTTTAAGTCGGGTTGAGGTTACAAGTGAGTGTGTTGTGCAGTGAAGAACACATACCGTGTGTTGTAACACGCGTCGTGTGTCTTCAAGGTACACGCCATGTATCTGAGATACACGGTCATGCACTAAGTTCAGCTAAGTCTCGTCGAGATGGCCAAAAGATGACACATAGACGTGTCTTATAGAAACACGCCATGTGGTGTCATAACACACGCCGCGTGTTATGAAACATGCCGTGTGTCTTGACCTAGGTATAAAAGACGGGTTTTGACGGGATTTCATAACTTTCAACTCCTTTTTCTCTCCACAAAACTCTTTTGACGAACCAACTTTGGCCAAGCTTCAGAAGGTGAATCCGGGAGCTGTAGAGGTTGGATTGATGATCCGCTTGTTGCTATGCGTTGCTATAGACAAGGAGAATAGATCTATAATCTCAATTTCTGGTTTCTTGGTGTATGTCACAGTCAGTGAGAAGGGGATAGGCTACGAGTTTGGAGTTGGGGAAACCGATATTTCAGGGAACTAGAAGACGTTTAGAGCCTCATCTTCTACTCCAAGTGAGGGCTTAGTGTTGTAGGTAGTTTGGACAACCTGAGGAGTTATAATTCGGACTTAGATGAAAGCTAGGTGTTGCATGAAAATGATGAGAGTAAAAGGGGTAAATTGTTTTGTGAATGTGTATCTGATTGTTTGCTTGATGATTGTTGTGGTTGGGGGTTGGGATGAAATGAAATGACTAATCAATTGGCATAGAATTGAGAGGTAAGATGAATTGGGGATATGGATGCTAGTGATATGATATTGTGAATTGTTAGTTGTGGATGCAGGAGAATGGCCCTACCAATGTGGGGCGTTCTGAATGAGAGGAACAGGTGGGTGATCCCTAGACTCATGACATTGCTACCCCTGTACTTGCAGGTGGGGGTGGCCAGTGAGCTAGCCGGTTGTCTTATTGTGTGGTTGTGTGAATGTGTTGGGATTGTGATCGGAATGTGGTACTAAAGGGATGGTTGTAATCATGTGATGATGTGATCGATGTGTGTGTGATGAGATTCTTTGACTTGTGAATTGATTGTGAATTGATTGTGAATTGATTGTGAACGTAGAACCGGAAGGAGCCCACACTACCCACCTGAAACACTGTTTTGTTCGAGTTTGATTCACTGGGGTGAATCCCATGACGTGGAGTCATGGTGGTTAAAATCTCCGTTAATGAAGGATCCCTATGGGATGCGTCGTGATAGCTCCGTGGAGGAAGATCCCTTAGGGGATGCATCGTGTTATCTCCCCATGAGGGAAAGATCCTACGGGATGTTTGGATGTGATGGCCGGTGGTGGTGGTGTGGATAACTCCTTGGCGCCTAATAACTCATCTAGCATATTAATATGTGATTGGTTGTGTGTGATGTTGTGTGTATGAACAGTGATTGTGAACTGGTTGTGAACTATGTGCTATGATTTGTATGCTGCTTCGGTTGTGATTATATTTATGCTATTGAATGTGAATGAGAATGAAGAATTGAACCTATGTGATCACCTATAATGCTTTAGGATGTTAAAATCTGGAAGGGGTAAGGTTCCATTCTCGATGTCTTGTGTAGAGTTTGGAACCGCTCCTTTGGTTGAGGACGACGCGTAGGTAGGCCTAGTGGGTTCACTCAATTTCAATAGGAAATTGATCCCTTTTGATGTGAACCGCTGCAACAGTGGGCAGATGACCTTTGAACACCACAAGTTGATCTCCTAGCAACGACTAGAAACCTTCAGAATCGGGGCGGATTAGGACTTTTACCCTTTAGCTATAAGGGGAGCTAGGAACCACAAGTATCAAGTCGAGGGCGCCACGTCAAGATATGGATGCTCTTGATGATAAGCCAACCTTAAGCAATGCAACTTCGAGCAAATGCTTGAAGGGAATAGAACAAAGTTCTGAAAAAGGGGTTTATTTAATTCAAGTTGTGATTACAAAGGGCGGCCCGCGGCCTCTATATATAGGGAGGAGTTAGGGAACACTACAAAAAAAGGTAGTTTAGCGTCGGTTAGACGCGCGTTATGGCGTCGGTCACCGACCGACGCTAAATTTAATAGCGTCGGTCGAGAAAACCGACGCCAGATGTGGTGACGTTAATATTAGCGTCGGTTTTAGGTCGACCGACGCTACGGCACAGACCGACCGACGCTAAATATGCGTTCACATCACAAAAAAAAGCTGCAGATGCAGCTGCAGCTTTTTTCTTCTTCTTCCCTCCTTCTTCCCTCCGTCTTACATCTGCTTCTTCTTCTAGCCTCTTTCTTCTTCTTCTTTTTCTTCTTCTTCTTCCCTCCTTCTTCTTCTTAGGAAAAGGTGGAGCGGCGGCGGCGGCGATCTTGGAAAAGGTGGAGCGGTGGCGGCGGCGGCAGCGGTCTCGGAAAAGGTGGAGCGATGGCGGCGGCGGCTTTGGAAGAGGTGGAGCGGCGGGGGCGGCGGCGGCGGCTTTGGAAGAGGTGGAGCGGCGGGGGCGGCGGCGGCTTCTTTGGAAGAGGTGGAGCGGCGGCGGCGGCGGCTTTGGAAGAGGTGGAACGGCGGTGGCGGCGGCGATTTCTTTGGAAGAGGTGGAGCGGCGGGGGCGGCGGCGGCCAAATAGGTGGAGCGGCGGCGGAATAGGTGGAGTGGCGGCTGCTGAAGAAGAACAAGAAGAACAAGAAGAAGAGAGGTTTGGGTTTAGGAGATGAAGATGAAGAAGGAGATGAAGATGAAGAAAAGAAGAAGGGAAAAGAGAAAGATAAGAGAGAAGAGAGGAGGCGACTGGCGTTCAACTCATTAGGGTTAATATTTAGCGTCGGTCGACCAGCGTCGGTCGACCAAACGACCGACGCTAAAACGCGAGATTCTAACGCTATCCTCTTTCGTTTCAACCGACGCCAAAACGCTCTTTTTTTGTAGTGAAGCTCTCCTAATCCTCCTCTAAAACTATTTCCTAACTAAATAATAAAATAGACTAAAGCCTAAAAAGACTAAATTATTTCTACTTAATCGAAACTAGAAGGGAAACATAACTAAGAATCCTTAAGAGTCTTGGAACACGAGTAATAAACCCAAATTAGTAAATTGGCAAAATCGGAGAAACCCTAGGCCGGGCAGGAATCTGAATCCGGTTTGGATTTGTAGTGGCGGCGTGTGTGTAGGCCAGATTCTGACCAAGATTATGTTCCTCCGTGTGTCCTAGTCCTAGGAGGACTAGGAATCACATTCCTCAATCCATGGCATCAGGTATTCCTGGCCCGGAAGGGAACCTGAGCCCGGTTGGTACGCATCCTTGGGCCCGGATCGTGTATGGGCGGATCTTCACGTGGTTTCTCCCTCAAATCTCCTCCAAATGCATCTCTGTTTGTTAGAGGTGGCTCCTGGGACTTCAAGGTATCCATGGCACTTGGAATTTCCCAAAAGTCTTAAGCCAAACGTTGGCTCGGCCTAGATCGCTCCGGCAGCGTGCCCAGACTCGGGCCTGGCGCTCGAGGCAGGCTGGTCTCTTGGCCTTTGCCAAATCTGGCCAGGTATTTGAACTTCTGCCTCGGCTAGTCTTTCAGGAATGCTTCCAGGAGATCTTCAAGTGCTAGTGCATGCTTGGGGCTCGGAGGATTTGTCCTGGTGCCTAGCCCTAATGCTAGGGCTCGTCTGGGGTCCGTGGCGGGGCTTGGCTCCGGGCTTCTCATTTTTTTGGCCAAGCTTTCCTCCCTCTTCCTCCGACGTTCCTCCAGAAATGCTTCAAGGGGATCCCTTTGGCTTGTCCTTGGCTTCCTGGCTCGTGCCATTCGATCTAGGGCCTATGGATGGTCCTAGCCTCGTCCCTAGGCTCAGCTTTAGGCCGAGCTTCGCGGCCTTGGCTGGCTTCACTGTTTGGCATGGCCTGACTGAGATTCTAGCTTGCCTAGCTGCTGGCGGAGACATGAGTCTGAATTTAGTCATGTACCTTGGCTTGAGGAACCTTTATAGGGCCCGGTTGTAAGCTTGCCTTGGCCCTAAACGCTTCTTGTATGGCCCTATGGTCCTGCCCTTGGTAGGGGACCCTGGTGGGGTGTAAGAATAACAGTTGGCATTGGGGTAGGTAGGTAGGATCACATCATCCCCCTCTTCTTGCTTTGGATTCGTCCTTGAATCCAGCTCCTGCTCACGTTGTGCACTCAGCAAGCCTCTCCAGATCTCCGTTACTTGTGTGGTCATAACCAAGGGAGACTCGTGGTGGTCTCCTGGACTTGGGACATCATTAGAACTTGTGTAAGACCAAGGCTCAAGGTCTTCTGAGCTTTGTTCATTGGTGTCTGATGACACTAGAATTAACGTGATTATCATCCCCATTTAAGCGACAATTCATTGCTTGTAACACGTTTTACGAGTCGTTTAGGGTGTTTTCACTCAATTGCACTATTTCCTACCAATTTGGTTACTTTGGCCCTTTTTGGGTCTATTTGATATGTTTTCTAGTGTCTCTATGAGTACACATGTATCCGTCATCAAACAGGTGGCCTCAGACGTGTTCAAGATGCAATATATCCTCGAGAAGTGAACCAGAATCAAACCAGGAATCAAATCAAATGAAGAACTGATGAACCACTGCACCCAGCACAAAGTTCTCACCGAAAATGTCAATATTTTTGGCGAGAAGATATTGAGAATTCAAGTCTAACCATTTGTAAAGATGTTCTCGGCGAGAACATTAAAAGTTCTCGCCGAGAATTTATGAAGAAATTAATTGGGAAGACTCGTCGAGAAGGCAACAACAGTTTGTGAAGGAATTCTCGGCGAGAAAGTTCTCACCAAGAACTTATGAAGAATTACAAGGAGGATTCTCGTCGAAGCAACAGACTGGATTTACACTGTACTTCTCATCGAGAACTTCCTTCTTTTCTGACGGAGGTTTGGAAACCAAACCCTACATAAGCAGCAGCAGCGACATCATTTAAGGGGTGAGTCGCCAGACGAAACGAATCATTCAATTAGACTTTTATAGTCGACACGAATTTAGAGTCGATAGATAGAGTTTAGAGAGCGGCCTCAGAGTTCCCGGGGAGATCCTGACACCGTCTTTTCAGGAGCGCTCGGAGCTAGGAGTGAAGATCGCCAGAGATTGAAGCTTCGTCGGAGTCGTCAGAATTAGGTTTTTGAGTTCCTATTTGTTCTTCCTTTGTATGATGAACTCCTTGGTTGTTTTTTATTCTTTTGTTATCAACATGAGTAGCTAAACTCATAGAGATTAGATTAGATCAACCCTAAGTGACACGGGGCTTTAAAGCGGTCACGAATTGGCGGTAATTAGATCTTAATTCATACAGTTTCTCTTGCGTGATTGTTTTGTTCTTCATTTCTCGTGTTTCTTGTCTACTTGACGCCTAGATTAGATTCGTGTTAAGCTATGGTTAGTTGCTAGATGTTAGTCGCCAGACGTCCGCCGTACTTTGGAACTTCAAATCAATCAATTAACCTATTCAATGGAGTGTGCCTTTCGTAGGAACCATTTAGGGTTGATCCGCTTCTAGGGTAACTCATTATTCTTAATCAATTTCACCAGTTAGTTTTCCGTTGCAGAAGTGAACGCATGGATGGTTAATTAATCATGGTAGTTAGATCCGATAGAGCAAACGTTCGCGGAACTTAGACCTAAGGGTAAGGAGTTATGGTGGTGTCTGAGAACTGAATGAATTAGGATTGAAAACCACTGGTCTTGTGATTGCCAATGCTCTGGGATCTTAGGGGGGGATTCGAGTCTAAGCTTCTCTGTCATCTCGTTAAGTCAACTCAATCAATCAACATGTCTTTATTTTCATTTCAATTTCCTTGCATTATAGTTTAGAAGTCGTGGAACCACACCACGCACAACGTGTTTAAACTTGAATAAATTGCCAACTTCTTTGAGTAGCCAATTTGAAGAAACCTCGAGAGATTCGATCTAGTCTACTTCTGTAGATTAGTTATTTGATAAACCTATTCTCAACGTTCATCAATGTCCATGCTATCTACTTCAGATGGGCTGTCCACGAGGATATCAAGGCTTGGGGAAGACATGTGTGAGAATATTTCATCTATCCTTAAGTCAGCCTCTTCCTCTTCTTTGATCTGGGCATCTTCTTCTTCATTCAGGGCCATGTGCTCGTCTCTCTCAATCGGGGCAACCCTCAGTAGGTGGTGGGTAAAAGCCTCATGTTGTAGCCCGGCTTGTAATCCGTCGTTCCAATGTGGGCTGGGGTTGGCCTAGGCCCCAACTCCGGGGCTGGGTAGGGCGCCGGCTCTGGGGCTGGGTGATGTGAACCGCTGTAACCGTGGGCAGACGACCCTTGAACACCGCAAGTTGAGATCGTGCAATGAGGTAGAACCGTCGGGAACCGGGGATGGAAGGACTTTGACCCGCTAGCTATATAACAGCTAGGAACCAGAAGTATCAAGTCGTAGACGCCACGCCAATAGATGGATGCTCTTGATGATAAGTGGAGCCTTCAGTATCGCAACATGCAGATACAATAAGGGTTTCAAGAACAAAGTTCTATCAAAAGGGGTTGTTTATTTCATAAAAGTTGTGTTTACAAAGGGTGGCCGGCGGCCTCTATATATAGGTGAGGGAACAAGCTCTCCTCCCTAAACACTACTTCCTAAATAAGAATAAAATAAAGAGTCCTATTCCTAAAAAGAATCCTAAACCCTTAAATAATCCTACTAAAAAGGGAAAAACAATTAAATAGTCTTAAATCCAAAAAATACAACTCAAATAGGACTAAAACTCCTAAAACCCTAATCCGGCGGTTTTAGGGTTTCCTAGTTCGGGTGGGACTAGGACTCGGCGGTCCGCCGGTCTCGGGCCAGGCCTTTGCTCGGTTCCGGGCTTCTTCTTCTTCAAACGACGGGCCTTCGTCGGGCCTTGGGGCCTGATGCTCCGGGCTGGTCCAGGGGCTAGGGGCTTGCCAAAAGGCTCTGGCCACATGGTGGCTAGCCTCATAAATTAGGCCCAATCGGCCCGACTCTCGGTCTAGAGCTCGGGGCGGGGCCGGTTTGGGAACTTCTTCATTTCTGCTCGAGGCTTCCTCTCCTAGCTTCGGGCATCTCCTTAGGTAGCTCCCTCTGTGGCTCTCACGGACTAGGGTCGGGCCAAACGTGGTGGCTTGGAACCAGGGGCTCTTATTCTTCTCAGGACTCGGCTCCAGGTCAGTCTTGGGTGGCCATCCCTTCTTGGTCAGGTACTCTTGAGCCCTCCTGTTCCTGTACTCCAGAAACGCCTCCAGAGGGTCTCTGGAGTGTGCTTCATCTTCAGGGCCCTTGGAGATTAGGCCAGGATCTGGCTGGGGCTTATCCTCAACCCTAGGGTTTCTACACTAGGCCAGCAACATGGCCTGGAGTGGCATTTCTTTCTTCTGAGCTTTCCTACCTGCAGGGGGAGGCCTTAGCCTATATTTCATCTCATACCTTGGTTTGAGGTCTTGTAAGTGGCCGGCCCTCGGTTCTACACGCTTCTTGTATGGCCCTAGGGTTCTGCCTCAGACAGGTGACCCTGGTGGGGTGTAGGAGTACTGGCGGGTACTAGGGCAGCTGGGCCGGGTCATATCATCCCCCTCTTTTTGCCTTGGATTTGTCCCCAAATCCATCTCGGGGTCTCTTCTAGCACTCATCACCCTCTTCCAAACTTCAGCAATTTTGTTGGCCACGGTAGGGGAAGACTCAGCATCATCTTTGGACCTAGGAGTGGCACTTGAGTCAGTAACGGACCAAGGCTCGGGTCCTTCAGTGCTTTCTCCATCGGTCTCCATAGCTCCTTCTCCTGAAAAACTATCAACAATAATATTAAGATTTGGAGAAGTGTCTGGTGAGAGTTCCTCACTCATTTCCACATCCGGGTCAGCATCCCGATCTTCTTCGCTCGGGGCAGCCCTCAGAACTCATTGGGAGATAACCTCCCATTGAATTTTGGGCGCACAAGGGACCGTCGGTGAAGCGTCGAGTCGAGGCACTGGGGTGCCAGAGGCGCCGCGGGTAGACCAGGGTACGTCGGGCAGGGCGGCGGTGTCAGGCAGTGGGGAGGTGGCAGCGGCCAGTGGGA
Organism: Linum lewisii; assembly: GCA_034768395.1. Taxonomy (NCBI): domain Eukaryota; kingdom Viridiplantae; phylum Streptophyta; class Magnoliopsida; order Malpighiales; family Linaceae; genus Linum; species Linum lewisii. The sequence goes on along the minus strand of CM068304.1, from coordinate 34,254,604 downwards.
AGGCGGCGGCGACAGGCAGTGGGGAGCCGACGGCGGTGGCCAGTGGGGAGGCGGCAGCGGCGGGCAATGGAGAGCCGGAAGGCAGTGGGGAGTCGGCGGTGGTGGGCAGTGGGGAGCCGGCGACGGCGGGCAGTGGGAAGTCGACGGCGGTGGGCAGTGGGGAGCCGGCGTTGGTCATCATTTTGTCGGGGTCGGGTAGGACCGGGACGGATCGGTGGGCAGGGACGCGCCAGACTCGTATGGTAGTGATCCGCCGGGGGCCACGTCGGGTGGTGATGCGCCGCGTGGCATCGGGCAACGACAGGTCGGGGCCGAGTGTTGGGGCGGCCGAGGCCTGGTCGGGCAGAGTGGCGCCGGGTGCTGGGGCGCTCGGACTGGTCGGGGCAGGCCAGTCGACATCGGGGCCGAATGCTGGGGCGCCGGGGCCTGGTCGTGCAGCACCGGGGCTGGGTGATGGGGCGCCGGGGCCTGGTCGGGCAGCGCCGAGGCTGGGCGCCGGGACGTCGGGGCTGGTCAGGCCCGGTCGAGCAGTGCCGGGGCGTCGGGGCTGGTCAGGCCCGGTCGAGCAGTGCCGGGGCGCCAGGTGCTAGGGTTTTAGAGATTAACCCTGCAAACTTTTTAAGCCCTTCTGGCTTAACTTCTTCTCCCTCATCTGATTCTTCTTCTTCCTTCTTCTCCTCTTCTTCGTCATCTGTCTCGATTCCTCCTTCTCTTACCACCATCGTCCGTTGGTTAGGGCAGTCCCTTGAGATATGTCCTCTACCTTGACACTTAAAGCATACAATTCCACTAGGACGTGGGTTAGAATTCTGAACCTTAGAAGTAGGTTGGGCAGATGTTACCGGTGGTACCGAATCCCTAGGGTTAGGGTTTGGCCGTGAGCTTGAGCCTCGGGGCTGTTCGGGCTTCCATGGGGCTTGGCTTGCATTCGAGCCTCCTCTCCACGGGGCATTGGTGGCTCTTCTCGTGTAGCCCCTCTTCATCTCTCTCTCCACACGGTTGGCTAGGGCCTTGAGATCCTCGTAGTCAACATAGTTAAGTATGTTGACTTGATGCATGATCTCGGGGTGTAGCCCACCCATAAACCAGGCTATCTTTGCTTCGGGTTCTTCTCGGAGGTCAAGTCTGGCTACCAACATCTCTATCTCCTTGGTGTATTGCTCCACATACATGGTGCCTTGCTCTAAGTTCCGGAGGGAGGTGTGTAGGTCTCGGATGTAAGTTCCAGGAACGAACTTCTTCCTCATGACTCTCTTGAGATCTCTCCATGACTCAATGGGGTCTTCCTCATCTCTTTGAACCATGCTCTTGAATTGGCTCCACCATAGAGCAGCATAGTCAGTGAATTCAAAGGTGGTGAGGATTACCTTCTTTCGTTCAGAATAGTGATGGCACTCGAGGAAGTCCTCCATACTTCTCTCCCAATCCAAGTACTCGTCGGCATTGTACTTGCCGGCAAATTTAGGCACGGTGAGCTTGAGGTTGCTCAAATCATCATCAATCTCCTGAGCTAGCCTTCGGGCTCTTCGGTTCAGGCCTTCAGGGCTGTCCTCTCGGCGCTCATCTCGTCCTCTCCCGGCTTGAAGCCTGGCTAGGGTTTCTTGGACGGCGGCCATGGTAGCTCCAAGGTTCTGAAGGTGGCCTTCCATGTTGGCTAATCTCTCATCTGCCATGGTTAGTACTAGCAAACGGAAGCAATTTTCTATCCCCTCTTCTTAGAAATAAACTTACAACGAAAGGAAATAACGTGGCAAGGGTGGCCTTGCTTTCTTTTCTTTTTTCTTAACTTACAACTCGAAACTGAAACAAGAATTGAAATAGAAGGGAATTTTTGAAGCTATTTTTCTTAAAAAGCTTTAAAGGATATGAATCCAAGTGAACCTGGAGACTGGGATAGATTGTGGTCCGTGAGCTGAACCGTGCTCTGATACCAACTGATATGAACCGCTGCAACCGTGGGCAGACGACCCTTGAACACCGCAAGTTGAGATCGTACAACGAGGTAGAACCGTCGGGAACCGGGGATGGAAGGACTTTGACCCGCTAGCGATATAATAGCTAGGAACCAGAAGTATCAAGTCGTAGACGCCACGCCAAGAGATGGATGCTCTTGATGATAAGTCGAGCCTTCAGTATCGCAACATGCAGATACAATAAGGGTTTCAAGAACAAAGTTCTAGCAAAAGGGGTTGTTTATTTCATAAAAGTTGTGTTTACAAAGGGTGGCCGGTGGCCTCTATATATAGGTGAGGGAATAAGCTCTCCTCCCTAAACACTACTTCCTAAATAAGAATAAAATAAAGAGTCATATTCCTAAAAAGAATCCTAAACCCCTAAATAATCCTACTAAAAAGGGAAAAACAATTAAATAGTCTTAAATCTAAAAAATACAACTCAAATAGGACTAAAAATCCTAAAACCCTAATCCGACGGTTTTAGGGTTTCCTAGTCCGGGTGGGACTAGGACTCTTCGGTCCGCCGGTCTCGAGTCGGCCCTTTGCTCAGCTCCGGGCTTCTTCTTCTTCAAACGGCGGGCCTTTGTCGGGCCTTGGGGCCTGATGCTCCTGGCTGGTCCAGGGGCTTGCCAAAAGGCTCGGGCCACATGGTGGCTAGCCTCATAAATTAGGCCCGATCGGCCCGGCTCTCGGTCTAGGGCTCGGGGCGGGGCCGGTTTGGGAACTTCTTCATTTCTGCTCGGGGCTTCCTCTCCTAGCTTCGGGCATCTCCTTAGGTAGCTCCCTGTGTGGCTCTCATGGACTAGGGTCAAGCCAGACGTGGTGCCTTGGAACCAGGGGCTCTTATTCTTCTCAGGACTTGGCTCCAGGTCAGTCTTGGGTGGCCATCCCTTCTTGGTCAGGTACTCTTGAGCCCTCCTGTTCCTGTACTCCAGGAATGCCTCCAGAGGGTCTCTGGAGTGTGCTTCATCTTCAGGGCCCTTAGAGATTAGGCCAGGATCCGGCTAGGGCTTATCCTCAACCCTAGGGTTTCTACACTCGGCCAGCAGCATGGCCTGGAGTGGCATTTCTTTCTTCTGAGCTTTCCTACCTGCAGGGGGAGGCCTTAGCCTATATTTCGTCTCATACCTTGGCTTGAGGGCTTGTAAGTGGCCGACCCTCGGTTCTACACGCTTCTTGTACGGCCCTAGGGTTCTGCCTCGGACAGGTGACCTTGGTGGGGTGTAGGAGTACCGGCGGGTACTAGGGCAGGTGGGTCGGGTCATATCACTGGGCCCGGTGCTGGTGACGGGGCTAGGCTGGGCGCTGGCGCCGGGGCTAGGTAGAGCGCAGGCGCTGGGGGCTGGGTCGGGTGCTAGCGTCGGGACAAGGTCGGGCGCTGTGTCGGGGCTGGGCAGAGCGCTGGCGCCGGGGCTGGGCTGAGCGCTAGCGCCGGGGCTGGGCTGAATGCTGGCGACGGGGCTAGGTTGGGCACTGGCGCCAGGGCTGGGTAGATCGCTGGTGTCGGGACTGGGCAGAGCACTGGCAGCGGGGCTGGGCAGGCGCCTTGGCTCCAGATCTAGAGCTCGTAAGAACATGCCAGAGAACTTCTCTAGCCCGCTTGTTGTACTTCTTCCCCTTCCTCAGACTCAGCTTCTTCTTCCTCCATCTTTTCATCCTTTTCATTGATGACACTCGATTTGCCGTGATTTTCATCTCCATTTAAGCGACATTTCATGCCCCTTTGATGCCATTTTGATGAGTATTTGGTGAAAATGTGTTTATTATGTAATTTTAGGCTCCTAGTGCGTACATTGTCCATTTCTTGGCTATTTTTACCCTTTTGTGAGCTTTTACGTTGAGCCCCCAGGTTACCACATTATAGAGGACTCTCTTACGATTCCAGCGCTTCAAACAGGGACCAAATCGAAGTTCGAACGGAGCAGGAATCATCGAAACAAGTTGGAATTCTGCCCAGGAGGCTTTTAACTAACGTTTTCGGCGAAAACTTCTTTGAAAACCACGGCAGAAACCCTAATTTTCACACTTTTCCAACTTGTAAAGGGTTTCTGGGGCTATATATAGACCTTTAAGGCCAGATTTGAGGGAGATGAATTATGGCTGATTAGCCACGACTTAGAGAGGATTAGATAGAGTTGAGAGCATCCTCGGAGAGCTCGGAGCTAGGAGTTGAAGATCCAGGAGATTGAAGCTTCGCCGGAGTCGTCAGAATTAGGTTTTCAGTTCTTATCTGTTCTTCCTTTGTATGATGATCTTCTTTGTTGTCTTTGATTATTCTGTTATCATTATGTGTAGCTAAACTCGTAGAGCTTTAGATTAGATGAACCCTAAGTGACCCAGGGCTTTAAAGCGTTCACAGATCGGCGATGATTAGATTCAAAGTTCATTCAGTTTTCTCTTGCATGGTTGTTTTGTGCTTAATTGTTTTACTGCGTTTCTCGTCTAGTTGACGCCTAGATTAGTTTCGTTGTTCTTGTGTTTCTCTTCTGGTTGTTTGCCTAGATTAGGTTTGTGCAAGTTAGGGTTAGTCGCCAGACAACTTCCTTGCTTTGGCGCATAAACTTATCTTCCTTGATCACCTAGTTTAGATTCTTGTTAAGCTGAGGATAGTAGCGAACGTTCGCCTCACTTTAGAACATCAATTCAACCAATTAACCTAATCAGTGGAGTGTGCCTTTCGTAGGAACCATTTAGGGTTAATCTGCTTCAAGAGTAACTCATAAATCATTAGTAATTACACCATTTAGTTTTGTCGTCGCAAGAAGCGACCGTACTCGGGCGGCTAATTAATCTTGGTAGTTAGATCGGATAGAGCGAACATTCACCAGTCTTAAACCTAAGGGTCAGGAGTTATGGTGGTGTATAGAAACCGATTAAATGAGAATTGAAAACCACTGGTCTTGTGATTGCCGTTGCCTTAGTGATCTAAGGGGGATTCGAAGTCTAAGCTCGTCTATCTTCCTGTTAGTCAACTTTTTTAATCTTTCTGTCTTTTATTTTTATTGTTTATTAGATTAGAAGTCGTGGAACTCACACCACGTACAACGTGTTTAAACCTGAGTAATTTGCCAACATATTTGAGTAGACAAGAAGAAGAGACCTCGAGTAGAATATGATCTAGTCTACCTTGGTAGATTAGTTATTTGATACCGCTAAAACTGCAGCATCATTCATCGCCCGTCTCGATCTCTCCTTCTCTAAGCACCATGGTCCTTTGATTGGGGAAGTCCCTAGAGACGTGGCCTCTTCCTTGGCATTTAAAACATATAATTCCACTAGTACGTGGGTTAGAATTATGAACAGAAGGAGTGTTTTAAGTAGGGGTTACTCGGGGTGCCGAATCTTTAGAGTTAGGACTCGGTCGGGGCTCGGTGCTCTGGGGTTGTCCTGGCTTCCATGGAGGGTTGCCAGCACTTGAACTCCCTCTCCACGTGTTGCTGGCAGGTGGGTTAGGCCTTCTCCCATAACCTTGCTTCAGCTCTCTCTCTACTCGGAGGGCCACGGCTATCAAGTCTCCATAGTTGAGTATGTTGACTTGGTGCATGATGTTCGGGTGTAGGCCTCCTATGAACCTTGCTATTCAGGCCTCCTCCTCTTCCTTCAAATCAAGTATTGTCACCAGCATCTTGATTTCTTTGCTATATTCCTCAACCGACATGGTACCTTACTTCAAAGTTTGAAGCGTGGTATGCAAGTCTCGGGTGTAGGCAGCCGGTACAAACCGCTTCCTCATCCTTCTCTTGAGGTCTCTCCATGTAACAATAGGTTCCTCCTCATCTCTTAGAACCTATCTTCTAACCTGACTCCACCATAGGGCAGCATAGTCAATAAACTCAAGAGTAGCCACGATTACCTTCTTTCATTCTGAGTAGTTGTGGCATTCTAGGAAGTCTTCCATGCTTCTTTCCCAATCTATTTACTCGTCGGCATTTGCCTTTCCGACAAACTTAGGAATGGTGAGCTTGAGGCTGCTCACGTCGTCATCAATCTCTTGGGATAACCTTATATCCCTTCGGTTGATCTCATCATGGGGGCCTTCTTCATACTCTTCACGGCCGTCTCTTCCTTGAAGCCTAGCTAGGGCTTCTTGGATTTGGTCTAGGACTCCACCTAGGTTGTTCATCCGGCCTTCCAAATTGTTGATTCTTTCGTCTGCCATGGTTAGTATACGCAAGAAGAAGCTATTTTCTATCCCCTCTTCTTAAAATCAAACTTACAACGAAAGGAAATATCTTGGCAAGGGTGGTCTTGCTTTCTTTTCTTTTTCTTAGCCTTTTGATATTTTCTTGATGGCCACCAACTTTTCTTTGCCTTACAACGAAATATCAATACAAGAAATTGAAAGAGATGGGGATTTTCGAAACAATTTTCTAATAACAATGAAAAGTAAAGATATGAATCCAAGAGTGAACCTGGAGACTGGGATAAAGTTGGTCCTCGTGTTGAACCGTGCTCTGATACCAACTGATGTGAATCGTTGAGATGATAAAAAGATGAATGAATAAGTTTAATCACACAATGCCTTTCCTAGAACAAGAAAAGTCCCTGGCAACGGCGCCAAAAACTTGATGCACAAATTAATGCACACTAGTTTTACTCAATGGATTTCTCTAAAGAGATCGTTATTTCCATTGGGTCTTTCTGATTCTATTACTCAACAATTGTGTGTAAATATATTCGAGGTTTTGTAGCTTGGTTTTTTGAATTATTGTGAATGAAATAGCTAAGAAAAGAAAATGAAACAAGTAAGAAAATAGTGGTTTCAAAGTATAACTGTGGCGGTTGTTCAGACTCCAATCGACACTAGTTCGGTTTAGATGAATAATAAAATGCAATTTTAGTTTATTAGACTTTGATGACTCGACACTTCCTTGGTTTATCTCTACGCCGTGGTCAGGCCATAGAGATTCTATCCTATCGAACCTATAAGCTCCTATGGCCAAGCTAACTTGCAAATTGCCAAGAACGAACGAAGATCAATGAAATGTCACACAGAAATGCAAAGAGATTAGGTCTACCAGTCCTGTGGTCAAGCTATTGGTAGAAGCTCACGACCTCCTAAACTCTAGAATGATTCACGTTCATGGTCAGACCCACCAAAATCAAAGATGGAACATAACCTTACGATATGGTCAATCAACGAATTCATAGAGCTTCAAATTAGGGTTTAGGAGAAATCGCATCTATGTCTACATAAACAACAATTAGCAAAAACGGGTTAAAACCCCCACATCATCCATAAAAATCCTCACTAGTGTTTCATCTAATCTAAACAAACCTGGGAGTTTAGCTCATCATGGTTTCGAAAGAAACAACAAGAAGAAGACAAAAAAACTGGAGAGGCGGTCATCTTGCTCCAGAAGCTACTAATCTCGCCTTTTCGATCGATCCTCTAGCCAATCTTCGCTTCTCTCTCACTCAATCATGTCTTCAAAGTTTCAAAATCTCCTCTCGAGAGTGTCTGATTCGTCGGAAATCAAATGAAGGATGAAGTATGTCTTTTTTTCCCCCTAGTTTGGGGTTTAAAAACCCCCAAAATTCGTAAAAATTCAGAAACTGGGCAAAAGTGCGTCGGGATGCACAAAGGCACTTTTTGCTCCCAAACGCACTTTTTGTTGATCCTGCGTGGGGGATTTTGTCGCTATTTCGATGATTCCCGCTCTGTCTGAACTCCTAATTTGTCCCCGTTTGAAGCGTCGAGCTCCTAGAAAGTTTCTCCACAATGTGATAACCTGAAATCTTGTAAAACACTCGAAACAACATCAAATGGCCCAAAGGAGGGCCAGAGGAAAATAACGCGTAATTTGCATGAAAGTTCCTAAAAACTATCACAAATAGGTGTACAAAGAGGGGAATTTCGCTCAAATGTGGTGAGATAAACGTGGTAAATCTAACGTCATCAGCATCTCTACAACGTTCAACTCCTATAGTAACTTCACTAACACAACTGGCTACTAATCAATTCCTTCTGACCCACCAAGACCTAAGACTTTCATAACCCATTCTAATTCTTAATCCCTTTCTGCATGGGTGGTGTCTCCACAACTTCAATGTGAGAACCTCTCCTCCTCCATTTCACACGAGCATACCCCAACCTTGCAAAGAAACATCACGAAGTAGAGCCCAAACATCTCCTTCCACTTGGAAAACATAACTGAAACTCAGGTAAACCCTTGTGACTTAACCAAGACTCATCAATTCATTGCGACGTTGGGTACTCCATCCCTCTACCACTTTACTCATCATTTCCCCCTTACTCCAACCCCGTCGCAATAGCCCTTAACCACCGGCTTCCAAAATTTTAAGCAACCATTTTTCCCCAAGATCAAAACCATTCGCAAATTCTCTCCAAATAAACCAAGAGGTCAAAACTTTAGCTTCTCCTTTAAAACCAAAATCAATAATCAAATCTTTTACGTTCAACCCAAATTGATAGGATCCAAAACATCTTTTAACTTACTAAACCATTTTACAATTCCTTAACATAATTTTAATAATAGAGAACCGATGTCCAACTCCAAAACCAAAATACTTTAAAATTTGAAATCAAAAAATTTTCATTTAGTCCAAGCTTAAATCTCGACATGTATCTTTTTTCTTTAAAACGGTTAAAGTTTCAAGTGTGAAAACCCAAAAATATCAAAACTCTCAATAAATTAAAATCAACTCTGCCCTCATTTGAAATCCAAAATTTGTTGAAGAGAAATCAAAACTTCATTTCTTTCAACCCACTAACTCAAAGAATCTTAGAAACTTTAAGATGAAACGTGAACCTAAAACTTTCAAATCATCGACACTCCTCCAAAAGTTTAAACTCATTAACACACCAACTGTAACACCCATCCCCAAATAACCCAGTTAAACCCATGGTTGAACCGGTTATGAGTATCACTAACAGAACAACACAAAAATCAAAATAGAAACAAGCAATAAAAATGAAATAGTCTGAAAGGAGACCTCCAATAAATGAAATTCGAGTACAAAACCGATAAATGATAAGTCCAATATAATCCTCAAATGAGTACAAAATTCTCAAATGAGATGCGGAAATGGGACAAAGTAGATTACCAATCTTCACCTCATATCTCCAAACAACAACTTCCTCGAACTCAACCGAAACACCTGAACTCCAACACCACACACAAGCCATGAGAACCTAAAAGGGGAAGAGAGGGGGGGCAGTTTCCTAATGAATTTGAGTGAACCCTATGGGTTTAACTATGCATCGAACTAACCAAGTGGAGCTGTTCTGATGTGAACCGCTGCAACCGTGGGCAGACGACCCTTGAACACCACAAGATGATGATCCTAGCAACAAGGAGAACCTTTGGAATCGGGGCGGATTAGGACTTTGACCCGCTAGCTATAAAGGATCTGGGAACCAGAAGTATCAAGTCGAGGGCGCCACACCAAGAGATGGATGCTCTTGATGATAAGCCAAACCTTAAGCCGTGCTCTTGCACATACTCGAAGGGGTTTAGAACAAAAATATGAAAAGGGGTTTATTGATTGATTACAGTCTGAATAACAAGGGTGGCTGAAGGCCTCTATTTATAGGGAGGGAATAACTCTCATCACCTATCTAGCTACTTCCTAACTAGGAATAAAATAATCTAATCCTAACTAGGAAAGATAAAAAACGGCCTAAACAAGCTTACTTAATAAGGAAAACCTAAAAAGGGAAAGATAAATTGTCTTGGTGTGCAAGGAAAAACTAAATAGGCAAAATCCAAAATCCGGAAAAAACCCTAAATCCGGGCAACTTCAAGGGTGGTCGGTAGTTTTGGGCCGGCGGGCAGGGCTCCTCACGCGGCTTTGGCCTTCTGATGGTGTTCCAGTCCTAGAAGGACTTAGGCACGGGGTCTTCTGGTCGTGTCAACTTGTTCTCTTGGACCGGGTGGGATTCTTGTCTCGGCGGGATTGCATGCATGGACCCGGATCGTGTATGAGCACTTCCCTACGTGGCCCCTCCTTCATTCCTCCTCTGATTGCAGCGCCATTTGTTGGGCCGTGTTCCTGGGGTTTCCAACTATCCAGATCTATTAGAATTTTCCAAAAGGCCCGAGCCATTTGGCGGCTTGGCCCTAAGTTCTCCTTTGTAGCGCCGAGCGTCGTGCCCGGTGCCCGGGGCTGGCTCATGCCTCGACCATCTTCATTTCTGGCCTGGCCTTTGGCATTCTACTTCGTCCTAGTCTTCAGGAAGGTCCAGAGACGGCTCTCAGTGGCTGGTGCCGGTCCAGGGCTCCATTTCTTCACTTGGCTTGATCTGAGGCTTGGTCCGATGCTCGCTCTGGGGCCTGTCTTTGGGAGCCATCCCTTGCTGGCCAGATATTCTTCACTCGTCCGCTTCCTGTACTCCAGGAATGCCTCTAGGGGATCCCAGGGGTGGTCCGCTCCTCCGGGGCTCTTGTCATTGAGGTTGGGGCCTAGTTGGGGCAGGTTGCTCGGGGCTGTACTCGGCCCTAGGCTTAGCTCGGGGCCCAGGTCTGTGGCCTCGTTCAACAACATTGCCTGGAGTGGCATCTTCTTCATTTTAGCTCCCCTACCTGCTAAGGGTGGCCTGAGCCTATACTTGGTCACATACCTTGGCTTCATGATGTGTTGGAGGGCTTTCCTTGGCCCTACACGCTTTTTGTAGGGCCCTAGGGTTCTGCCTTTGACCGGGGACTTTGGTGGGGTGTAGGAATAGTTGTAGGTCTTTGGGATGCTGTGGAGGATCACATCAGATTCTAAACTCCACACGGAACACTGACAGTGGAACCAAACTCATGGCTTAAACAGTTTGTTAACCTAGAGCAGTGTATGTGATCACGTTGGTGCAGATCTCTACTCAATTCCATAATTCATAAGCAACAACAGATACATGATATAACCAACACAATTCCACATTTCATCATCATAACACAAATAGATCACAAAGCAACAAGATCACAATCACATCACATATAGTTTCTAAGTGAGTTATTAGGCGCCAAAGAGTTATCCCACACCATCACCACCGGCCATCACATCATCCATATCCCGTAGGATCTTTCCCCACAGGGAGGTAACATGACGCATCCCAAAGGATCCTTCCATAGTAGAGATATGACGATGCATCCCAAAGGGATCCTTCCTCAGTAGAGATTTCAACCACCATGACCCGTGTCATGGGATTCACCCCAGTATTACGGGTGGTTCTAACACAATGATATTACGGGTGGGGTAGTGTGGGCTCCTTCCAGTTCTATATTTCATATTCACATAACAAATAATCGGTTCAGTTCACAACCCATCACTAACATATATCAACACGCCACCAATTCCATCATCCGATCCATTTCACTTCACCATTCACAACCACAACAAGGGTAAACGGCTAGCTTGCCGGCCACCCCACCTTCATAACAAGGGAAAGAGATAGCCATATCAAAAGTCTAGTGTTACACTCATGTTCATCCTTCACAAGATGATCCCACATTGGCAGAACCATCCTTATGCATCCACAACTGACAATGGCATAAATATACAGAAACACACTTGAACCCATTCCATCATATCTCTCATTTCTAACTCGGATTCATTAATCATTCCATTTCATCATAATCTGCAAACTCAACCAAAACATCAATTCAATCAATTGACAATCACATAACAACTATCCAATTTTACTCTCTTCAATTTAATGCAAAACCTAGCTTTTGATCTAAGTCTAATTTTAACTCCCCACGTTACCAATCACAACCTATTGTCGCTAAACGCTCACCTAGAATAAAGGACGAGGCTCTAATCATCTTCTAGATTCCCGAATGAATGAAGCCCCTTCCTAAAAAATTTGCTTTTCCCCTTCCTCACTAATAACACTGAGGACCACAACAGCATAAACCGAAAAGAGTGATCTCTTCTCCTCGTCGCCAAAAAACCATAGGAAGAAACAGTGCCTTAATCAAGCTTCAAACATTGACAGAATCTTGGTTCTTCGAAAGGATTTTCGGGTAGAAAAAGAGAGTTAAAAGTTGCAGAAATCCGTCAAAACCTGTCTTTTATATGCATCTCAAACAACACGACGTGTTTCATGAAGAAACACGACGTGTTTTACAGCTACACGGTCATGTGGTTTTAATTGACCCTTTCGCCAAGTCTTTTTTGCAATTGAAGCACGGCCGTGTATCACAGATACAAAACTTGTACCATGAAGACACACAGCGTGTAATTGAACTACACGACACGTTGTTCCCACTGTACAACATGCTCGATTGTAACCTCAACCCTACTCAAACATGAACACCACGAACGCCATGAACTTCAATGGGACCTCAAGGACACTGGTTCCAATGCCTCAATCACCCGAAGTCGAGTTCTAAGCCGTGCGGTTGGGCGGGGATGTTACACCAACAATTTATATCCCCTTTTAAAAATCCAATTACCTTGACCTCGGTTTAATTTTCTGTACTCCTTCTCTGAATTGAAAACCTTGTCTCCCCCGCTCAGTCTCTACAGTTCATTCTCATCGTTTACTTTAATTCCTCCATTTATGAAAACAAATTGAAGTCTTCGTGTTGTCTGTAAACCATTCATGATCCAATCCACATTTCTAAGCTCATGCCTAAAGGAAATAACTGTTGCTCACACTTTCACAACTTCTAATGTCCTCTCATACCGCCCCTTCAGCTTCCTTTAACAATCTCTACTTTCCCATTCACTATTCCTTGGTGAATCATCCAAACTTCGTTATTACAGGAACTCTTCTTCATCCAGTTTTCAAATCCCAAGAACGTTTCCCCAAATGATGGAGCATTTGCAATTTTATTTCAAACCAACCGAGGAATCAAAATCTTTAACTTCTCTTCTTAAACCAAAATCGATAAGATCAACTCCATCTAGGTTAAAATACTAAATCGTTTTCAAATTTCTTAACACAAGTTATCTAGTGGGAACAACCAGCAACGTTCAAAATGAAAACACATTAACAAATTGAAACCATAAAATCCCATGACTCATTTTTCAAAAAGGTGAAGGCGTTTGTAAATTCCTTTCAAATCAACCAATAACTCAAGACAATAACTTCCCATATAAAACTAAAATTAGTAAAACCCAACTTCATCTTGGTTAAAATATCAAATCGCTAAAACACATTGATAGTTCGAAAAATCATAAAATTCTCATACCTCAAAAGCTCAAATCCTAGATACAATTTTCCTTTTTAAAAACTTCTAAATTCTCCAACATGGAACTGAAATTCAAAATTAACTCAATAGATTAAAAATTCCATTCAAACCACATTTGAAATTAGAGCATGTGATGAGATCCAACAATGCTGCCCTGATGCCAACCGGTACTCCTACACCCCACCAAAGTCACCAGGCAGAGATAAGGCCCTAGGACCTCACACAAGGCATAAAGAGCCTCGGATAGGCCATATTCAAGCCCTAAAGCCAAGGTACGCTCTGAAATATAAACTAAGCCCATCCCTTGCAGGTAGAAAGGCTCCACGAGATGGAATGTTATTCCAGGCCATGCTGCTGGCCAAGGATCTAAACCCTAGCAAGGAAGAACAACCTCAACCTGCTCCTAGCCTGACCTCCAGGAGCCCTGAAGAAGAAGTAGGCCCTTTGAGTGATCCTCTGGAAGCATTTCTGGAGTATAGGAGGAAGAGAGCCCGAGAATACCTGGCCTGGAGAGGAGAGCTTCCAAGGAATGACCCTGAGCCGAACCATGAGAAGAATTGGAGTCCAAGGCCCCGAGATGTGACACTTAGACCGACTCAACCCCCGGAGAGCTACACCAGGAGATACTCGGAGCCCAACTTGGTCCAGTCTGAGTAGAAAACGTGAACAGGCTGATTGGGTTAAAAACATCGGTCGACCAAGGAAAATCGGGAAACCCGTTTGAAAGGCCACCTCGATTTTAACAGGGTCTAATAGAGCAAACGCCGTTTTGAATTTGATAGAGAGAAAAAATTATCTTCACCGAACATAACCAAAGAACAATTAAACCTTACGCCGGCCGAATTCATCCACGACTTCGACTCCATGAGCCATTAAACTCATTTCAGTTTTAGATTTAAATCAAAACAATATGATTTAGTGATGAAGGGGAAGAAAGAGAAGTGGAGGAAGAAGAATGATAATTGATAAGATTGTTTCATATAGTCTTACTGAAACATGTAGATAGAGTTTGATGAATGAGAAGAAAGGGAGAGGAGAAGTGGAGAACCACGGTACTCACTTAGATTTAAGGTTTTAAAAATTATATTTAATATTTATATGTAATTATTATTACATTCTAGTACCTAAATATTTTATATATGACTAATGACACATATAAGATAAATATTATTACATTAAAGTTGTAGATAAATAAATAATGATGTATAGTTTTTTTATATAATAGGTTACCAGTTGAACCTTTAACCCTTAAACGTCTTGCTGTACCAGTTCGATAGCCGGTCCGGTCCGGTCCGGTCCTGACAACATTGATTTATATGCAGACTATACGATAAGATAGATTTCCACCGAACATTCTACCTCCGAAACAACTCATCGATCTTTCTTTCCCTTGAAGAAATCAAGTGATTGGTGAAACAAGAAAACTGCATTCACAGTTGAGTTGAGAAATTTAACGTTTCCATGTCCCTCGCCCGTCTTGGTCAAATTATTGAATCTCAGCCAACAGATATGCCCTCGGGGTCGTTTGGTTGCAGTGATATTGATATTGATAACTGCAGATATCATGATATTCAGGATATCATCGTTTTTTCTGTCCTGAATATCATGATATTTGGGGCCAAAAGTGATATCAATATCACTCAACAGATATTCATGTGGAGAGGTGAATATCTTCAGAGTGATATTGATATCACAGTTTTTGGACAATTCTATCCTCACCCAACCTTCACAATTATAATGTCATAAACCCCATTACCCCCAATTTATTTTTTCTCATTTTATATTATCTCGTGTTTATGTATTTTTATATTTATTAATTAATTAATATAAATAATTATGATTTAATTTTTAATTACTTAATTAGAATTTTTTAGTTAGAATTAGAATTTACCATGAAAATTATTTTAACTTTTTATTTTATTTTGACTTGAAGAGGGAGATGTGTTAACAGTAAACATAATACTAATTATTTTCTTAATGTGACCATTTAGTATTCTAAAAGTATAATTAAATCGAGTAATTAATTTATAAATACATTCACGAATTCACGAATTAAAAAAGAGAGATTACAAATTTTAATATCTAAACACACATGTTTTTTAATTAAATGTTAGGACTACTTTTTTACTTTGTTCAAGCAAATGAGGGTATTTTAGTACATTCATCCATGCACTCACAATTGACCACTCATTTAAATATCACTATCCCAAACAGTGATATCAAAGAATCACTTTTACCAATATCAATATACTAACATATCAATACATCTCACATATCATGATATGTAAATATCATCCAACCAAACGACCTGAACATTTCTCATTAATCTTGAAAAGCTCTCAGGCATATAATATTAGAAATGTAAAGCGTAGTCTATATGTAAAGCGTACTCATACAACATTAGCTACTTCCTTTCCTTTCCTTTACTTTCAACTTTGATGCCACAACTAATACACCCAAAAATAGCTGCCTCCTTCATTCATTTTTCCCGTTACAGTCAGTAATGAAGTAAATTCTTTAAACCCAGCCAAAACAAAACTTTTAACTCTTGTTCTCTATAGGTTTCCTAAACGACCAGATCCAGATCCTCTCTTCCTTCTCCTCCTCTTCTGTCGAATCCGCCATATGCTCCAAAACAATACAACACCTTAGACAGTAGAAACAGGTTTTGATCAATAACAACAATCTACTCAACTCTGAAGACTATTACTTCACAACTGACAGAGGTTAGTTTCCCAAACCTGTTATGGCTATTCCTGCAGGCACAAGCCAATGGCTTGCAACCAGAACCGGCACATCAAGCTGTATCAAACAATTACTAATCTGAGTATAATCATCATGCCTCAAACTGCACCAATTTAAATGCATGCATCAAATGATCACCTAAACACCATTTGGATCACAAGTTATTACCTCTTCTCCGTTAATTAAGCTCCATATATTATTTCCTTGCGTATCCCTCTGGTTTCTCCCTACAACTTTTGGACGTCTGAAATTGGAAGGGTCAACTGTAGAATTCAGACCTCTTCCTAAATCTATTATAGGATACCCCGGAAGTCTTCTGTTTCTTCCCCTAACGTCTACATTGTAACCCTTGGTACCCCATACTTCACTTCTCGAATCCCTGCTGCAGATCAAGTCCTTCTCCACCACTGCAGAGTATGTCGAGAAATTTACATCTGTTCTACGTGATGGTAACTGGTTGTCATCCACATATATGGTCGTGTACTGTTTTGCAGATTCGGAGAAGAGTAATGGATCCCTAACATTCCCGCTGGTGAAATCCAGTATTTTCCTCAGAAGCCAGTAGCAATTGGTGACCATGTGGCTACTGTCCAAACAGTTGGAGTCTCCATACACAGCGATGCGTCCTTCACCTGCCTCCACAAGGCCTAGAATCGGAGAATCTGCCTGTATAATATATCAAAACAAAGATAGATAAACCACAGAGCACTATCTAACACTGAAAAAGGGATCATCTTTTCTAAACGATCAGCATTGAAATTTTATCTGGTTCTAAAAATATGCATTCATATGTTTACTGCCAATAAAAGCATGGATGAGTTGAGATTCAGATTCTGTAACTTGGCTGTCCAGCATGTAACTGACTTTCTGACTTAAATGTTAGAAATTAAATGTTGCACTAAATAATGAAAGGGACCTCGGGGTTGCAAATTAAATGTAAGCAGCTTCCTTGTGTATAGCCCAAAACATAAGGGACTCCAAATGGCATATACCCCAATAAAAAAACAACCAGAAAAACATGACATCATAATGGTAAGAAGGCATAGTACTTCAGGTTTTGATTTCTTTATACCTTGGTTGTTCCTGATTTCGACAGCACATTCTGTGTAGCACCACTTTCAGAACTATCCAAGAAAGGAAAACCATGTACATAGCCTCCTGACGGGAACCTAACAATATCTGTCCCAGATGCATATCGACTTTGCTCTCCATCAATGGAGAAATCTCCATTCAAAATCTTATCCCCAAAGGCAATGCCAAATGGTGCCAGAAGATCATTCAGTGCTGGAATATTTGCTCCTCCTGTAACAGGAGTCCACCAGCTCCTTGTGTTATCATCAAAGAATCTCATCTTCACCATTGTATCTACGTTATACCATTCAGCAAATACAGCTAACCCCATCCCACTGTTAATAACATCATCCGTTAGTCTCTCAATTTCCTCATGGAAGTACTCATCTTCAAGATCAACAAGAAGAAGTGTTCCATACTGGCGAGCATCAAAGCATGTGAAAGGAGAACCAAGTGTTTCAACATAGTATCCAGCATCTCGCAACATGTTAAACATAACATGAAAATTTGTATGCAGATGATCTCCATGCCAGTCAAGAATATCGTTGCGAACATCTAACGAGTCTCTCGGGATATATCCTGGAGGGTATTTGATATTGTGAAATTGATCCCACAAAATCCTCTTTGACCTTGGTGGAGTTGGAACCACTTGCAGTTTCAGCTGAAGCACACAAGTGCTTCTTCTTCGCCTCTTCTCACCAGGAGCTGGAGGACTGTATATAGTAAGAGTTACATTACCCCCAATTTCTCCAGAAAACTGAGCACCTTCTTCTTTAATTTGCATATGAAGTGCTATATAGCCAGTCCACGGCCAAATAATTTTTGAATAGGAAAAGTGAATGCTTAAAAGATTTCCATCTTCATCTACAGGATTCCATGTAGGTGGACTTTCAACGTATCCAATTACACCCATCCCATTTAGAATTGTAGCATTGAACATAACTGGCATGGCCCCAGCATATAGTGGTTGACGGCAGAATGGCCAAGTGTAAGGGCAATCTGAAAAATCAAGAACACCAGGGAAGATGGTTGCCCGAGGTTGATAACTCTTCAGGATTTCATAGGACTCCAACCTGAGCAAGGAGCTGAAGTTAGAACACAGTTGCTCATATAGGAAAAATGCTAAAGAATTGTGGTTGCCTTATGTGAGCTTTACGTCATCCTTAATTGGCAAACATACATAACCATTCTCTAGTATTTTCTTCTGATATAGCGAAGCAAGCAGCTAGAATAAATATCATAGAAACATGATGGAAACAATGGAAAGAACGTACAGATTTACTCTTCCTGCACCTTGCTCGTACATATTGGGACCAGAAAGCTTAGCAGCCCCCTCGACAAGTGCTTGTTTCATACTTGCAGGATTCAGAATGCTCTTACGGTCGCTTTCTGGGATCACGCTAACAAGTAGGCAAACTACTCCGGCAACCACAGGGCTTGCCACACTAGTCCCAGATAAGCTTTTACAACCTGAGCTTATCTTCGATCCCATGATATCTTTTCCATATGCCACAACATCTGGTTTCACACGTCCATATCTATCAAACAAAAAAGGATGAAGGTCAAGATCTGTAACCAAAAAGAAAAACATAATGTTTCACAAGATCATGTCTTCAAACAAGAAATGTGGCACGTCAAGGTCTAAATTTCAAGAAGAAGGCACACAAGAATGATCAGGTACCCACATAGTAAAAATCAGATCTTCACACAATTGCAACAGCTACTCATACTTGGAAAGAAGAAACAAACAGGTAAATAGGTCGGGCCTCCCGCTAGATTCACTGGCTAGCTAATCAAGATTCAGGACTGTGCGTAATGGTATATAAGACTGAAAATGATCAAGGCAAAGAGATAACAGTACTCACTCCATTCCACTTCCATCTAGATGCAATATCCGGCAGCAAAGGAGTTTCAAGAAAAACGCAGTATCAATGTGGAAACTAATAAATACACAAAAATATTGCGAACCTATACATGCATGAAATACTGAATAGTTGAAATCACCTGTACCGTAAAAAAATCAAATTAACAGGATAGCATTCAAGTTTTCTACCAACTAGAGACCGGTGTGCAATAAGCAATAACACTAAGCTGTGTACTAAAGTAAATAGATTACCCGTGAGGTATCTCCCAAGTGCTCATGCCACGTGATGAAAATGGGGCAATATGATCATTGTAATCTATTCCACCAACACCAATGACATCACTTTGATCTGCTGGATTGTTTAAAGTGCCATAGAGAGGTCCATCATTTCCAATAGCTGACACCATAATGATGTTATTTGCTGTTATCTCCCATATCTGGTGGTCAAGAACACATGTCAAGGAAAAGGGACAGTAACCCTAATATTAGAGATGCTAGAACACCATGAAAATAGGTGAAAAGGCACTTCACAAAAAGACACCCAAACTTGATGTTTAGTTTCGGCAGAGAAATAGTAGGATACTATGACACTATAGCAAAAGACCAAAAGAACGTAATGATTTAATGGGAATACAACTTTACAATTAATGTAGCAGTGAGCACCAGCGACTGTTCTCTCATGCCTATTCAAATCACTGCACACACAACAGATAACAGACGCCCCAAACAAGTCTTACCTTTTCAACAAATGGGAGGTCGAGGAAATCAGGGCCACCAATACTCAAATTTAGTACATCCATCTTTGTTGCAATAGCATAGTTAAATGCATCAAGGAACCATGATGTGTAAGATACCTGCAAAAGGCTGAATACCAAATTCTCATAACCTTGGTAAGTTTAATGACTCAATCATACTGCAGAAGAACAAAAGTATCAACAGTTCAAATATTTGCAAGATTCCCCTCTCCGCCAAAGCTACTTGATCACCAGAAAGTATTATACAGACCAGTGAGGATTTGGCAGGTGATTTATGACCCTAAATTACCATTATCCTTATCCTCCATGCAAAATAGTTGATCAGCCTTTCCATGAGTTAAATAAACACTAAGACAAGAAGGCCACTATAATTTTCATGAAAACCAACTTAGATTGAAAACCCAAGAGCACTGGTTGCTCTAATTACCTGAGCATCTGTGAATACCCGGAATGCATAAATCTCAGCATCAGGAGCGAAACCAAGACATTCACCACCTTGACCAGCAATAACACCGGCAACAAAAGTCCCATGCCCAAGGTTGTCATTTAACGTATCCTCACTTGTCCAGTTTGTACGTTCCTGAAATTATACAAAGAATGCAAATCAATGTGTCACGTTTCCCATAACCAAATACCAATGGAGAAAGAGAAACAGAAAAGGACGGAATAAAATATTGCCCATCATAAAGTCATACCATAATGTTGCGGAAATGAGGGTGATCAGATCGAATGCCAGTGTCAAATATAGCCATCTTCACCTTAGCACCAGTATACCCTTTTGACCAAAGAACATCTGCCCCAAATAACGAAGTCACCTGCAACTTCTGCTGCAGAAAATGCCAGTTTTATGTGCAATAAAATTATATAAAGCTTGAAAGAAACCGGAAAAGAATGCGAGGATTCGTTGCGGAATGAATTGCTCAAAAGGTAAACCTCACAATGAATAATCGTTCTTCCAAAATGAAGGTTCACATGAAATTTTGTAGGTTGGAAATGACAGTGTAGATATACATATAACTCAAGTAAGTTACAAGTTTTCACAACTAAGTACTAATATCAAAATGCATGTAATCTGCATTCAAGAGCAAACAATATGACATAGGGAAGTAAAGACATCTATTCTTCAATCAGACATCTGCTGTAGTCGCATCTGAAAGAACCAACATAAAACACAAGAAACGTAGTAGGAATCATTCAGTAATCTGCTTTATCAGTTTACCTGTCCTACGACAAGAACGCACCTGGGATAGCAGCTGCCTTCCCAAATTAATTGATGAATTACTTGTTCCGGACTCGGGGTGATGCTCATCTTCACTGAAAGACATCGAACTGAATATTTTCCCTGGCCGTTTCTTACCATCGGTAAAGGAACCACTACCACAGCCACCGCCGGCGAGAGAAACGCCTAGCAATTCCCTCTTATAGCTAAAATCCACATTCACATCCTTAACCATTTCTAACATCTCAATCTCCGCCACCACTTCCTCCACCGCCATCTCCTCGACAGCCACCAGCCCGAAATCCGTCGCGTACTTCATCGCTGGGTTCTTTCTCTCGATCCATTTCCATCCTCTCAGTCCAATCTCTAATTCCAAGTAGCGGCGATGGTCCTCCGCCTTCTTGTACTCCCTGAATCGCACTATGTAGTTGTTACGCAGATCGGCGGTTTTACTCTCCCTACCTTGAGAAACTAGGGTTAGGGTTTCTGTCCGGGGAAAAAAGGGCACGAGTTTCCGGAAGAGGAAGACTGAAATGACGGAGACGAAGACCGAACATTTAAACGGGAAACTCGAAGTTGTCCGACGAGCGGCCATGGTGTGGAGTGTTGCAAGGACTGTCGGAGGTCAGTTTGATATGGCGGGAAACGCCACACATAGAGAAACGGAATTCTGAAATCTTTTTTTCCCCTTCCTCGCTATGATGATGTTTTGATCTGTTTCTTCTTCTTCTTCATTAGTTTTATTTGTTTTCCTCCTCACGAAGAAAAGTCCTTCTCTCTCTCTTTGTTTTTTTTTATTATTTATTTCTTCTTTCTTTTCTCCGTGGTTAATTTCTAAACTGACTAACACTAGTGGTGGCTATCAGTCGGTTCGGTCAAATCGCATCGAATTTGGTCGGTCACCAATTTCGAGTTGGTTCAATTCATGGGATCGTGATTATGACTGATTTAAATTCGGTTTGACCATGTCAAAATTTAAATTAGTCACGATCAACCGAGTTGACCGAGTCCCAACCGAAGTAGATAAATCTGAATTGGGGATCTTCTTATCAAAATTTGGATCTGGTCAATCTGAAAAAAAAGGAGGGAAGAAGAATAGAAGCAGATCTGAGATCTAGTTCGAATTTAAAAAGAAAGAAGAAGAAGGGAAGAACGGAAGTAGAAGAAGAAGAAGGGAAGAACAGAAGTAGAAGAAGAAGAAGGGAAACAGAATCTGAGTAGAAGAAGAAGAAAAAGACAATTGGGAGGAACAGAAGAAGAAGAATCTAGTTAGAATATGTGGGATCTGGGTTCGAATCTTAGCAACAGAAGAAAAAGAAAAAGGGAAACAAAATCTGAGTAGAAGAAGAAGAAAACCGGGAGGAGGAGGAAGAAGTTAGAAGAGGAAGAATAAGAAGATCTTGAGGAGGATGAAGATCTAGAGGAGGAGGAAGAGGAAGAAGAAGAGGAAGAAGAAGACCGGGAGTAGCAATCGACAGAGGAGAGGATGAGCAACAGCAGTTATCAATTTGGTCAAATTAGTCCAAAAAAACCCATGACCGTGCCCGAAACTGAACCATTGAATTCGGTCAATCAGTCACAGAAATTGATTTCAATTCGATCGATTTTCGGTCAGATCGAAAAAATGAGCTCAAATAGCCACCCCTAACTAAGACCATCTCTAATGCTAAATGTCAAATTGTCATTTTAAATTGTCAAATTACCATATTTAAGTAAAAGTTGTTTTGCTATAATGGTGTAGTTCTAAATTTAAGGCTGCACTTTAATTTTATGATTAACATTCATATAACTATTGATTCTTCTATTTTCCTTCAATAATTAATTCATTATTTTTACATAGCTAGTATTGTTATGAATAATATTGTAGTGAATGTCCATTATTCATAGGATACTACATTCACATGGGATACTCCTTAACATTGATCATAAAAACCAATGTCTTCCATGACCCATTCATGTGTAATTATATGAGCCCATTCATTACTCATTATTCTCTTTATTCATATATAATTATATTAGCCTATAGGAGTTATGTATTATGTGCCTATAATAGAGCACGCCATTGTATCTATTTGGATAAATAAGAATAAGCAATTCTCTCATCTTTCTCTCTTGTGTTTTCTCTCTACTGTTTTCTCTTTACTTCATAGTCCATAGTTCTCCATCACTTTTATAACACGTTATCAGCACGAAGCTCTGCCCACTTGGAGATTTATGAAGCTTTACTCTTTGGAGAACAAGATCATCATCTTAAGTTATAAAATCTCTCATGAAATTTCAATTAGTTATTGTTCATATATGTTTTATTTATTGTCTCTGTTCTAAAGTACGATTATATCAAAGACGTGATTCATATTGGCACAAGCCATTCGTTGAGATGATTTTGGAAACAATGATGGTTGGATGTTGGAATTGATTTGAATATCAATAGTCTAGAAGACTATTTGTCATTTCTCATAGAGAATGTATCCAACACATATGCTACAATAACATTTTGTCCAAATCAAAAGTAGCAAAACATGATTATGATTCATGTGAGAAAGATTAGTATTTGAACCAATACTTTGGAATATACAATAGCATTCCATAAGATTATATAAGTTTACCAAGATACACATGTTATCCAAAGAAAAAGGATTAACTTATATGTCTAAAATGTTGATGATCCATGAGACATGATATCACTCCTTGATATGAATGATTATAATGACACTACAAAAAAAAATACATTTGGCGTCGATTAGACCGGGTTTTTCGCGTCAGTCATAGCCGACGCCAAATACACGTTGCGTCGGTCGGTCCAACCGACGCGAATAACCGCGACGCTAAATGTTAGCGTCGGTCGAAACTATAATCAACGCCAATTAAAAGCCAACCGACGCAGTATCGGTCCAGCAACCCACGGATCGGTTAACCGGTCGGGTTGGTTTAGGGATTTTGGCGTCGGTCGGAACCGACGCAAAATACTTTCAACCGACGCCAAATTATGGTTCCATTTAGCGCCGGGCATGACCGACGCTAAATGTTAATATCCGACACAAATTTATGGGTCCATTTAGCGTCGGTCGTGACCGACGCTAAATGTTATTGACCGACGCCATTTACAGATTACAGTACCCCTATTTCCCTGCTTTCTTAACATTCTCATACTCTTCTAGTGCCAAAACCTGCATACAAAGCACATTTTTCGCTATCCCATTTTCACGACAACCCATCACAAACGGGAAATCTAAAACTAAATATTACTAAAACAACTAATATACCGATAAAACAT
Organism: Linum lewisii; assembly: GCA_034768395.1. Taxonomy (NCBI): domain Eukaryota; kingdom Viridiplantae; phylum Streptophyta; class Magnoliopsida; order Malpighiales; family Linaceae; genus Linum; species Linum lewisii. The sequence goes on along the minus strand of CM068304.1, from coordinate 34,230,574 downwards.
CCAACATGTGTAAATAACATCATCCAAAACTAAATAAGCAACACAACTAAATCTAAGTGTTTAGTCCTATCTACTCATCATCGGTGTCATCCTCCTCATCATCGGTCGCATCCTCATCATCATCGGTCTCATACAACCCCTCATTCTCGTCTGCATGATCATCTGGTCTCATCTTCTCCTTCCCCGTCCTCGTGGATGATGAACCTCCATCTGCAACCAACTGGCTGAGGCGCAGAACCTCAGCCTCGAGCCCGCTCAGTCGCTGAACCTCAGCCTCAAGCGTCCTCATACGATCCTCAGCAGGACAAAGACCGAAGACATGAGTAGTAGTAGCTGAACTACTACTCTGACTGGCTCCACCACGCTTCCTACTCATATTAACCTACATGGAAAGTACATATAATCAGAAAATTACTATTTAAATGTTAGTTTAAAATAATTTCCAAGTATATACCACAATACATACCATAGAGGGGGTGACACCAGATCCGAGCCCGCGAACCCGACCACTATGCTCTTTCGGATAGACCAGGCCTAGTGCATCGTTCACTGAAGGCTCTATTGGGACGGAGGGATCACGTGTGTACTCTAGAATTTGAGGCTACACATTGAAATGAAAAGAAAAAAATTAAAAACCCCTAATCTGATTAGATACACACCACTTCATATAGATGAAACAGGACTTACCACGTTAGGATCGGTGTAAGTGTTGTCCTTCCTCGTGTGAGTGATAGCATACAGCTCACCTCTAGATGGCACCCTCCCCCGTTCTTTTGCCTACTTGTGCACGAACTAAACATGTTCAGTAACTTTCTATAAACATAAAGACATAAATAACTAGGAATTAAATCTGGATTATTACCAACTCAAACCCTCTAACCCGCAGCTTCTTCGAACCTCCAGTGTGGGGTGACTTATGGTTCCTCTTAGCGGCAGAGTTCTTGCGAGCCAACTCCTGCAATTTGAACATTCAATCCATATCAGTATTGCAACAGAATCAAAGTCATAAAATACTTTTAACTCATTTCCAATTTCAACTCTTCTTACCACCATATCCGGCCGCAGTCTCAGATCCACGAACTGTGCCCACATAGGAGGAGGGATCCTAGACGGCTTGTGCTTTAGTGCCCACGCCCTCGTAGGCACCACAAACTCGCTCTTGTCGAACTCCTCGCCAACCGCTTCAGCATCCTTCTTCATCTTTGCCTTAAGCGTGTTAACCGCATGTCCGGTCCACAATTTGGTTTTGAAGTCCCGCCACTTCTTGTTTAAATCTGTCAAGATGTAAGAACTGGCCAATGATTTCATCTCTGGCGGCTCAATCACAATACATAGCTGCATCAAATTCATTATCAATTCATTAATAGTATTCAACTCAAACTAATTGACTAAAGGTGAACAATTTTAGAGTTCATCACTTACCCATACGATCTCCATCAAATCATTCTTCTCTTGATCTGTTACTTTCTCCCACGACTCGTAGGTAATCGGAATGTAGTTGTGATCCCTAGCTAGCGCGCATAAGAACCCGCCCAACAACGAAGCTGGACCAATACCCTCAGGTCCTAGGCGGCTAAAAGGGATGACAACCTTCTTACCATCTCGATGGCGGCTCAACAACTGGCTCCCGGATACCTCATCTACAGTCTTAACTCCAGCAGGATCAACTAGCTCAACCTCCCACTTATCTCTATGTGCAGAAGCCATGTCTGCATAAAAAAAACTAACCGAATTAGGTCAAACATGCAATCATTATTTAGAGTTCAATAACATTGTAAACAATGTAATTAACGAACCCTAATTAATCATCAGTAACGAACCCTAATTAATCATCAAACTCTGCAGTTCCAGGCCTGGTTAGGGGTACAACAGTGGCATTATCAAAATCTGAAAACTCTGGATTCACAAGCATATCAGATTCATGAACGGAGCTTCCTTCGTGCTCGCCCATGTCATACACTTCTCTAGGTTTGATATGTATAGGAACACACCATCCCTTCTCCACTTTATCTTCGACATAGTAAACCATTCGAGCATCCTTTGCTTCAATATATGGCTCGTCGTCTAAACGACTTCCAGTATACAGCAAGTGTGAGAAATTAAGCAGTGTGAACCCCAACTTATCTGTCTTCACATACCTAGGATTGTAGCCCATTTGCACTTGAATAATACCACACGAAATTCGCCATATTAATTCAACTCAACTATGTCTTCTAATTTGCCATAATAAGCTAGTTCGCTTGTATGAGGTCGATTGTCCACAGAACTTGCGTAACTGTGAGTTTCATAACTGTCGTACACACCATTATTCTGAGTGTTGAGACCCTTATCACGAGCACTGGTTCGAAACCGATAATCATTAACATCATAACCATTAAATCTGAAAGCATTTCGAAGAGGACCTCGAGCCAACAATCTTAGATTTTTTGAATGGACTACTTGGTCGTCATGTAGAATCTGTTGAGAATGAAATAATAACATCCTAAGTAGATGATATAAAAATAATAACATCATAACATCCTGCGTACTTGGTCATAAATGAGGTTTGGAGAATACTTACTCGAGTCCTAAACCATTGCACGAAGTCCCTATGAACAGCCTTTTCAACTTCTGCTAATGGTCTACCACGAAGTCGTTGTCTAGTGATTTCTTGGAACTCCCTAGTAATTCCCCATTACCACCAAAGTATGAAATTAAAAGAAGATACTAGACACGGTAAGATTTCATACAATTCAGTTTTGTACTTACTGGAGAAATGGCCCAACTTCAGTGGCACCTATAAGAACATGTCGATGTGTTTGTAGCCACTCCTTATCTGATAACTTGAATGGGTGTTCACCACCGACATGACGCCCAATGGAAGGGAACATACACGTGGCACGTGTTTCATCTTCCACTTGTTCATGGAGCCGAGAACCACGGTTGAATCGAGTTTCAATCCCAGCTTCATAATATAAGGAGGTGAAAGTAAAGATCTCCTCGGAAACCCATACTTCAGCAATTGAACCTTCAGGCTGGGAGAGACTGGAAAGGAATCATGAGGCACAGAAAAATACAATCAAGGGCAATCAAGTTCATGCACGGTTCTCTAGCATCCTACCCTACACTTAAATCGGACTGTGTCCTCACAGGACTAATTTTAGAGTTCATAGAAGAACCTGGACCGAGATGGTTGGCGTAGGGGATGAGCACGGATCCTCGGAGCGGAGGGAATCTACCCAAGCGAAGCAAAGGGAATCTCCCAACTGCCTACAAAACAAAAACAAACGAACCATAAAAAGGAAACCGAGACAAGTGTCCCGGATCCACACAGAAAAAAGTTGGATCGAAATCCGAAAAGAAGAAATAAAAGAAAGGACACGAAAAGGAATACAACCCGATCACTGCTGGTCAGGTGGACCGGGAGGTGGGAAGTGGAGGAAGTCGCCGAGCTGACGTTGCCACGCCAGCTGTGCCTCATACCGCTCGTTGGAGCGGTGCATATGTTGCTGCATAATAGTCCATCTCGCCTCTTGAGTGGCGTTGTCGGTGATGCGCCACTCCTGGAGACGCTCATATAGCTCCCCAACATTCGCGGGGTGCGGTCGGTGCTGCTGGTGAGGCGCCTGGTATGGATCTGGAATGGGCGGCGGTGACTGGTGTGCATACCCTGCCTGATGATGTGGCGAGGGTATATAATCATGAAACTCTGGCTCATACTGAGGCTGAGGCTCCTCAGAATCATCTTCTTCCTCTGACTCATCCTCGTCTTGGAGAGGAGGATCTGCTGCTACCTGGGGACTGAGGTCCAGCTCGAGGTCGTACTCGACCGCCAAATCACCTTCGACTGTGCGTACTCTGCGGCGTGGGATGTTCTGGCCATATTCTTGGCTGAGCCCGAAGGAGATGATGAGTTGGCCTACAAAGTTGCCTCCCAAGAGTGAGCGAGGTGGCCTCGACCTCTGAGTCTTCTTGCGGAGTAGTCGGGCAAGCACCCATCCGGGATGAATAGGATAACTCTCCGGGATGGCGCGATGAAGAAGAAGCTCCTCTCAGCTGATATGGTGGTGGTCCTTCTCTGGAGCATACAAAAGAGAACGACGCCAAACCATGTGAATGAATTTATAGAGAGGGTGAGAGAGAGACTTAACTGAATTATGCTTCGTGAGACGATCGCCGGACACTCCAGTCATGTGGCTCCAGAGTGCATGGTACTCCTCTCCGTCGTCATCGTCGTTCTCCTAGCCGAGGTGATGACCCTCGTAGTGCTCGTGGGGAATCCCGAGACGAGCTGGAAACTCATCATATGTGAGTTTCCTGTGCACCCCGCCCAGATAGAAGGTGACGACCTCCTTGTGCTGCCTCCTCTTATGCTCGTCCAGATCGAACGTCGCCCAAAACTCCTGAAGGGCGACGTCTGGAAAGTTGGTGACTAGCGTGGTCAGCTCCAGCAAGCCAGCACGCATCAGTGCATCGATCACGTTCCAGTGCCAGTCCTCATCGTGATCGAAGAGCGACTCCATGGAAAGGGGGCGAACACCAGCTCCAGGGATATTCTCGAGCCGCTGGTAGCACTCGAAGTAGTACGGGGGTAGGCGAGCAACGGTGTGGTGGTACCCAACACGACCAGGGAAAGCTGGGGGAGGGCCCTGGACGGCAGGTGTGACGGGAGCGGGAACTCGGGAGCTGGAGGCGGTGTCAAGTCTCTGCTTGGTCCTGCGCTCATGAGTTACGTTCCTAAGCAAGAAAACAAACCAGATTAGTCAAACTAAAACCCTACCCCACACTTAGTAGAAAAACTCAATTTCACAAAGAAATGAGGAAAACCGAGTGGGGGTAAGCAAAGCAGATTAACAGGTAATCACAAACAATTAAAATACATGCTTAGGAACAGCCAGAATGGAATTATCACAATTAGAGTTCAGAAGTCAAACCGACATTCAAAAAGTTAACATAATAGAACATTGAACCCTAATCATGGCAATATTAGCACAAAGCGGAAAATGTCGGCATAATATGATCTCAGATGGCAAACACAATAATATGAACGTAATTGAGCACATAAGGCAGCCAAACGAGGATAAACAGTTCATGGTCAAACCGACATTTCTCATAAAATCAACACCGCAAAGAATAGGTCTTAAGCATAGCAACACACGAACAATTGGTATTATAATTCAGCACAATACTCCCTAAGCATGCTAGATCAGCCCAAAGAGTTCAGCTAACCTAGTTCACACGAAATCAGTCAACACGCAAATCAAGGTAAATCAAAAAGTCAACCCCGACGAAATTCAGCATTCAACATGTCAAAAGATCCGGAATGAAAAGTTCTACAACTTACCTTGAAGCCATGGGTGTTGAAAATGAACGGAGAAAGAGAAATTGGTGAAAATTTTGAAAATCTAGGGTTTGGCTGAACGGGAGCTCTAGAGCTCCGATTCGACTGTTCTAGGGCTCGAGTTGATCGGAAATGGAAGGGGAGACGTGCGGCGGCGGCGGTGATGTGTTTTCAAAAAACAGAGGGGGAGGGTTTTTACAAAATTTTCGAAAATGAAGTGAGGAGAGAGAGAAGAAGTGACCGAGAATTAAAAGGGATAATCCGAAAATTTTTCCTTGAGTTTTCGGCGAAAACTAGTGCAATTTTTCGCTGAAAACATTAGTTAAAAAGCACTGCCAGTTTTTCAAAAGGATTTTCGCCAAAAAGTGTATTGAATTTTTGCCGAAAAGTTGTGTTGAAAACGTCTAGAAAACTCAGTGAGATTTTAAAGGGAATTTTTGCCAAAAACATGGGTATATTCTCGCCGAAAATTTTGACCTGTATGATTGAAAATATTTTCGCAATCCCGGCAAACTTCAGAAAATAACAGTTAAATCCACAAAAATCAGAACAACCTCAAACAACTTGCGATTGACACTATGACACACAAACTACACACGAAAAATAAGTAATCAAACAAACTGACACTTTTGGCTCCCCCGAACCAACTCTAGAACACTAAGTCTTACATAAATGAAAAACTGACTCCAGCCGTGGGTTGCCTCCCACGAAGCGCTCTTGCTTAACGTCCTCAAGCCGGACGATACCTGGATGGCGATCAAGAGACATCCCAACTCAGGATTTCTCTTAGGCTCGAGCCAGAGTTCATGAGATATCCTCGGCAAGTTTGAACTTCTCCCCGTTTGCATGAATTAACTTGGTTCGTTCTTCGGGAAGATGACCAGAATTTTTACAAGGCCTGAACAGTTCTTTCAAAGAAGCGCCCTTCTTTTTATTCTCCTTCTTTATCTCGCCAGGATCCTTAACTTTTGGCGATTCAGTAGGGGATGTCTTTGGCTCTTCCTACTTTCTCGGCTTCTGTGCCGGCAGCTCATTCTTCAGAGTAGGGACTTGTCCTACACCTGGCAAGAAGATTTCTGCAGAAACTCTAGATTTTTCAATAGTAACGGAGTTGACCGAAGCCAACTCCACAGCTTCAACAGATAAGCAATGCGCCTCTTCTCTGATAGGGACTTTCATACCGTCCTTGAGACGGAATGTCATGGTATCTTTGCCGACCCTTAATGTCAACGAGCCATTCGGGACATTAATGGTAATGCCGACTGTTGCCATGAACGGTCGGCCTAGGAGAAAAGTGACATCTTCCCCTCGGGTATCCATAACAATAAAATCAGCCAGAATAGTAAAAGGACCACAATTGACAACCACATCTTCTATCAATCCCCTAGGTAATTTCACAGATCTATCTGCAAACACTAAACGCATACTAATCGGTTTCAATTTCCTAGGTTCAATTTCTCATACAAGCAGGTAGGCATGACATTAATGGAAGAACCTAGATCAATTAAACTACGATCAATTTTCACATTTTTAATAGTGCAAGGCAAAGTAAAAGCACCAGGATCGCGACACTTATCTGGGGGAGGTATGGCGGTTGTCTGGTTGTGGATCGCGGAGCATTCTTCCTCGAGGGAGACAGAAGATAACTCTCCCTTCTTCTTGTCCTTCACAAGATCTTTCGCGACTTTTCCAGCCTCCGGTATCATCTGGATAGCATCAGTAACTGGTATCTTGACATCTGTGTTCTTCAAGTATCCATGCCACTTTCTGTACCGGGTATCATGATCTTTCTCCTTTGATTGCGCAGCCTTAGGAAACGGAATCCGAGGCTGATATGGAGGGAGAGGTGGCACAGGTGATGTCTTTGTTAGGGGAGGCGGGGCAGTCACCTCCTCCTCTTCTTCTTTATCCTCCTCCTCGATCTGTGGCTTGTCAAAATCTATAACATTAGGAATTATGGCCGGATCAGGAGCTGCAGGACCAGCTAATTGCTTGCCGCTTCTTGTGGAGATAGCCTTGACATGCTCCTTCCTAATGGTAGAGTCGTCTTGAACCGATGATTGATTAAGGAGGGGGCTATTAGTTAGCAGGCTAAACATGTTATTCAACATGCTCTCCACTCGTTGACCTCGAGCTTCACGATCCTGATTTAAGAGGGCTTGAAGCTTGAATCTCTCCTCGTGGTCATCGAGTCTTGCCAAGATCAGGTCGAGCTTCTTGTCTATCTCAATTTCCCAAGTATTCTCAAACGTATAACTCTGAGGTTGTTGTCCTCCGGTGAATCCAGGGGGATCTTGATCAATAAAATTCACTTCCCCTATAGACCAGTTATTTGCTGCACCGAAAATCTTCTTCATTTCTTTCTGCACTTCGCTCTTGATCTGATCTTCACGGCTTGGTTGGCTCTTAGCTGCTCCAAACTGTCTGTCCCAGCTTCTAGATTTAGATGCACAGTTTGCAAAGTGAAGCAGAGCAGCTTCTGGTGTGAGTGCGGTGTAGTCTCCATCAGCTAAGGAGTTAACCCATTCAGATGATTCTTCGTTCATACCCCAAACAAATATCTCGGCTAGTTGTATCTGAGTGAAGCCATGATGAGGGCAATCATAGAGGAGTCCCTGGAATTCGTTCCAAACATCATGTAAACTTACTCCTTCTCTCTGTCTGAACCTTGAGATGTTTTTCCTGTAAGCAGTTGTTCTGGAAGGAGGGAAGTATTCCTCTATGAATTCCTGAGCAAGATCATCCCAGTTGGTGTAGTGACCGGGTGGCTTGCTAGTGAGCCATCTCTTTCCGGCGCCTCGGAGTGAGAATGGGAAGGCTCGAAGGCATAGAGCGTTCTTGTTGAGGTTCTTAGACTTGAAAGTTTCACAGACAGCCAGAAAGTCAGATAGATGTGTGCAAGGATTATCATCTGGCTTTCCCTCAAATTGCACGTCCCTAGAGATTAGTCCCAGAAAGGGGATCTTGATCTCATAGTCGGGATCGTCATCATTAAAAGGCACGGTGATGAGAGACTGAATGTTAGATGCGCTCGGCTTACTGTAGTCAGCAAGACTCTTTAGAGCAGACATTGCGGTAGGTAAGATGGAACGGAAATGATTCGATTCTGTACCTGCTATGATCTGCAAGGGACAAAAACAAGCACAACCGGTGTAAAATTGAAGTGTGACGGGAAATGAAAGATGGAAAGTAGAAGAATAAAATGCCAACTCTTCTTTCAAACAATATAGAAGAGTCCCCGGTAACGGCGCCAATTTGATGCTGCAGTTTTAGCGGTATCAAATAACTAACCTACCAAGGTAGACTAGATCATATTCTACTCGAGGTCTCTTCTTCTTGTCTACTCAAATATGTTGGCAAATTACTCAGGTTTAAACACTTAGTGCGTGGTGTGAGTTCCACGACTTCTAATCTAATAAACAAGGAAAATAAAAGACAGAAAGATTAAAAGGTTGACTAACGAGAAGATAGACGAGCTTAGATTTCGAATCCCCTTAGATTACCAAAACATGGCGATCACAAGACCAGCGGTTTTCAATTCTAATTCAATCAGTTTCTATACACCACCATAACTCCGACCCTTAGGTTTAAGACTGGTTAACGTTCGCTCTATCCGATCTAACTACCAAGATTAACTAGCCGCCCGGGTACGGTCGCCTCTCGCAACGACTTAATTAACTGGTGGAATTACTAACGATTTATGAGTTACTCTTGTAGTGGATTAACCCTAACTGGTTCCTACGAAAGGCACACTCCAATGATTAGGTTAATTGGTTGAATTGATGTTTTAAAGAGAGGCGAGCGTTCGCTTCTATCCTCAGCTTAACAAGAATCTAAACTAGGTGATCAAGGAAGACAGGTTTAAGCGCCAAAGCAGGGAACTGTCTAACGACTACGTCTAGTGACTATGTCTGGCGACTAACCCTACCTTGCAAAAACCTAATCTAGGTGATCAACCAGAAAAGAAACATAAACAATCAAGAACAAAACAACCATGCAAAGAGAAACTGATTGAACTTTGAATCTAATTACTGCCGATCTGTGACCGCTTTAAAGCCCTGGGTCACTTAGGGTTCATCTAATCTAAGGTCTACGAGTTTAGCTACTCATGTTCATAACAAAAGAATCGAAGACAGAAACAGAGTTCATCATACAAAGGAAGAACAGATAAGAACTAAAAAACCTAATTCTGATGACTCTGGCAAAGCTTCGCTCTCCGGTAATCTTCAATCCTAGCTCCGAGTCTCTGAGGTGAAAGGATGGCGTCACGATCTGTTCCTGGCTCTTCGAACTCTAACTCTGCTCCAGAACTTGAGAGAATCCTGAAGTATTTGGTATTAGTTGAAATTATCAGGTATATCTGATTTAGGGCCGCCGGTTAAGTATTTATACTTAACCCTAATACCGCCGGTTTTTCTCTATAATTTTCGCCGAAAATCTCTTTGTAAATTGACTGATCGCCGGCTGAATTCTTCTGTGATTTTTGGACGCCGGGTTCTCGGCGAAAACTTGATGTTTTCGCCGAAAACTTCTTCTTGAATGCACTGCCGATTTGTTCATGAATTTTCGCCGAAAACTCCAAGGAATTTCGCTGAAAATTCCTTTGTAAATGGGAGCAGGATTTGGTTCGGTTCGATTGACTCCTTGGATCGATTCCGGTGTGATATCTCGAGGTTCCAACACCTTAGACACGTCCTTGGCTACTTTATTTGACGGCAAAAACCTGTGCTTACACGAAACACTAGAAAACCATCAAATAGACCCGAAACGGGCCAAAGTAACACAAATGGCACGAGATAGAGCAATTGATTGAATATTCGCTATTCTACCCTAAAAACCATGTCTTAAGCAAGGAAATGTCGCTTAAATGAGGCTGATAATCACGTCAAATCGAGTGTCACCAGAAGTTGAAAATTCTTGATGAATAAAGTGATAAAATTCAACATCTAGTAAGGAGTACGCAATGATTCTAATGAAATAAGAATTGTTCATACATCGTATCAGTTGTACAATTATAAATGGTGGATCAAATTACTATCGATTATTTGAAAAATATTATCTTTACTGGTTGTGAAGAGAACAATCGCCACCTATTTGTGATATCGATAATTGAAAATTGTGATATTTTATTTCTCATTTTAAATGAGATTCTTTACAAGCACTATCAACATCAAGTAATATCGATGATGTATTGACATGTATCATCAATAAAGGAGAAATACTCCTTTTATAATATGGAAAGAAATGAGCCAAAACTAATACTAGAAAGAGCTCATGTATTATTCAATGGATGAAAATTTTTCATATTGATGAAATTTATAATCTATTACATCCTCAAAAGTTGTTACATAGAGGAAAGAGATTCCTTATTGATGGTGCATTATATTCTACAAAATTGTGTATGAATATATTAAGTTATAAAGATATCACATTAATGGATATCATATTGCAAAAACAAAGATAAGAATAATGAATATATATGTTCATCATAGGCACCTCCTACCACGCCTTGAAGTCACTGAAACTATAATAACTTGAAGTTAGTAACCTGCTATAGCAGGTTTATCAGGTCATGTTACGTAAGAAATAACTGTGGTTACGTAAGGCTTACGTAACAGATGAGTATCTTACGTAACAGTTGTAAATGATTGTTACGTAAGACTTACGTAACCACAGTTTGTCTTACGTACCAGTTGTAAGTGATTGTTACGTAAGGCTTACGTAACGACAGTTTGTCTTACGTAACAAGCTTAATTTCATTCATTACGTAAGAAATAACTATCGTTACGTAAGCCATACGTAACCACAGTTTGTCTTACGTAACAAGCTTAATTTCATTCGTTAATAAGAAATAACTATCGTTACGTAAGCCTTACGTAACCACAGTTTGTCTTACGTAACAGTTGTAAGTGATTGTTACGTAAGGCTTATGTAACGACAGTTTGTCTTACATAACAAGCTTAATTTCATTTGTTACGTAAGAAATAACTATCGTTACGTAAGCCTTACGTAACCATAGTTTATCTTACGTAACAGTTGTAAGTGATTGTTACGTAAGGCTTACGTAACGACAGTTTGTCTTACGTAACAAGCTTAATTTCATTCGTTACGTAAGAAATAACTATCGTTACGTAAGCCTTACGTAACCATAGTTTATCTTACGTAACAGTTGTAAGTGATTGTTACGTAAGGCTTACACAACGACAATTTATCTTATGTAACAAGCTTAATTTCATTCGTTACGTAAGAAATAACTATCGTTAATTGACGGTATGACCTCGAGTTTATTCATTATTGTTAGAAAGTAAATATAGATTAGAGTATTATAGTTGCAATGTTTATTACTCCGCATTATACCTTATAATTTGTGAGTTTCAAATATTGAGATTCTAAAGTTTAAATTAAAGTATAAAAAATATAGATTATAGAAGTTTAGGTTTTACATATAGAAAAATTAAAACTTACAAGGTTTGAATCCTTGACCTCTTGAAACAAAATTCAAAGCTTCACCACTAAGCCAATAGTTTATTCTTAGTTATAATTGCAAGTTCAGCTCTTAAATAACGATTGAGTAAATAACTATCGGCCACCTCCTTCACTCTGTTAGTGAACTCCTTCTCTCCATCTGCCTTCTCTCTGTCGGCGTCCTTTTCCGGGCACCTCAACCAGTATTTTTCCCCAAAAACGACAGTTAATTTCGATTCAACGACTGACTCGTCAAATTTGTTATCAATTACTCAATTAAGAAGAGTAGGGTTGCCAGAATGTCCCCATCTGTTTCCTTTCCGTCGTCCTTCTCTCCGTCAAGAACGGAATCTCAAATCGATCGGGATATACCTATGAACAACGTATTTCTCCTGCTCCTTATTGATTGATCGGCTAATTTATATAGTATAATCACCATTGTCATTAAGAGTTCAGTTCCATTTTCATAGAATTCCAACCGCCAATTACATAAGTTGTGTTTCAATCTCTGAAAATTGTAGAGACAGGGAAATTGTTTCCGTAGGGATGATCATTAATTAAAATTTTCAGACCTGAATTAGAATAATAAGTATTAATTAACTCACTTCTCCTACAAACTAGGATTAGTTGTAACTAAAATTCTATTTACAAGGGACTAACCGGTAGCCCTTTTTTGTTTATTTTATATTTTTTTAATTTAAAATCTAGTCAATGGCTTAAATTTGTTGATCTCATAATTAATGGTTCAGATTTCATCTTAATTAACTTCAAGTTACCTTACTTGAAGTTAAGGCAAGTCACCCTAGGAGATGCCGTTCATTATATTCACATATATAGATTATGATGACAAAAATAATGAAAGTATTATAATTTGTCATCTCATTGAAGCTCTTACCAATGTAAACTAAACGTTTACTTCTCCTGGCAATTATTTGGCATAACCGGTTAGACCATCCCGGTTCTACAATTATGCGAATTGAGAATTTACGTGGTTAATTTTGAAAGATTCCACACACATAAATAACCTTTTCGGTTGCTTGTTCTCACACTAAGTTGATGGTTGGATAATCATGACAAAAGTAAGCAATGAATCGCTTACATAAAGAATAAGAGTGATATTTGGATCCATAAGATACACCCAACATATTATCCATCTAGATATTTTAATTGATGCATCAACTAGACATTCACGTGTCTAGATATATACTCGCAACATCCAATTCGCGAGATGATTAGCTCAATAGTTTTGATTATGAGCATATTTTCATGATTATCCAATAAGTGAAATACGCCATTGAGAATAAATATTCTCATTATCTTATATATATGTTTCTCTAGGTGAAAACATGTCGCATTATGCCAAAGAGTTATAATGAGCCCCCCCCCCCCCCCCCCCCCCCCGGTTATATAATTGGTTTTGGGACAAAACCTCATATTTCTCATGTAAGAATATTTAGATGTGATATATACATCTCAATTGCTCCACCACAATTCATTAAGGGGTTGTTTGGTATGGGTGATATTGAGTTCTATATCACCCAATAGCATGCTAATTGATAATATCATTGTTTTTCCAATTGGACTTAGCTAGCTAATGGGTGCTAATTTGGGTGTGTTTTAAAATCATCCTAAAGAGGAGGATTTCTAAGGAAGGAGGGTGTTATTGAGATTAATGGACAATTTTGCCCCTGCTGATAGTGCATAAATTGCATGCCACTAATAATTAACTTCTTCCCTACTTTGTCGCCTTCTGCCTCTCTCCTCCTCCTCTTCTCAATCTCATCACAGAATGGTACTGTTGCTGCCGTCGCTGGCCTTCTTCAGCACTTCTCAGATTCCTCTCTCCTCCTCCTCTTCTTAGACTCCTTCTTCCATTTCTCAATCCCTAGATCCCCACTTCATCAAAGCAAGATGAGGAGCTATTGGATGAATTTCTTACTCATCCAACAGTAGCAGCAACAAAAGAGGAAGGAATGGTGTTCGAGTTTCCATGGCTTCCTAACCTCCATTAGAGGTCGAGCTCTCGAGCCGCTCCAGTCTCTCGATCACATTTCGCGCTTTCAGATCGAACAACTCCACCTCCACCTTCTTGAATCGGCATCACCATATCCGCTCTATTTCTCCAGAAACTCCTTTCGCCGGCGCCGATTTCGATCGAATGGACGTGATCTAGAGACTGAACACATGCTGCTTTATATTCCTTTCCTTTATTCTTGTTCTTCCTCTGATTAGATCTATGTTGAAGGAATGCAGTTGAAGTTGGAGGTTGTTTCTGTGTTGGAGGAATGCAATCGGAGTTGGCATTTAGGCGTTTCGATAATGCCAAGAAGAGAGAATATATTGGTTTTTTCTTTGATAATGGCTGAGAGGCACCCTACTCTGTTTTCTCTGTTTTTCTATTTCAAAGGCTGGGCTAGAGTTATGCACAGGCTGGTGTTTTGGGGGTTTTGTTTTGTGTCAGTTAGCTCGGGCGGTTAGTATAGGTTTTGGCCGATGAGGCTGGTGGTTTATCCCGCTGGCATCTGGGTTTTGGTCTCGGCGGCGAGGCTGGTATTATATCCCGACGACATCTGGGTAGTATAGGTTCTGAGCTTCAAGAACAAAATTGAGGACAAGCCGGTAATTGCACCGTTAATTACCCCTTAGTAAATAACACTCTAAACAAACAAGAATATTATACAAAGTGAACTTAGAACTCATTAGCCCCCTAATAACTAGCTATCTTGAATATCATGATATTCGAGATAGCCCATACCAAACGACCCCTAAGATAAGTCTCAATAATAGAGATTGGGAAATTATAAATGTTGGGTACGAGTCTTCGTTGATAGTAAAATATTTACACTATTGTCAGGAGATTTATAGATGACTCGTTTAGATGAACACATCATTTTGTGATTCAGATTTCCCAACATTAGGGGGAGAAAATCAAAGGTTAGGAAAAGATATTCGTTGGAATGAATTATCATTATCTCATTTTGATCCTCGCACTAAACAATATGAACTTGAAGTTCACAAAGATAATTCATTAATAAAGTTTAGTTGATCAACTACCAGATGTTTTAACGACCTAAAATAGTGACATAAAATAAATCTCTTATGCTAACTATATTTGCTCCGACATAAGTGTTTTTCTTATTGGTAAAAACACAAATGAGTCTAAAGCATTCATGAAGCATGAAAAATCAATTGATTCCAAAGATGGCCTCAAAAAATTCTCTCATGCTCTGGAATCCAGCACGACAGAGTCTCTCTCTGTCGAGCATGCCAAGGCTTTGGATGAACAAAGGAAGAAGGCCCCCTTGCCTTTCCATTTCCTTGATGACATGCACTTTGAGAAGTACTTAATTTTGAAGGATCTCAGACCTCTGATGCATGGTTTGCAATAGACGAATTCTCCTTAAGGGATGAATTGGAGCTTATTAAGAGTGTGGTGGAACTAGTTGGCTTGTGGGGTATCTTTAATCTCACGGATCCATGCCCAAAGGATGCCCTCAAAGAATTTCTCTCAACCTTTGAGCTTGACAACCGTGACGTGTTTTTCACACTTGTAGGGCCAGAGTATGGCTGGTCTTTTGACGAGTTAGCAATTCAAATGGAGATCACCATAGAAGAGCAGTTGAGAGGAGCGGTAATTGCAGACTTTTTCAAGAGTGCTACACCATTCTACTTGTAATATCTGGTAGGGGCAGGTTTCGTGGGAAGAATTGTCTCAGTTCTTGACCTTTACTCTAGTTTTGGAGAGAGATCAAACCATCACATCCCCATAATTAAGTTGGGTACAAAAAGAATTGTGGCGAGAGGTTTCAAGTTCCCTCCTAACTTTGAAGATCCTGCACCAGAAGAAGAAGAAGTTGTGGCTGAAGTTGATTTTCCCCCATCTCGGGACAATGCGAGGAAAAACTCTAAGACTACCCGACAGCACATTGAGGAGCGGGTTGATCGTATGCAGGAGGAGTTCATAGCCAGCTTTGACCACATCGACATCCAGCATGCTGAGATTCTTGGCCACCTCCAAGATTTGAAGAAGTCAAAGCTCTCTCTGATCACTTATTAGAGGCGTAGGAGGACTGATGGTGCATCTAGGAGCGCCGAAGAGGATATCTGATCCTCCTGAGCTTCAGCTCACTTTGAGGAAGGGTTCATACCCTCCTCCATCTATCCTTTACTTTTCTGCACTTTCATTTTTCTAAGACTTTTTCGTAATCTTATTTTTTTTTCGGAAAATGTTTTTGGGATGACTGTATTATGATTGTGATGAGATTATGGTATTCGAGTTTGTTTTATGTGGATGATCAAGGTACAAAAGAAATGGAACACCAAGAATGAAAAGAAATTGAGCTGAAGCCCGATCCTTCCAGATTTCACTATGAGTACGCTTCTTTTTACCAGTACAATCTTCTCTTTTTCCCTATTCGCCTTAGATTTGTGCTTGTCCAATGAGGAAATTGCCTTGTTTAAGTGTGGGGTGGGATATGCATGATAGATTTTATACCGTGGAACTTGACTGAAATGGGTGGTGATTGTGGCCAATTTTTTGCGATTATCTTTTCATTCTATCTCTGTTTTTGCGTTTCACCTCGTAGCTTGGCTCTCTACATTGAATAAATCATTGTGAAAGTGTCCATGTTCTTGAATTTTTTGATGAAATCAGTGTTATGTCTTTGCTTTGTGAATTGTGTGAGAACCGCGGAATGTCCAACACCCGTACTTTCATCCCGTTAGTAGTCTAGAAATTTGCTTTAATTAGAGTGAATGATTGACTTAGATTTGTGTAATGCTTGTTTTATTCTTCTGTCAAAATCACTAGTATGATGCCATATCCAGTTTAGATAAGGTATTCTAAATAATTTTTTTGCTAAAGTGCGCATTAAAAATGTAAAAAGGTGTCGGTTGTGGGTCAATGTACAAGCTGGCATACGTGCCTACCGATTTCTGTAGTCCTAAAGGAAAGTCTCAATGTGACATTCTTTTTCTAACCGACTCTCGATTGTCACTGGGGTTTAGGATAACGCTGAATTCCTAAGGTTTCCGGCTGCTCCATACCTAATAGTATCCACAACCGATCACTGCAAAATTAATGTAAACGTGATGTGCCCTTATTGCATGCATTGTTAACTATGATTTACCTGTGTTTACTCCGTGTTTGATCCCTTTATGTCTTGGCTTGTGTGCTTTTTGAGTCCTTTTTTGCACAATTTTGCATTATTGTTGCCCGTGGGTCACTTGTGGCCCCATTTCATGTGCTTTCTAGTTTCTTTTGTGCATTTTTCAGACTAGAAAGTGATAGTAAAGGTGAAAGGAATCCTTAGGATCAAACATGAGCTTAATCGGAGTTCAGACGAGGGAGACAGGGCCATTGCAAGATTGAGTTTTCTATAGAGTGCAGGAGTGCACGCCGTGCACTGGCCCCTGCACTATAAATACCCACATTTTCATGGATTTTGGGCATTCTTTCACTCCTCTTGAACCCCAAACACATACCCACGACCAAGAACACCCCACTTCGTCTCTCACACCTCTGGAACCCTAGGATCTCATTTGAAGACTCAAATTGGAGCAATTAGAGCTAAGGATTGAAGCTTCCCACCTTGGATTGGTATCTTGAAGTGTAAGAGTGAAGATTCCTCTATGGGTGCTATGGTGATCTCTTCCTTTCCATCTCAGCTCCTCTCCATGGTTGTGCTAGGCTAAGCTTTAGGGTTTAACTTAGTGGGGGTGATGATTCATGCTAGGATAGATGGGTGATTTTATGGGTTGAGTCCTCCATGGTCAATGTTGTAAGAGATTGGTTCTTAAACCTTGTGCTTGTGATGCTGCAGTTTTAGCGGTATCAAATAACTAATCTACCAAGGCAGACTAGATCGTATTCCACAGGGTTTCTACTAATCGACTACTCAAAGAAGCTGCCAAATTACTCAGGTTTAAACACTTAGTGCGTGGTGTGAGTTCCACGACTTCTAATCTAATAAAGCAGGAAAATAAAAGACAGAAAAGTAAAAGGTTGACTAACGAGAAGATAGACGAACTTAGATTTCGAATCCCCCTTAGATCACTAGAGCATTGGCAATCAACAGATCAGCGGTTTTCAATTCTAATTCAATCGGTTTCTATACACCACCATAACTCCTTACCCTTAGGTTTAAGACTGGCGAACGTTCGCTCTATCCGATCTAACTACCAAGATTAACTAGCCGCCCGGGTACGGTCGCCTCTCCCAACGACTTAATTAACTGGTGCAATTACTAACGATTTATGAGCTACTCTTGCAGTGGATTAACCCTAATCGGTTCCTACGAAAGGCACACTCCAATTATAAGGTTAACTGGTTGAATTGATGTTTTAAAGTGAGGCGAGCGTTCGCTTCTATCCTCAGCTTAACAAAAATCTAAACTAGGTGATCAAGGAAGACAAGTTTAAGCGCCAAAGCAGGGAACTGTCTAACGACTACGTCTAGTGACTACGTCTGGCGACTAACCCTAGCTTGCAAAAACCTAATCTAGGCGATCAACCAGAAAAGAAACATAAACAATCAAGAACAAAACAATCATGCAAAGAGAAACTGATTGAACTTTGAATCTAATTACCGCAGATCCGTGACCGCTTTAAAGCCCTGGGTCACTTAGGGTTCATCTAATCTAAGCTCTACGAGTTTAGCTATTCATGTTCATAACAAAAGAATCAAAGACAGAAACAGAGTTCATCGCACAGAGGAAGAACAGATAAGAACTGAAAAACCTAATTCTGATGACTCTGGCAAAGCTTCGCTCTCCGGTAATCTTAATCCATGCTCCGAGTCTCTGAGGCGAAGGGATGGCGTCACGATCTCTCCACGGATCTTCAAACTCTCTAAACTCTATCTATCGACCCTAAGGTCGTGGCTAATCAGCCAAAATTCGTGTGTGTTCAATCTGGCTTCAAAAAGTCTATATATAACCCTAGAAACCCTTTACAAGTTGGAAAAGGCTGAATTTTCCCGTCTGGGGAGCTTACACGGCGTGTAAGCTCACAGTGCATTTAGCTTACACGGCGTGTAAGCTCCAAAACGCAGCGTTTTGAGCTGTGCAGCACTCCGACTTGTTTCTATCATTCCCGCTCCGTTTGAACTCTGATTTGGTCTCCGTTTGAAGCGCTGGACTCGTGAGAGTGTTCTCTATAATGTGGTAACCTGGGGGCTCAACATAAAAGCTCACAAAAAGGGTAAAAATAGCCAAGAACTAGACAATGTATGCACTAGGAGCCGATAATCACAAAGTTACGACAAATGCACCAAATACTCATCAAAATGGCATCAAAGGGTATGAAATGTTGCTTAAATGGGGCTGATAATCACGTCAAATCGAGTGTCATCAAAATACCCCACACTTAAGCTTTTGCTTGTCCTCAAGCAAACTGAAATAGAACACACTCAAATTCACAAATGACACGAGATTAAACTGAGATTCAATTCTAACGATTTGGTTTAGACTGTTTCACGTAGAAAAAGTGACCTACACATGCAAGAACATCAACCAAACTAGTTTTCGATCTCACTAATTTCTGCACACTTCAAGTAGTAGTTTTAACAAAGCTCATTTCTTGGCAAAACAATTAATTATGATTTACCGACTACGATAACACCAATTATAATAAAAAAGACTTTAAGCTCTAGCCATGATGTGGATGTGAAGGTAGGAAAAGTGACGTGGCTATCGACTCGACTTCATCCGTTTCTAGATCTGTACGTTACATGTTCTAGCTAGGACCGATTTAAACAACAATTAATTTCAAGTTTCGACTTCTTCCATTTAATTTATTTACTGCATACTAGTGCTCGATACCAAACACTTCACTTAGGTGTTGGACCTGCCTAGCTCACAATGTTTGTGCTTATGCTAGTGCTCAACCCGAACACTTCACTTAGGTGTCGGGCTTGCCTAGCTTTATTTTCAACACTTTAAAGAACTTTACATTGATTTGAACAACTCAATTACTTGATTTAACAATTTATCCACTTAATCCTAGCTAGTTATAACTTTTTACACAAGATTTCGAATCGGATTTCCGCCTAATCTCAAGCCACAATCACAGGTGAACAAATATGGAGTGAAAAAAATGGGAGAAGCTAGCATTTATCATCTTAGAACGGTGTTATCGAGCTTTGTTATTAACAAATCAATCAATTCAATTAATTCAAGTTTCAACTACCGAAGTGATTTGTGATCTGTTCTGACCTAGACTCATTTAATATCAGTTTCGACACGTTGGTTACAGGTTCTAAGTGGAACAGTCTAGACGTCATTGTTCAAAATTGAAGTCAATTTAACATCAAAAGTCAAGAATTGAGCAATTCTACGCTAGAGAAATTTCAAATTTGAACCACAGAATCATATATAGCAAGCAAGATCATGCATAATCCTAGACTCCTACCCCACACTTAAACGGTTCTGTGTCCTCACAGAACTAATCTAGAGTAGAGAGATACGAAGAACCTGTGACGAGATGGTCGATGTAGGGGATGAGCACGGAGAGTCCGGAGTGGAGCGGAGTAGCTACTCAAGTTCCTACAGAAACAAAAACAACAAAAAGATCAAAAGGATACCGGGACGAGTGCCCCGGATCCACACAGAAGAAAAGTGGATCGAGATCCGAAAAGAAGAAAGAAAAGTAATGGAAAGGATAAAAACAACCTGATCACTATTCCGAGGGTGGGGTGGTTGGTCGGCGGCGTTTGGTCGGCGGCGTCGGTCAGACGGGTGGCGGCGACGTTCAAAACGGGAGAGAAATAGAGGGGGTCTCTTGAAAGTTTTCGGATGGGGCGGCGGGGTCAGCTTAAATAGTCGGCGCGACAACACAAACTTTTTGGCGAAAATAATTGAAAATTTTCGGCGAAAATTTCTGGTATAATCAACATCCGGTTCGGCGAAAAGTGAGGGAATTTTCGGTCGAGAAGTTGAAACAGGAGAAACAGGTTGGTTTTAAACAGGAATTTTTGGCGAAAATATGGGTGAATTTTCGCCGAAAATAATCTTGAAAATGGTGGCAGTTTTGGTTTTTTTTTAGAAGGGGTTTTAAAACAGAATGACTCGAAACGAAAGCAACTGACTCCAGCCGTGGGTTGCCTCCCACGAAGCGCTCTTGTTTAACGTCCGTGAGCCAGACGATACTTGTTAGGGACCCCAACTTAGGAGTTCCTTGAAGTCAATCGTCTTCTTCAAGGACAGCGGTTGAGTGCCATGTAGCACTCCAGAAGGGTGATATAGCCGGTAGTGCTCTAATAGATCGCGGTTCTGGTTAGATGACCAGTTCTTCTCGAATTCTCCTACCGGAGGAGGAAAGAGGTAGTATGGCGCGGCATGGTCAATGAGCTCCATCTTCTCTACAGGTTGACTCGGCGGAAGTGTAGGTGAGGGTATCTCCTCAATCTCTATGTGCTCCTCTTCGGCTTCAACTTCAGGATGGATTGGCTTTATGTCTTCATCAACTACCACCGCCAAGGATTCTTCTAGCTCATAATAGTCATGGATAGGATCATCATCTTCTTCTTCGAACAGCTCTTGAGCGTCTTCTGTCATTAACTACTTTGGTTGCTCGAGCTTGATGTTTGTCGCGAGATGAGCTTGTAGCATTGAAGAGATATTATCCAAGGCAGATTGGGTTCTTGACGAGCAGTGTTGATGTTCATGAAGCATCTCTTGGTTATCTCTAGCGCCACTTTGATGCTCTTGTTGGTGTGTCTCTTGGTAACCTTGTAGCATTGAAGAGATTTTATCAAAGAGGGAGTCAAATCTCGCCGTTTGTTGTTGTTGTTGATGTAGCATCTCTTGGTAATCCTCAATATTCGGTGCTCCATTGACGCGCCACTCTTGGTACTGGTCATCCCACCTGTAATCCTGCATAATCAAAACTCAAAAGCACTACCCAGGTAAATCATGGAAATATGGAGGAAAATTAAATGGTAAGGCGGAAAGGTAGAAGAATAATTTGCCAACTCTTTTTTCAAACAATTAGAAGAGTCCCCGGCAACGGCGCCAATTTGATGCTGCAGTTTTAGCGGTATCAAATAACTAATCTACCAAGGCAGACTAGATCGTATTCCACAGGGTTTCTACTAATCGACTACTCAAAGAAGCTGGCAAATTACTCAGGTTTAAACACTTAGTGCGTGGTGTGAGTTCCACGATTTCTAATCTAATAAAGCAGGAAAATAAAAGACAGAAAAGTAAAAGGTTGACTAACGAGAAGATAGACGAACTTAGATTTCGAATCCCCCTTAGATCACCAGAGCATTGGCAATCAACAGATCAGCGGTTTTCAATTCTAATTCAATCGGTTTCTATACACCACCATAACTCCTTACCCTTAGGTTTAAGACTGGCGAACGTTCGCTCTATCCGATCTAACTACCAAGATTAACTAGCCGCCCAGGTATGATCGCCTCTCGCAACGACTTAATTAACTGGTGCAATTACTAACGATTTATGAGCTACTCTTGCAGTGGATTAACCCTAATCGGTTCCTACGAAAGGCACACTCCAATTATAAGGTTAACTAGTTGAATTGATGTTTTAAAGAGAGGCGAGCGTTCGCTTCTATCCTCAGCTTAACAAGAATCTAAACTAGGTGATCAAGGAAGACAAGTTTAAGCGCCAAAGCAGGGAACTGTCTAACGACTACGTCTAGTGACTACGTCTGGCGACTAACCCTAGCTTGCAAAAACCTAATCTAGGCGATCAACCAGAAAAGAAACATAAACAATCAATAACAAAACAACCATGCAAAGAGAAACTGATTGAACTTTGAATCTAATTACCGCCGATCCGTGACCACTTTAAAGCCCTGGGTCACTTATGGTTCATCTAATCTAAGCTCTACGAGTTCAGCTATTCATGTTCATAATAAAAGAATCAAAGACAGAAACAGAGTTCATCGTACAGAGGAAGAACAGATAAGAACTGAAAAACCTAATTCTGATGACTCTGGCAAAGCTTCGCTCTCCAGTAATCTTCAATCCAAGCTCCGAGTCTCTGAGGCGAAGGGATGGCGTCACGATCTCTCCACGGATCTTCAAACTCTCTAAACTCTATCTATCGACCCTAAGGTCGTGGCTAATCAGCCAAGATTCGTGTGTGTTCAATCTGGCTTCAAAAAGTCTATATATAACCCTAGAAACCCTTTACAAGTTGGAAAAGGCTGAATTTTCCCGTCTGGGGATCTTACACGGCGTGTAAGCTCACAGTGCATTTAGCTTACACGGCGTGTAAGCTCCAAAACGCAGCGTTTTGAGCTGTGCAGCACTCCGACTTGTTTCGATCATTCCCGCTCCGTTTGAACTCCGATTTGGTCTCCGTTTGAAGTGCTGGACTCGTGAGAGAGTCCTCTATAATGTGGTAACCTGGGGGCTCAACATAAAAGCTCACAAAATGGTAAAAATAGCCAAGAAATAGACAATGTATGCACTAGGAGCCGATAATCACAAAGTTACGACAAATGCACCAAATACTCATCAAAATGGCATAAAAGGGTATGAAATGTTGCTTAAATGGGGCTGATAATCACGTCAAATCGAGTGTCATCAGCTTGTATGCTATGATGAGCTTGATTGGTATTTTATGGTACTCTTACTTCATTCAATTTATGAAAGTTATTGGATAATTTAAGAGATTGAATCACTCTTTTACAACCATTTTCCACTTGATTTTCTTTGTTGGCATTTTCACAAACACTTGGTGTGCACTAGAGTTCTTGCTCAATTAGAGGTCTAAATACCTTGTGATTGTTATTTTAGTGTTTTATGATTGATATGAAAGTATCTTGCATCATTGCCTTGTGTTAGGAGATGTTAATGAGGTGATTAGGTGTTTGAGCATTCCATTGAACTTGAATAAGACACTCTATTCCTTTGGTTCTTTTGCAAGAGCATAGTTCATGTGGTCTAGGAGTAGCGAATCAATCTTTCGAGAGCTTATTGGTTCTACCCAAGTGTTATCCATGGCCAATCGAATACACACTGATCCTTTTGACTGAACTTGACTTTCATTTCTCTTGAGCATGAAGAAATCCCCCATTAAGTTAACCTCCTCTTCTCTTATTTGAACTTCAGTCTTCTTTGTTTAGTTATTTCCTACTTGCTTTTGAACTACTTGCTCAAACCAAAACCCTTTCTAAATGTTTAGACCATATACCAATTGTGTGAGTATTAGTTTTTGAGAGAGCATCGAGGAATACGACCTTGAGTGTGTAAGTAATCTTACCTTTTAGGTTGGTTATTTACACATCAAGTTTTTGGCTCCATTGTCGGGGACTTACTCAATCCTAAGAAAGCATATAGTAGTGGACCGATCTAGTCATTCACTCCTCTTTCATTTTTGCTACATGTGTATAGTCTACTTCTCTTCCTCTTTATTTCTTTGCTTGTGCTAGTTTCACCCGGGTTGTTTTGTTTGAGCTTTATGATATAGGATTCCAAGTGGGATGAACCCATGGCATGGAACTCATGGTGATGGTACCTATGAAGGTTGGAATCCTTCTCCCAACCTATACTGTGATCATCATACCTCATCCAACTTCTACAAGAGACTTATGATGGGGATCTATAAACATGGGGTCAAAATGAGCAAAATACATCACCAATTTGGAATGAACAATGTCCTTCCCCACCTCCTTCCATGATAGAAGAGATCTTGAAAATTGCGGAAGACAATATGGTTCGGGTTAATCACATAGCTCAAAGTGTGAAGCTCATCAAGGAGGTTCTAGAAAATGAAAGTCATCACCATAATTTGGAGCATATAGATGGTGATGGTGATGATACTCATGAGTTGAAAGTGACCAATATGGAAGAAGATTTGGCAGTGGAGGAGATTGAAGAACATATTTCTCCTAAGGACACACCAAACGACTATGGTGCATGGGTAGAAGAATCAAGGGGATTTGAAGTTGATGATCCTTTAGAGGTGGTGAGATATGATTTGAAGACTCTTCAAGAAGAGGTTACACCTAGAGTGGAGCACTTAAGTATACAGTTCACCTTCCGATTGTGGTGCCACTGGACAAGAGTAAGAGTCTTCTTCAAACTTCTTGCTTGATCATGAAGTATTTGTGTCAAGAAACTAAAGACACACGCTTCTCGGCTCCTTCTAAAGTAGTTATGAGAATAGAGCCACATCTACTTGACTCGGAGGACTCCTTGAGTGGCATCACCAACTTGGTGATGATGGAACTCAATTGTGTCCCCCCACCAAACTACCTCCTTCTTCCTCAAGCTTCTGATTACAAGGGTAGGAAGCCATCTCGAGGTAACAATTGGGACTCAAGCGTTGCTCATTGGCGATTCTACCATTCGCTTATATTGTTACTTGGCACTCAATTTTCTTCATGGAAGAAACTAATGGACTTCATTGAGGTGCTAAGTTCGATAATATAACACATGTATCGTCTAGCTAGAGACGTAAAAGAAGCGCTTCATGGGAGGCACCCCATGCTATCTTTACTTTATCACTTTTATTTGCTCCTTTTGGTTATTGTGTTATTTTCAAATAATTCTTAGCATGCACTTGTGAATCACTCATCATCAATGATCTTTATCCTTCATGTGACTTTCTATGATTGTTGGTTTATTGTGATTTTTAGGCTTTTGCTCTGGAATCACTGATCGTGTTTCTCCTCTCCACTGTGCGATATACTCGATCTACCTTACTCTCTCTCTCGTCCATTGAGGTCAATGCCCGTTCTAGTCGTAGGGGGTATTTTTGGGTTTGGTATGATTGGTCGCTGGCAATGTAGTCAAAATCGGGATTCCACGTGAAATCGAAAACATGGGTGAAATCGGAATCATAGTTTTTAATCGTAAAATTGTAAGATTTTATGAACTACTATCGAAACATTTAAGTCAACAACATATTAAGAATAAATATGTAATTAAAATATTCTCATGTTTCATATCTATGTTATTTGAGTTGGTGAGACGAAAAAGAAGACCATTACCCAACTTTGAAAAGTCTAGATAAGAAAAAAGAGATAATGTCAGCTCTTATATGAAATAATAATTATATTTTAGACATTTTTAGTAATGACTTCTACCTTAATTAATCAAAATATCAAAACAAAACCAATTTAATTTAATTGTCTTTGTTCTGACTTATATGTAGATGTACAAACTAGTAATTTCCCCTAGAAAGTGAAATCGTAAAATACAAGAAAAATCATTGATTTTATAAGATTCTAAGATTTTGATCGAGATTTTACTAGATTTTATGACAAATAGATTTTGCGTGGAATCAAGATCGCTAGAGACCAGCGAAATCGTAAAACCATAAGATTTTAAGATTAAAATCGGGATTTTGACTACATTGGTTGCTGGAAGTGGATGCTTTGTGCTAGGTAGCATGCTTAGTTGCACCTCTCTTTTCCTCTACCTTAGCATGTTTTTATCATTTTATATGCTCCACTATCACTTCTATCGCTTGTTGAGTACTTAACTCGCTTAAATTCTACTTGTTTGACTAGCCAATTGATTGTATGGTGAGAACATACATGATAGTCGGGGTTTTCAATGTAAAGTGTGAACTGGTCTTATTCCAAATGCCTTTTAAACCTTTTTACAACAAGATTGAAACTACTTTTTATTAGGTATAAGGTTATGTGATTTGGAAGAGGGTTCCTATCTTTGATAGATTCCAGTATTACATAGTGTTCAGTGTCAGTTGAAATTTCCTAGAGTCTAGGACATAGGGTAGGAAAGCGGGGTACCCAATGTGTGAGTAAAAGACCTTTCCTGAGTGATAGATATGCGTAGGAGCCGCTTGGTTTGAGATCCGCCACGAGCTGGAAATGCATTGCCCACCCATTGCTTTTTCTCCTAAGGGGAAGTCTCAGTGTGACATTCTCCTTCACGAACCCTCCCGACGTGGGCAGGGTTTAGGATTACGCGGTCCCCAATGGGGCTGGCTGCTCCATACCTACGGAGGTCTCGGCCAGTGCTCCTATTGGTAAGACAAAAGAGTCTAGTAAAAGTCATCTTTGAAGCCGCTCTTATAATAGAAAGACCAAAAGCAAAGAAAAGTGAGATGTGGGAAGAAAAAGAGCGCGGGGGGGTAGATTTTGAAATAGCCTAGAGTCTTTTTGCAAAAGCCACAAAATCTCAAATGGTAAGGATGAGTGTACAACCCCCCCCCCCCACCAACACAGGTTGAGTAAAGTCTATTGTGCCCTCTCTTTCCCTCCGTTTATGTCTAGGTGACTCCGGGAATAAGTGAACTGTCCAATAACCGATGCTTTGCCTCTGTCAAGTTGTTTTGCCTTATGTCTAATAAGAATTAGTTTGATTTTTGTTGTAAAAAGGTTTTAAGGGTTGTTTGGTGATATTTTGGGATCCTTTATCTTGTTAAAACTCCGGCTATCAAAACGTGGTTCAATGAACTTAGATATCTTTCGACTTGTTTCAAATGGTTAGTGTGTTAGTGTAAGTATTTGCTTGCTTGAGGACAAGCTTCGGGTTAGTCGTAGGGGATTTTGATGTTCCCTTATTGCATGCATTTTAACCTACGATTTACCTATGTTTTGTTATGTGTTTGATCCCTCTATATCTTGGTTTGTGTGCTTTTCGAGTCCTTTTGCATAGTTTTGGATTATTCATGCCCGGGGTCATTTGTGGCCCCATTTTTTGTGATTTCTAGTTACTTTTGTGCATTTTTCAAACCAGGACGTGATAGTAGAGGTGAAAAGGAATCCATATGATCAAACGAGAGCTTAATCGGAGTTCAAACAACGGAGATAGGGCCATTACAAGAATGAGGAGATTAGGTGTTTGAGCATTCCATTGAACTTGATTAAGACACTCTATTCTATTGGTTCTTTTGCAGGAGCATAGTTCATGTGGTCTAGGAGTAGCGAATCAATCTTGCGAGAGCTTATTGGTTCTACCCAAGTGTTATGCATGGCCAATCGAATACACATTGATCCTTTTGACTCAACTTGACTTTCATTTCTCTTGAGCATGAAGAAATCCCCCATTAAGTTAACCTCCTCTTCTCTTATTTGAATTTCAATCTTCTTTGTTTAGTTATTGTCTTACTTGCTTAGTTATTGCTTATGCTTTTGAACTACTTGCTCAAACCAAAACCCTTTCTAAATGTTTGGACCGTCTACCAATTGTGTGAGTATTAGTTTTTGAGAGAGCCTCGAGGAATACGACCTTGAGTGTGTAAGTAATCTTACCTTTTAGGTTGGTTATTTGCAAGTCAAAAGGCAAGAAAGAAAGTGCTTAATTGAAAAATTCCGAGTTTTAATCCCTTATCTAGCAAGTGTCTGGTGCGTCCTAGAGTAAATGTACTGATGGTAGAACGGTATTGCCAATTCTAAGTTGGTTGGTCATTAGCTTGATTAGATCTAATTCCTCTTTTACTTTCAAGATGTTGCCCGGTTTAAAGTGATTGGTAGAGCTTAATATCCTAGTTCATTGATTTCTAAGATACTGATTACATTCATTGACGATTCATGATGTTCTTAATGTGTACATGTTTGCATATGTGCATTTGTTGTTTTGAGTTTTGCTTGAGGACAAGCAACAATCAAATGTGGGGTTTTTTGATAGACAGAAATATTTTACGCTCCCCCACCTTTGATACGTTTTCATGTGGTTTTAAGCGTTAATTTTGTTCAATTAATGGTTTTGATCAACTTTATGAATATTTGTCTCTATTGACCTCTCGGGATCATTATGGTACATTTTCATGTTTTCCAAGGTGTTTTTGATGAGTTTTTAGGTCATACCATTATTTAGATAATGTGGATACAAAGCCACAGGTTCAAACGGTGCTCAAATTGGATTCCAGAATCTCAAGATATCGAGTTTTGAAGTTTAACGCTACTCTAGGTAGTTACGCTAGGTAGGGTTAGCATAAATGCAACGAGACACTAAGAAAGGAAATGACTATTTCTTATCGCCTTTCTTTCTCCAGGTATGATGATATCTTGACCATTTTTGTTGGATCTTCCTCCCATAGTGGGATTGGAACCTCTGACTCTGTCGGAGTTAATCACTCACCACCTTCTTCTACATCTAAACTGATGTTGTAACATGTACTTTTTGTCGCCGCTATGTAGCATTTTTTGGCTATCTCCGGGTGCCCCTAGGTGACTCCCACCCCCTCATCTGTTGCGAATTTTAGGGCCTAATGCATAGGAGACGAGATCGCCTGAAACGATGCCAGGGCTAGGCGACCCAAAATCATGTTTTATGTTGACTTACAATCCATGACATGGAAATCAATGGATCGTGTGGTTTGCACATTGTCGTCTCCTATAGTAAATTTCATGGTAGTGATCCCTTTAATGGGACCGTGTGTCCTGAAAATCCTGATATTGTTGTCTTTGTTCGTCTTAGTAGACTACTTGGCCGGTCCATCTATTTGTACAAGTCCCAAAAAATTATGTATGTCGAACTTCCTTCGTCCACCGTTACTCTTTCCACACGAATGTTATGAGTGAAGACTTAAATTACCATTTCTTCCAAGCTTGGTCCTCCTATACGAGCTATGTCCTCCTCAGTGAAGCAGATGATTGGGCGATTTACTTGATCAATCACCATTACTTCTTGAACATCCTCCTTTCGCTTTACATTTTTTGTTGGACAGCTTTCTCCACCGAAAATAGTCTGGTATACTTTGTTCACTTCGGGGCGTGATTTATTTTTAGCTCCATCTTCACCCTGCGTTTCATACAATCGGGTGAACACTCCTCCTTTCTTTCCCTGAGTCTCTTCTGTTTTTCCTTTATCTTCTTGTTCGAGGCTTTTTTCTTTTCATTTTTAACTTAAGGTAAAATCCCTCAATCGTCCCTCATTAATCCAACACTCAATCTCATTTTTCAACTCTCTACATTCCTCTGTCATATGCCCATGTGAATCATGAAAATCACAAAATTTCTGGTGACTTCTCTACTCCGGAGGGGTTTTCAAAGGCTCGAGTCATTGTATATGGTGGCCCTTATGCTGCATATATACAAATATTTTCCTTCTAGACTCATTGAGCAGAGTGTAGTCCGGCCTATCTTCACGATACCCTCTTCTTTCTAACGATCTCTCAGTTCGACTCCATTTGTACTGCCTGTTTGTTTGTTTGTCTACTTCTCTATTTTAACATTTTTTCTCTTCCGGGGTATCCACCAGCTATTCTTTAATTAATATTATTTTATGGACTCTGGCTTTCAACTCAAAAAGTGATTTTACTGTGGTGGTCACCAACGACTCCTTTAGCCTACTGTTGCGAGTTGCTTGAAATAAGCTACCTACGGCGATTTCATGATCAACATTCTTGATGGATTGTACTATTCCTGTTCATTTGTCAAAAAAATCTTTCAATAATTCATCCTTAGCTTGTCGTAGGTTCACCAACACTTGCAATGGGACTGATGACACTCGATTTGACGTGTTTATTAGCCTCATTTAAGCGACATTTCCCTGCTTGAGACGCAGTTTTTGGGGTAGTTTAGGGTGTTCACTCGATTGCTCTAGTTCTTACCATTTTGGTTACTATGGCCCGTTATGGGTCTATTTGATGTGTTTTCTAGTGCATTTGAGAATGCACAGGTTTTTGCCATCAATAACGTAGCCACGAATGCTCGGGAAGTGAAGGAACCTCAAAGAACTGCCCGGAATCAGCCCAGAAATCGTTCAAGTCCAAACTGAAATCCTCCCCTGCCACAACTGAAGTATTCGGCGAGAACTTGGGAAGTTCTCGCTGAGGAGTTTCACACACAGAGACACAGGAGACTTTAAAGAAGAAGTATTCGACGAGAACTTCTAAAGTTCTCGCCGAGGAGTTTCACAAACAGAGACACATGAGGCATCACCAAAGAAGTCTTCGGCGAGAACTTCCAAAGTTGTCGCCAAGAACTATTGAAGACAGAGTTACAGGAGGCCGTTGAACTAAAGTTCTCGGCAAGAGTCTTGCGGACTACAGTAAACCGAGCGCAGCTAGTGTTCGGTCCTCCATTGCCGTGCCGCGCAATGAAGATGATCCTGACTATGAGATCAAGATCCTCTTCCTGGGAATGATCTCTAGGGATGTGCAGTTTGAAGGAAAGCCGCATGACAATTCATGCACACATCTGGCGGATTTCCTAGCTATATTCGAGACCTTTAAGAGTGGGAGTCTCGATTAGAACATCTTATGCTTACGAGCCTTCCCATTCTCTCTAAAAGGCCCCGCAAAGAGATGGCTAAGTAGCAAGCCGCCCGATCACTACACCAACTGGGACGTTGTTGCTCAAGATTTCGTAGAGGAATACTTTCCTTCTTCTAGAACTACAGCTTACAAGGACATCATTGCCAGATTCATTCAGAAGGAAGGGATGAGCTTATACGATGCTTGGAATGAATTCCAAGAACTCCTCAACAATTGCCCTCATCATGGCTTCTAACAAAGACAACTAGCTGTGATCTTTGCTCGAGGTATGAACGAGGAATCTGATAAATGGGTTAACTCCTTGGTTGAGGGAGATTGTACCGCTCTTACTCCAGCAGCTGCTATGCTTCACTTCGCTAACTATGCTTCTAAGTCAAGGAATTGGGAGAGACAATTAGAAGGAGTCAAGAGTAAGCTTAACATTGAAGAGCAGATCAAAGCAGAAGTCCATAAGCACTTGAAGAAGGCTGGCACGCCTACCACTCGTCCTTCAACCTCTGTCTTTGTTACTGATTGTCAATGGTGTGGGACTTGTGCACATAACGGAGGTTGTTGTTAGAAATTTGGTAGAGCAGATGTCTAGTCCGCCGAAGAAGTCGACTTCATTGGGCAAGGCTTCACCAACACTCAACAAGGTTATACTGGCTACAATCAATCCCGACAACCACAACAACAATGGAGTTTCCAAGAGCAACCTCCTTACAACCCGGGGCCAACTAAAACCAGAATAATTGACCATCTGGGTCGTTTCCAGAGCAGAAGTCAGCTCATCAATCCAGAGGAGTCTACCAACCACCTCACCGGAATCAGGGTAACTATGGGACAGCACCTGGCAATCGCCAGAATCAATATTTCAATAATAGTTACCAAGGACCTCCTGGATTCACCGGAGGACAACAACCTCCGAGAGCTACATCAGGGAACGGTAAGGAGAGCGACGTTGACAAGAAACTTGACCTCATCATAACCAGGCTCGACGACCACGAAGAAAAATTCAAAGCTCAAGCCACCTTGAATCAAGGTCAAACAGCTCAATCTCAGAGGATGCAAGATCAACTCGGCAAAATAGCTAACCTCCTCTCTAGTGTTTGTCAGCGTTATGATCAGTCATAGACAAAACCACAGGATGAACATGTTAAAGCTATCTCCACCAGAAACGGCAAGCAGTTAGCTAGTCCTACAGCTCCCGATCCGGTCATGGTTCCAGATGCCATCGCCATTGATATCCCAAAGATCAAGGAAGAGGAAGACAAAGAAGAAGAGGAGGTGACTGCCCCGCCTCCTCCGACAAAACCAGTTTCTGCGCCACCTCTTGCTCCCTACCAGCCGAGGATCCCTTTTCCTAAAGCCTTGCTAAACAAATCTAAGGATCACGACACTCAATACAAGAGGTGGTTCTCAATCTTGAAGAATGCAGAAGTCAACACCGATGCTGTCCAGATGATACCACATGTCGGAAAAGTTATGAAGGATCTGGCGAAGAACAAGAAGAAGGAAGAGGCATCCTCCATCTTCATCAATGAGGAATGCTCCGTCGTTCATTTCCAGATGCCACCTATACCGTCCAGCTAAGTGTTCCGATCCTGGTCCTTTTACCTTGCCTTGCATTATAAACGGAATAAAAATTGATCGTAACTTGGTTGATTTAGGTACTTCTATAAATGTCATGCCCACTTGCCTGTATGAAAAACTGAATCTAGGTGAATTAAAACCTAGTAGGATGCAATTAGCGTTTGGTGACAAATCCATCAAGTCACCTGATGTGATCCTGGCCACCCTCGGGTCAACCCCGAGCCGAGAGCCTGAACAAGGACCCAGGCCAAATGCTACGAGCCCTGGACCAACCACAGCCCTGAAGACCCTCTGGAGACCTTCCAGAAGATGTGGTCAAAGCATAATGAAGAAAGCCTGGCCAGAAGAAGCTGGCACCCGAAGATAGACCCCGGTACGAGCCCCGGACCGGGCCAAATGCCAGAACTGAGCTCCAGGATCAAAGACTCGATCCCAGTACCAG
The DNA here is from genome assembly GCA_034768395.1 of Linum lewisii. NCBI lineage: Eukaryota > Viridiplantae > Streptophyta > Magnoliopsida > Malpighiales > Linaceae > Linum > Linum lewisii. The sequence continues at coordinate 34,197,609 of CM068304.1, read as the reverse complement.
CACCAGCCCTTGAAGACCCCATGAGAACATTCCTAAAGACCTAGCCGAAGCATAAAGTAGAAGGCTTGGCCAGAATTGAAGAAGGCCCAGCACGGAGCCAGCCCCGGGCGCCGGACCGAGCGACGGGCACCACAGAAGCGTGCTTTTGGCCCAGCCAACAAATGGCTCGAGCCTTTTGGAAGATTCCAGTTGCTATGGATAGCTTGAAGCCCCAGGAGCACTCTCCAACAAACGGAGCTGAATTTGGAGAAGAACTGAAGGAGATAGAGCTCGGCCAAGTCCTAGCAAAGCATGGGTGGAACATCAAGGAGTGGAGCCCGGATGCTGATCCGAGGCTGCACATGAAAGGGGCTACGATCAGGCCACCACCTGAGCCTGATCCATGGAGGTATTGATAACCATTCAAGATACGGGAAATGGAGAGAAGATGCCAAATACATCCAAGCAAGGAATCCTAATCAAGCTAGGATTTCCCGGTTTTGGGACAGACTCATAGTCTGATGATGATTGACGGATTCGGGCTACTTGGAGATAGAACTTGGGCTGAAGCCCAACATGAAAGATGAAGCCCATGACGTCTACTAGTGATCTGCCAAAGGGCTTAGTTTTCCTATTTAAATTGGTATTTATTTGGCTATTTTTACCAGAACCCGTTTAGCTGTTTTTAGGGTTTTTCAGCCTCCTTTTTAGGAGTTCTTGTTTAGGTAGGATTCTCTTCCCTTGTAGGGTTGGAGTCCGAATTTACCTTATTTTTAGTCTAGATTAGGATTAGTTAAAGTCCTCTTTAGGTTTTCTAATTAGGACTCTTTTTATTTCGTTATTTTATTATTATTTAGGAAGTAGGGTTTAGGGAGGAGAGCTTTGTTCCCTCACCTATATAAGGAGGCTGCCGGCCACCTCTTGTACTCAGAACCCCCTTTTGATTAAATATATTTCAGAACTTATGTTCTTTTCCCTTCAAGTTAATGTGAGGAGCATTGCTTAAGGTTGACTTATCATCAAGAGCATCCATCTCTTGGCGTGGCGTCTTCGACTGGACACTTCTGGTTCCCGGCTGTTATATAGCCGACGGGTCAAAGTACTATTCCGCCCCGGTTCCCAAAGGTTTCTACCTCGTTGCACGTTCCAACTTACGGTGGTTAGGGTCGTCTGCCCACGGTTGCATCGGTTCACATCATCACCTTGGGGATTAATAGAAGATGTGGTTTTCCGTTGTGGACCCTTCACTATTCTTGTCGACTTTGTTGTTATGGATCCTAGGCTGACTGATGACACTCGATTATCAGCCTCATTTAAGTGACATTTCCTTGCTTAAGACATGGTTTTTAGGGTAGAATAACGAATATTCAATCAATTGCCCTATCTCGTGCCATTTGTGTTACCTTGGCCCGTTTCGGGTCTGTTTGATGGTTTTCTAGTGTTTTTATGTTAGCACAGGTTTTTGCCGTCAAATAAAGTAGCCAAGGACGTGTCTAAGGCGTTGGAACCTCGAGGAATTGCACCGGAATTGATCAAAGGAGCCAATCAAGTTCAAAAAATTCCTGCCCGGTTTACAAAGGAATTTTCGCCGAAAATACCCTAGTATTTTCGGCGAAAATATCAGCACAAATCAACCGATGACCGGCTGAAGGAGTTTTCGGCAAAACTGTTAAGTTTTCGACCGAAGCGAAAATCACAGGAGATACCTGCCAAAGGACCGTCCATTTACACCATCCTTTTCGGCGAAAATAATCCTTTATTTTCGGCGAAAATAATAGAACAAATCCGGCGACTTAGGGTTTAAGTATAAATACTTAAACCGGCGGCCCAAAAAGGGGGAATCATCATTATTCATATTTTCACAAATCAGACTTTTGAGAGTCAGCCGACTCTAGGGTCGATAGATAGAGTTTAGAGAGTTCGAAGATCCGTGGAGAGATCGTGACGCCTTCCTTCCACCTCGGAGAGCTCGGAGCTTAAAGTTGAAGATCCAGGAGATTGAAGCTTCGCGGGAGTCGTAAGAATTAGGTTTTTCAGTTCTTATCTGTTCTTCCTCTGTATGATGATCTTCTTTGTTACCTTTGATTCTTCTGTTATCGTTATGAGTAGCTAAACTCGTAGAGCTTAGATTAGATGAACCCTAAGTGACCCAGGGCTTTAAAGCGGTCACGGATTGGCGGTAATTAGATTCGAAGTTCAATCAGTTTCTCTTTGCATGGTTGTTTTGTTCTTCACTGTTTATGTTTCTCTTCTGGTTGGTCGCCTAGATTAGGTTTTTGCAAGCTAGGGTTAGTCGCCAGACATCTTCCTGCTTTGGCGCATAAACTTGTCTTCCTTGATCACCTAGTTTAGATTCTTGTTAAGTTGAGGATAGAAGCGAACGCTGGCCTCTCTTTAAAACATCAATTCAAACAGTTAACCTTATAATTGGAGTGTGCCTTTCGTAGGAACCGGTTAGGGTTAATCCATCGCAAGAGTAACTCATAAATCGTTAGTAATTGCACCAGTTAGTTAAGTCGTTGTGAGAGGCGACCGTACCCGGGCGGCTAGTTAATCTTGGTAGTTAGATCGGATAGAGCGAACGTTCGCCAGTCTTAAACCTAAGGGTCAGGAGTTATGGTGGTGTATAGAAACCGATTGAATTAGAATTGAAAACCACTGATCTGTTGATTGCCAATGCTTTGGTGATCTAAGGGGGATTCGAAATCTAAGTTCGTCTATCTTCTCGTTAGTCAACCTTTTACTTTTCTGTCTTTTATTTTCCTGCTTTATTAGATTAGAAGTCGTGGAACTCACACCACGCACTAAGTATTTAAACCTGAGTAATTTGCCAGCTTCTTTGAGTAGTCGATTAGTAGAAACCCTGTGGAATACGATCTAGTCTACTTCGGTAGGTTAGTTATTTGATACCGCTAAAACTGCAACATCAAATTGGCGCCGTTGCCGGGGACTGTTCTAATTGTTTGAAAGAAGAGTTGGCAAATTATTCTTCTACCTTTCCGCCTTACCATTTATTTTTCCTTCATATTTCCATGATTTACCTGGGTAGTGTTTTTGAGTTTTAATTATGCAGGATTACAGGTGGGATGACCAGTACCAAGGGTGGTACATCAATGAAGCACCATATATTGAAGACTCCCAAGAGATGGATTTACACACTTATGAGCATCAACAATGGATGACAAGCACCCAAGCCGCCGTGGATAGCCTCCAGTCAATGGACGATGCTGTTGATGCAATGAACGCCGCGCTCAAGCGACTAGTACAATTGAAGGGAGAAGATGCTCATGAGCATTTCGAAGAAGAGCCAGAAGCTACACACCACCAAAAAAATCACCAAGATGTGTATATACCGGCTCATCAGCATCGACAACAGACGGCAAGAGTAGAATCCGCCTTGGATGATCTCCTTTCGAAGCTACAAGCTCGTAACATGGTGGATGTCGAGCTCGAGCAACCAAATCCACTAATGGAAGAAGATGCTCAAGAGCCGTACGAAGATGAACATGACAATCTCACCCATAACTATTGCGAGCTAGAAGCATCTGATGAAGAATCCTTGGACGTGGCGGTTGATGAAGACATAGAGCCAATGCATCTTGAAGTTGAAGCTGAAGAGGAGCACGAAGAAATCGAGGAGATATCCTCAATTGAGCTTCCGCCAAGCCAACCTATAGATCAAGCCAGAGACGAGCACGTGGGAATCGAAGACGTCAAGGATTTGGAAGTATACACACTCGATCCTGAGAGACCTCTTGATGAGCATCAGGTGGAGAAGATGGAGCTCATTGACCATGCCATGCCGTACTACCTCTTTCCTCCTCCAGAAGGAGAATTCAAGAAGAACTGGTCATCCAACCAGAACCGCGATCTATTGGAGCACTACCGGCTGCATCACCCTTCTGGACTGCTACATGGCACTCAACCGCACACCTTGAAGAAGACGATTGACTTCAAGGAGCTTCTGAGTTGGGGTCCCTAACAGGTATCGTCCGACTCAAGGACGTTAAAAAAGAGCACTTCGTGGGAGGCAACCCACGGCTGGAGTCCGTTTTGAATTTTTGAGTCAGTCTTTTCCGTCTTTGTTCGACTTTTATTATGTGTGGATCCGGGGCACTTGTCCCGATACCCTTTTGATCTTTTTGTTGTTTTTGTTTTAGTAGGAACTTGAGTAGCTACTTCGCTCTGCTCCGGGCTATCCGTGCTCATCCGCTACACCGACCATCACCTTCCAGGTTCTTCGTATCACTCTACTCTAGATTAGTTCTGTGAGGACACAGAACCGTTTAAGTGTGGGGTAGGATGTTAGAATTTTCCTGATCTTGCTTGCTATCTATGATTCTGTGGTTCAAATTTGAAAATTCTCTAGCATAGAATTGCTCAATTCTTGACTTTTGATGTTAAATTGACTTCAATTTTGAACAATGACGTCTAGACTGTTCCACTTAGAACCTGTAACCATCGTGTTGGCACTGATATCAAATGAGTCTACGTCAGAACAGATCATAAATCACTCTTGTAGTTGAACTGGAATTAATTGAATTGATTGACTTGTTAATAACAAAGCTCGATAACACCGTTCTAAGATGATAAATGCTAGCTTCTTCCATGTTTTTCACTCCATATTTGTTCACTTGTGATTGTGGCTTGAGATTAGGCGGAAATCCAATTCGAAATCTTGTGTAAAAAGTTATAACTAGCTAGGATCAAATGACTAAATGGTTAAATCAAGTAACTGAGTTGTTCAAATCAATGCTAAAGTTCTTTAAAGTGCTGAAAATCAAAGCTAGCCAAGCCACACCTAAGTGAAGTGTTCGGGTTGAGCACTAGCATAAGCACAAATACTGTGAGCTAGGCAGGTCCAACACCTAAGTGAAGTGTTTGGTATCGAGCACTAGTATGCAGTAAATATATTGAAGGAAGAAGTTGAACTTGAAATAAATCATTGTTTAAATCGGTCCTAGCTAGAACATGTAACGTACAGATCTAGAAACGGATGAAGTCGAGTCGATAGCCACGTCACTTTTCCTACCTCCGCATCCACATCATGGCTAGAGCTTAAGGTCCTTTTGATTAGAATTGGTGTTATCGTAGTCGGTTAATTATGATTCATTGTTTTGCCAAGAAACGTGCTTTGTTATAACTACTACTTGAAGTGTGCAGAAGCTAGTGAGATCAAAAACTTGTTTGGTTGATGTTCTCGCATGTGTAGGTCATTCTTTCTACGTGGAACAGTCTAAACCAAATCGTTAGAATTGAATCTCAGTTTAATCTCGTGTCATTTGTGAATTTGAGTGTGTTCTAGTTCAGTTTGCTTGAGGACAAGCAAAAGCTTAAGTGTGGGGTATTTTGATGACACTCGATTTGACGTGATTATCAGCCTCATTTAAGCGACATTTCCTTGCTTAAGACATGGTTTTTAGGGTAGAATAATGAATATTCAATCAATTGCCCTATCTCGTGCCATTTGTGTTACCTTGACCCGTTTCGGGTCTATTTGATGGTTTTCTAGTGTTTTTACGTTAGCACAGGTTTTTGCCGTCAAATAAAGTAGCCAAGGACGTGTCTAAGGCGTTGGAACCTCGAGGAATCGCACCGGAATCGATCAAATGAGCCAATCAAGTTCAGAAAATTCCTGCCCGGTTTACAAAGGAATTTTCGCCGAAAATACCTGAGTATTTTCGGCAAAAATATCAGCACAAATCAACCGATGACCGGCTGAAGGAGTTTTCGGCAAAACTGTTAAGTTTTCGACCGAAGCGAAAATCACAGGAGATACCTGCCAAAGGACCGTCCATTTACACCATCCTTTTCGGCGAAAATAATCCTTTATTTTCGGCGAAAATAATAGAACAAATCCGGCGACTTAGGGTTTAAGTATAAATACTTAAACCGGCGGCCCAAAAAGGGGGAATCATCATTATTCATATTTTCACAAATCAGACTTTTGAGAGTCAGCCGACTCTAGGGTCGATAGATAGAGTTTAGAGAGTTCGAAGATCCGTGGAGAGAACGTGACGCCATCCTTCCACCTCGGAGAGCTCAGAGCTTAAAGTTGAAGATCCAGGAGATTGAAGCTTCGCGGGAGTCGTCAGAATTAGGTTTTTCAGTTCTTATCTGTTCTTCCTCTGTATGATGATCTTCTTTGTTACCTTTGATTCTTCTGTTATCGTTATGAGTAGCTAAACTCGTAGAGCTTAGATTAGATGAACCCTAAGTGACCCAGGGCTTTAAAGCGGTCACGGATTGGCGGTAATTAGATTCGAAGTTCAATCAGTTTCTCTTTGCATGGTTGTTTTGTTCTTCACTGTTTATGTTTCTCTTCTGGTTGGTCGCCTAGATTAGGTTTTTGCAAGCTAGGGTTAGTCGCCAGACATCTTCCTGCTTTGGCGCATAAACTTGTCTTCCTTGATCACCTAATTTAGATTCTTGTTAAGTTGAGGATAGAAGCGAACGCTGGCCTCTCTTTAAAACATCAATTCAAACAGTTAACCTTATAATTGGAGTGTGCCTTTTGTAGGAACCGGTTAGGGTTAATCCACCTCAAGAGTAACTCATAAATCGTTAGTAATTGCACCAGTTAGTTAAGTCGTTGCGAGAGGCGACCGTACCCGGGCGGCTAGTTAATCTTGGTAGTTAGATCGGATAGAGCGAACGTTCGCCAGTCTTAAACCTAAGGGTCAGGAGTTATGGTGGTGTATAGAAACCGATTGAATTAGAATTGAAAACCGCTGATCTGTTGATTGCCAATGCTCTGGTGATCTAAGGGGGATTCGAAATCTAAGTTCGTCTATCTTCTCGTTAGTCAACCTTTTACTTTTCTGTCTTTTATTTTCCCGCTTTATTAGATTAGAAGTCGTGGAACTCACACCACGCACTAAGTATTTAAACCTGAGTAATTTGCCAGCTTCTTTGAGTAGTCGATTAGTAGAAACCCTGTGGAATACGATCTAGTCTACTTCGGTAGGTTAGTTATTTGATACCGCTAAAACTGCAGCATCACTGACCGTTTATGGCAACAACCGACATTAACATTAATGTTCCAAATGGCTCGTTGACATTAAGGGTCGGAAAGGATACTATGACATTCCGTCTCAAGGACGGTATGCAAGTCCCTATTAAAGACGAGGAGCATTGTTTGTATGTTAATACTGTGGAGTTGGCCTCGGCCAACTCTATTACTAATGAAATTTCGAGTGCTTCTCCCAAGACTGCTATGATAGATGCTGAACAGATCATCAAACCAAAGAATGAACCTCCGACACATAAGCCAAGGGAAGAGCAGGAGCCGAAGGCATCTTCCACTGAATCGCCACGAGTTAAAGATCCCAGCGAAATGAAGAGGAGAGTGAAGCAAAGACTAAGGTGGCTTGGAAGACAATTAATCCTTCATCATCCGCCAAGCCACCGGATGAAAGCAAGGACATGACGGATTTGTTCAAGCCATTTGAAGTCACCAGACACCTTCCCGATGGACGAACCGAATTAACTCATGCCAATGGGAAGCGATTCTTCCTTACCGGAGGTAAACTGAAGCTGTACTTCATCGACTCCGACGCAAGCGTGAAGGAAATCCTGAGTTGGGACGCTTCTTGATTGCCATCCAGGTATCGTCCAGCTCAATGACGTTAAGCAAGAGCGCTTCGTGGGAGGCAACCCACAGTTGGAGTTAGTTTTTGAATTTTGAGTCAGTTCTCGTGCCTAGAGTCATTTTGGGGGAGCCAAAAGTGTCATTCGTGGTTTCTTATTTTTCTTGTGTGTGTCGTGTGTTCTCGGTTCAGTTCCAATTTATTTAGGATTTTTCCGATTTTTGTTGATGTTGTTTTGATTTTTCAAAGTTGTGTTGCCGGTGTTTTCAAAAAATTTGTTTTAACTGCCAGGTCAGTTGTTTTCGCCAAAAAATTTCAAAGTTTTCGGCGAGAACTTTGGTTTTAAACCCACTGCCTCCGGTCTCTACTTTCGACAATCTTCTCACCGAGAACTTTCATAGTTTTTAGCGAGAACATTTTCCAAACCCGGTGCGTTTTGAGTCTGTTTTCAAACAAGTTTTCACCGAGAACTTCTAAAATTTTCGCCGAGAACTTCAGTCAAAATTTTGAAAATCCCCCTTATCCGTTTCGTCCATACACACAGCCCCTCATTTTCACACTTGTTTTCGTCGAACACGAGCAAAACCTTCACCACCGCCATTCATCTTTTCCGCTTGCCGCCATTTTTAAGCACTCGCTGCTGCCGACCGCCGCCACAGTACCATTCCCCTCCCTGTGCTGATCATTTCCCTACCTAGATCGTCCGAATCGGAGCTCTATAGCTTCGGTTCCACCCGAAACCCCACACGCTAGAGTTTTTGCTGATTTCAGTGTTTTTTGTCCATTTTCTGCAATCATGTCTTCAAGGTTAGTTGTTGGTTTTTTAATTTCGAATCTTTTGACATATTTATAGTTGAATTTCATTGAACTTGATTTCGGTTGACTTTTCGGTCTACCTCAATTTGCGTGCTTGTTGTTTCAGTGTGAATTTTGCTGAATTGTTCGAACCTATATGATCTAGACTGCTTAGGGAGTATTGTGCCATGATTTGATAATTATTGAACTTGATTTGCCATGCTTAATTACCAAATTAGTTGGAGTGTTGACTTTCTTTAGAATGTTGGTTTGACCTTGAATCCGTGATGTCATTTTGCTGTCCCGACAGTTCCTATGCATGCCTTAGGATCAATTATGGTTACCGGATGTTAAATTAGTTTACTCCCACTGGGTTCCCTCCTTTTTTGTGAAATTGATTTTTTCGACCAAGTGTGGGGTAAGTTGTCGGTTTGACTAATCTGGTTTTCTATTTTTGACAACTTTTAGGAATAGGGTAAGAGGCCGAGAGTTAGTGGTGCAGGATCATCTTCCACCACACCAGACACCAGAGCTGGTGCCAGTGCCCCCGCCCTTGTCACTCACGCTCTCGCCGGTCCTCCTCCGCCCAACCCCAACCATCAAGGAGTTCATCATTTCATCGCCGGACTTCTAGATCACTACTTTGTCCGCTACTGCAGGATCCAGAATGTCCCTCCAGTGGACGTTGCACCTCTCTTCATGGAGTATGTCCAGGAGTGGCACGACAACCTCCACAACTACCTCACCGCGGCGGGACTTCTGGAGCTCACCACCATCGCCGATAAATTTCCACATGTTGCTCTCTAGGAGTTCTGGAGCACATTCAAGATCGACAGCCGCAAGAACAGGGCGCGCTCAAAGGTGATCACCTTCCGTCTTGCTGGCCAGAGGTGCGAGCACAAATACTGATGAACACATTTTCACACGCGTGTAGTCAAATAACTATCGAGCACAAAGCAAGATAGATCGTATTCCAAGGGTTTCTTCTAACTGACTACTCAAATGAGTCGGCAGATTACTCAGGTTTAAACAAGTTTGCGTGGTGTGAGTTCCACGACTTTTAAGCTATAAAGCAGGAAATAAGAAATGAAAACAGAAAACAAATTGAACGATTGATTGACTTGACAAGACGACAGACAAACTTAGATTTCGAATCCCCCTAAGATTACCAGAAGCATTGGCGATCACAAGAGCAGCGGCGTTCAATTCTAATTCATTCAGTTCTCGATCACCACCATAACTCCTGACCCTTAGGTTTAAGGCTGGCAAACGTTCCCTCTATCCGATCTAACTCTCAAGATTAATTACCGTTCGAGCTCTCGCTTCTTGCGACAGAAAACTAACTGGCGCGAGTACTAGTGATTTATGATTACTCTAGCAGCGGATTAACCCTAACTAGTTCCTACGAAAGGCGCACTCCAATGAATAGGTTAATTGTTGATTTGGTGTTTTAAAGTGAGGCGAACTTTCGCTACTATCCTCAGCTTAACAAGAATCCTAACTAGGTGATATAAGCTAGAAAAGAAACACTGGCAACGAAGAACAAATCAAACATGCAAGAGAAACTAACTGAATCTGAATTTAATTACCGCCGATCCGTGACCACTTTAAAGCCCTAGGTCACTTATGGTTCATCTAATTTAAGCTCTATGAGTTTAGCTACTCATATTCAATACAAGAGAATCGAAGTCAAACAAGGAATACATCTTCAAGCAGGAAGAACATAGAAGAACTGTAAAACCTAATTTCGGATGAATCCGTGAAGCTTCAATCTCCTGAATCTTCAACTCCTAGCACCGAGATCTCCGAGATGGAAGGATGGTGTCACGATCTCTTCCTGGCTCTTCGAACTCTCTAAACTCTCTCTCGAACTCTGAAGTCTGGAAATTAATCCAAGGAATAGGTATCTTTTTTTGAATTGTGGCCACCGGTTTAATATTTATAGGGTTTCCAGTTCCCAACCGGAAAAGGACCTACTTCTCGGCGAGAACTGTGAAATTTCTCGTCGAGAACTTTGCTTGAAAACTCGGCGGAAGTCCTCTGCCCACTCTGTGTGTTTTCTTACAGGACATCTCGGCGAGAACTATGGTTCTTCTCGCCGAGAACTTCAATTTTAAGCAGGGGAGGATTCGGTTTTGACTCGTATGACTTCTGGACCGATTTTGGGCTATCCTTCGGGGTTCCCTTGCTTTCAGAGCACGTCTGTGGTTATGTTATTGACGGTAAAAACCCGTGCTATTACCACTACAAAAAAAGAGCGTTTTGGCGTCGGTTGAAACGAAAGAGGATAGCGTCGGTCGACGGTCGACCGACGCTAAATAGAATCTCGCGTTTTAGCGTCGGTCGTTTGGTCGACCGACGCAAAATATTAACCCTAATGAGCTGAACGCCAGCCGCCTCCTCTATTCTCTCTTATCTTTCTCTTTTCCCTTCTTCTTCTTCTTCATCTTCTTCTTCATCTTCATCTCCTTCTTCATCTTCATCTCCTAAACCCAAACCTCTCTTCTTCAATAGCCGCCGCTCCACCTATTCGGCCGCCGCCGCTCCACCTATTCCGCCGCCGCTCCACCTATTCGGCCGCCGCCGCCCCACCTCTTCCAAAGCCGCCGCCGCCCCCGCCGCTCCACCTCTTCCAAAGAAGCCGCCGCCGCCCCCGCCGCTCCACCTCTTCCAAAGCCGCCGCCGCCACCCCCGCCGCTCCACCTCTTCCAAAGCCGCTGCCGCCACTGCTCCACCTTTTCCACGACCGTCGCCGCCGCCACCACCGCTCCACCTTTTCCAAGATCGCCGCCGCCGCCGCTCCACCTTTTCCTAAGAAGAAGAAGGAGGGAAGAAGAAGAAGAAAAAGAAGAAGAAGAAGGAGGCTAGAAGAAGAAGAAGAAGGAGGCTAGAAGAAGAAGCAGATGCAAGACGGTGGGAAGAAGGAGGGAAGAAGGAGGGAAGAAGAAGAAAAAAGCTGCAGCTGCATCTGCAGCTTTTTTTTTGTGATGTGAACGCATATTTAGCGTCGGTCGGTCTGTGCCGTAGCGTCGGTCGACCTAAAACCGATGCTAAATATTAACGTCACCACATCTAGCGTCGGTTTTCTCGACCGACGCTATTAAATTTAGCGTCGATCGGTGACCGACGCCATAACGCGCGTCTGACCGACGCTAAACTACCTTTTTTTTGTAGTGTACAAAAACATTAGAAAACCATCAAATATACCCATAACGGGCCAAAGTAACCACAACGGTAAGAATTAGAGTAACCGAGTGATAACACCCTAAACTACCCTAAGAGCCCTGTCTCAAGCAGGGAATTGTAGCTTAAATGAGGTTGATAAACACGTAAAATCGAGTGTCATCAAATACCCCACACTTAAGCCTTTGCTTGTCCTCAAGCAAACTAAACTAGAACGCACTCAGATTCACAAATGACGAGATAGATCAAGTTAAAGTTCAAGCCTTCACAATGAATTATTAGACTGCTACTTCTAGAACAAGTGACCTAACATGCATACACATCAACCAAACAATCTGGTCTCACTAATCATTTGCACACAACAAGTAGCAATCACCAATCAAGCACAAATCCGACCTAACCGACTAGTCTCCTCACACAAAAATATTTAGTACAAGGGGGACTCTCGCACTTAGTGTTTAAGGACGTGTTTCTGCTCTCAATCACTTTCTCGACTGAAGTGTATCATAAGTTTGCATTTCGACCACATCTCCACCACTTTGACAACACGAGTAACTAGTCAAAATGACTTTCGCAAGGGACAGCACGGAAGAGGATGAACTCTTCCAAGAAGACGTGTAAGGGGGTTTTTTAAACTTTTGGCTGAAGTTTTCGCCGAAAACTATGGAAATTTTTGCCAAAAACGTCTCTTAAAAATGGTTTAAAAAAACAGACTCAAAACGCACCAAATTTAGAAAATGTTCTCGCCGAAAACTTTCAAAGTTCTCGGCAAGAAATTTGTCGAAATTGGGGACAGGAGGCACTGGATCTTTTAAAACCAAAGTTCTCACCGAAAACTATTAAAGTTTTTGCCGAGAACATCTGACCTGGGCGGTTAAAAATGATTTCCTGAAAACACCGGTAACGCAACTTTGAAAAAATCAAAGCATAAATAAAAAAAATCATAAAATTCCAAAATAAATTGGAATTGAACCGAGAACACACAACACACATAAGAAAAATAAGAAACCACACAAATGATACTTATGGCTCCCCCAAACCGACTCTAAACACAGAAACTGACTCAAGAATTCAAAAACTGACTCCAGCTGTGGGTTGCCTCCCATAAAGCGCTCTTGCTTAACGTCCTTGAGCTGGACGATACCTAGATGGTGCTTAGGAGACGTCCCAACTCAAGATCTCCTTCACGCTCGCAACAGAGTTAATGAAATATAGCTTCGGGTTACCTCCGGACAGTAAGAAACGCTTCCCATTGATATGCGTCAACTGGGTTCGTCCATCGGGGAGATGCCCGGTGATTTCAAATGGCCCGAAGAGGTCCATCGAAGGATCATTCTTCTCCGATGGTTTGGTAGAAGGTGGTGGAGGAGTTGGATCGGTAGAGGGTGGTGGAGTGATTGGCTTCTACACCATCTTGGACTTCTTTGAGCTCTTCTTCTTCGTTTTGCCAGGGTCTTTAGGTTGTAGCAATTTTGAGGAAGACACCTTTGGTTCCTCCTCCTTCTTCGTCGACTTCTGCACTGGAGGCTTCTTCTTCTGGTTGCTCACCTGTTCAGCAGCTATCTTCGAAGAAACACTCGGAATGACATTAGTAATGGAGTTGACCGAGGCCAACTCCATAGTTTCAATAGAAAGACAATGTGCTTCTCCCTTAGGTATGTACTTCATATCGTCCTTCAGACGGAATGTTACTATATCCTTCCCAACCCTTAATGTTAATGATCCGTTCGGCACATTAATTGTCATACCGGATGTTGCCATAAAAGGTCGGCCTAGGAGAAGAGTAACGTCCTCCTCTCCGGTATCCATGACTACGAAATCAGCTAAGAAAGTGAAAGGACCACAACGAGTGATAACATCCTTGATTACTCCTCTAGGTGTCTTTAGAGACTTGTCAGCAAACACTAAATTCATGCTAGTAGGTTTTAATTCACCTAGGTTCATTTTCTCATATAAACACATAGGCATAACATTTATAGATGCTCCTAGATCAACCAGACTGCGCTCGACCTCAATATCATTAATAATGCAATGTAATTTGAAAGAACCTGGATCAGAGCACTTAGCTGGGATGGGTATGGATGATCGAACGGCAAAGCATTATGTCTTGGAGGAAGTGGAAAACACTTTCTTCTTTTTCTTCGAGCTGTGTTGCTTGATTCCCTTGCCTAGCAGCGCATTGGGGAATGGAATTCTTGGTTGAAATAGAGCAAGAGGTGGCTCCGGTGCTCGTATAGCTCTTGGCGAGGCAGCCTTCTTGGCCTCCTTCTCGATCTCCGGTGTATGAACAACTACGACATCAGGGGTTATGACCGGATCAGAAGATGTAGTAACAGCTGAGCTGTTGTAACTTCGAGTAGAGACAGTCTTGACATGCTCATTCTTCATGTTTGATTCTGTCTAGCTTGGCAGCTTACCGAAGGAGCGGCCACTAGAGAGCATGTTGGCAATGTTGTTTACTTGGCTCTCCACTCTATGGCCTTGTGCAATCTGCTCCTGATTCAAGATGGCATGAGCTTTGAATTGACTGTCGTGATCATCTAGCCTAGAGATGATTTGGGTCAGCTTCTTGTCCAATTCACTATCCTTATTGTCTTGAGACGTAGGACGTTGAGGCTGTTGTCCACCGGTGAATCCAGGAGGTCCTTGATAATTGTTGTTCAGGTACTGATTCTGGCGATTGCCAGGTGTTGTACCGTAATTGCCTTGATTCCTGTGCGGCGGCTGGTAGGCACCTCCGGCTTGGATGTTCGGCTTTTGCTCTTGGTACGAACCAACTGGCCAGTTTTTCTGATTCTGGTTCTGGTTGGAACCAGGGTTATAGGGACATCGCTCTTGGAAACTTCCATGTTGTGGAGCCGGTTTGAAGTTATGGTAGTTGTGATGTGAACCGCTACAACCGTGGGCAGATGACCCTTAAACACCACAAGCTGATGCTCCTAGTAACGTGAAGAACCTATGGAACCGTGGCGGATCAGAACTTTGACCCGCTAGCTATAAAGGACCTAGGAACCAGAACTATCAAGTCGAGGCGCCACACCAAGAGATGGATGCTCTTGATGATAAGCCAAACCTTAAGCCGTGCTCTTGCACATACTCAAAGGGATTTAGAACAAAGTTCTGAAAGGGGGTTTATTAATTGATTAAAGTCTGAATAACAAAGGGTGGCCGAAGGCCTCTATTTATAGGGAGGGAACAAGCTCTCCTCACCTATTTAGCTACTTCCTAACTAGGAATAAAATAATTTAATCCTACCTAGGAAAGATTAAAAATGACCTAAACAAGCTAACTAAATAAGGAAAACTAAAAAGGGAAAGATAAAAGTGTCTTGGTATGCAAAGAAAAGACTAAATAGGCAAAATCCGGCAATCCGGGCAGCTTCGTGGGTGGTTGGGCAGTTCTGAGCTGGTGGGCAGGGCTTCTCACGCGACTTTGTCCTTCTGATGATGTCCCAGTCCTAGAAGGACTTAGGCCCGGGGTCTTTTGGTCGTGGCAACCTATTCTCCTGGCCCGGGTGGGATTCCTTGTCTCGATGGGATTGCATGCATGGACCCAGATCGTGTATGAGCACTTCCCAACGTGGCTCCTCCTTCATTCCTCCTCCGATTGCAACACCATTTGTTGGGCTGTGTTCCTGAGGACTCCAGCTATCCAGAGCAACTGGAATTTCCCAAAAGGCCCGAGCCGTTTGGCTGCTCGGCCCTAACCGCTCCTTTGTAGCGCATGGCACCGTGCCCGGTGCCCGGGGCTGGCTCATGTTTCGGCCATCTTCATTTCTGGCCAGGCCTTTGGCATTCTGCTTCGCCCAACTCTTTAGAAATGTCCTCAGAGGATCTTCAAGGGTTGGAGTTGGTCCAAGGCTCGTGGCACTTGGTCTAGGGCCTAGTGTTTGCATTTGGCCCGGTCTAGGGCTCGCTCCGGGGCCGGTCTTCAGGTGCCATCCCTTGCTGGTCAGGTACTCTTGTACTCTAGTAATGCTTCCAGAGGATCCCATAAGTGGTCAGCTCCTCCAGGGCTCATGGGGATTGGTCCAGGGCCTTTTAGGGCCCTTAGGCTCGGCCCTCAGTCCGGCTCGGGGCTCGGATCGGGTGCCTTGGCCAGCAACATTGCCTGGAGTGGCAGCTCTGAGCCTATATTTAGTTACATACCTTGGCCTCATGATGTGTTGGAGAGCTTTCCTTGGCCCTACACGCTTCTTGTAGGACCCTAGGGTTCTGCCTTTAACCGGGGACCTTGGTGGGGTGTAGGAATAGCTATAGGCCTTTGGGCTACCATGAAGGATCACATCATCCCCCTCTTCTTGCCTTGGATTTGTCCTCGAATCCATCTTGGGCTCTGTTTGTGCACTCATCAATCCTCTCCACACTTCCGTAACTTGGGTGGCCATGTCTGGAAGAGACTCAACATCATCTTCTAGACCTGAAGTGTCACTCGAATTGGTGACAAACTAAGGTTCTGGTCCTTCGAAGCTTTGGCCGTCAGTGTCCATGTCTTCTCTTCAGAAAAACTATCCACAAGGATATCTAGACTCGGTGAGGTGTCCGGTGAGATTACCTCATCGATTCCCAAG
Organism: Linum lewisii; assembly: GCA_034768395.1. Taxonomy (NCBI): domain Eukaryota; kingdom Viridiplantae; phylum Streptophyta; class Magnoliopsida; order Malpighiales; family Linaceae; genus Linum; species Linum lewisii. The sequence continues at coordinate 34,181,493 of CM068304.1, read as the reverse complement.
CAGGTCCTCCTTTTCCTTTGACCTGTTCGCTGATTTCTTCATCCAACTCCATATTTTCTACTTCCTCGATCGGGGTAGCCCTTAGGATTTGGTGGGAAACAGCTTCCCATTGAAATCCGAAGTTGCCTGGCGCGCCGGAGTGGTGCCGGGGTGTATCGGACCTCGGCAGGGCAGGTACGTACCAAAGCTAGTCTGGGGGACGGGGCGGTCCTGGGGCGTACCAGGGGTGGTCTGGACGATACCGGGGCTGGGGCCGATCAGGAGCGTACTGGCGCTGATATGGAGTTTACTAGGTCTGGCCTGGGGGCTGGGGTCGGCCTGGGTGCCGGGGCTGGCCTAGGGGCTGGTGCTGGCGTGGGCGCTTGGGCTGGCTTGGGTGCCGGGCTGACCTGGGTGCTGGGGCTTGGCTGTGTTGGGCGTCAGGGCTGGGCTGAGCGCTGGGGCTGTGCTGGGCGCAGGGGCGGGGCTGAGCACCAGGGCTGGGTGGAGCGTCGGGGCTGTGCTGTGCGACGGGGCTGGGCTGAGCGTTGGGGCTGTGCTGGGCGCCGGGGCTAGGCTGAGCGCTGGGGCTGTGCTGAGCGCCGGGGCTGGTTGGAGCATCGGGGCTGTACTGGGCGCCGGCTCCGGGGCTGGGATTTTTGAGAACATCCCAATAAACTTCTCAAGCGCTTCTGGCTTCACTTCCTCTCCTTCTTCAGATCCTTCTCCTTCTTCTTCCTTCTTTTTCTCATCCTCCTCTTCATCATCCGTTTCGATCTCTCCTTCTCTCATCACTATGGTCCTTTAGTTGGGGCAGTCTCTTGAGACGTGTCCTCTACCTTGACATTTGAAGCACACAATACCACTAGGACGTGGGTTAGAAATCTGAACATTAGGAGTAGATTGAGTTGGTGTTACCCGTGGTACTGGTTCCTTAGGGTTAGGGTTAGCTCGGGGCCCGATGCTTCTGGGCTGGCCAGGCTTCCATGGGGGCTGGCTGGTACTGGAGCCTCCTCTCAATTGGCTACTGGTTGGAGGGGTTGGCCTTCTTGTGCAACCTCTTTTCATCTCCCTCTCCACTCGGGTGGCTAGGGCTTTCAAGTCTTCATAGTCAACATAATTGAGCATGTTGACTTGGTTCATGATGTCCGGGTGTAGCCCTCCTACAAACCGGGCTATCCTAGCTTCCTGCTCCTCCTTGAGGTCTAGCCTTGCCACTAGCATCTCTATCTCCTTGGTATACTGCTCTACAGACATGGTTCCTTGCTTTAAAGTCTGGAGTGAGGTGTGTAAGTCTCGAGTGTAGGCAGCCGGGACAAACATCTTCCTCATCTTCCTCTTGAGGTCTCTCCATGAATCGATGGGTACCTCCTCATCCCTCTGAACCTGTTTTTTGAATTGGCTCCACCAAAGAGCAGCATAATCAGTAAATTCAAGGGTAGCCACAATTACCTTCTTTCTCTCCAAATAGTGATGGCACTCGAGGAAGTCCTCCATACTTCTCTCCCAATCCAAGTACTCATCAACATCATTCTTGTCGGCAAACTTAGGGATGGTGAGCTTGAGGTTGCTCACATCATCATCAATCTCTTGGACTAACCTTCTAGCCCTTCGGTTGAGATCTCCATCTTCATCATATCCTCCTCTGTCATCTCTTCTCTCATGGCGGCCTCGGTTGTCTCTCTCAAGTCTGGCTGGGGCTTCTTGTATTCCAGCCAAGACTCCTCCAAGGCCTTGGATCTGGCCTTCCAAATTCTCCATTCTCTCGTCTGCCATGGTTAGTTTCAAGCAAGCAGAAGCAAATACCTATCCCCTCTTCTTAGATTTTCTCTTATAACAAAAAGGAAACAAACTTGGCAAGGGTGACCTTGCTTTCTTTTCTTTTACTTATAGCCACCTAATTTTCTTTGCCTTACAATACCAAACCGATTGAAGGAATTGAAATAGATGGGGCATTTTCTGAACTATTTTTTCTAAAGAACAACAAAAATTAAAGGGATATGAATCCAAGGGTTAACTTGGAAACTGGGATAGAGTGTGGTCCTAGTGTTGAACCGTGCTCTGATACCAACTGATGTGAACCGCTGCAACCGTGGGCAGACGACCCTTAAACACCACAAGTTGATGCGCCTAGCAACGTGAAGAACCTATGGAACTGGGGCGGATTAGAACATTGACCCGCTAGCTATAAAGGAGCTACGAACCAGAAGTATCAAGTCGAGGGCGCCACGCCAAGAGATGGATGCTCTTGATGATAAGCCAAACCTTAAGCCGTGCTCTTGCACATACTCAAAGGGGTTTAGAACAAAGTTCTGAAAGGGGTGTTTATTAGTTGATTAAAGTCTGAATAACAAAGGGTGGCTGAAGGCCTCTATTTATAGGGAGGGAACAAGCTCTCCTCACCAATTTAGTTATTTCCTAACTAGGAATAAAATAATTTAATCCTAACTAGGAAAGATTAAAAACGACCTAAACAAGCTAACTAAATAAGGAAAATTAAAAGGGAAAGATAAAAATGTCTTGGTATGCAAGGAAAAGTCTAAATAGGAAAAATCCGCCAATCCGGGCAAAAAACCCTAAATCTGGGCAGCTTCATGGGTGGTCGGGCAGTTCTGGGCTAGCGGGCAGGGCTTCTCACACGGCTTTGGCCTTCTGATGGTGTCCCAGTCCTAGAAGGACTTAGTCCCGGGGCCTTCTGTCGTGGCAACCTGCTCTCCTGGCCCGGGTGGGATTCCTTGTCTCGGTGGGATTGCATGCATGGACCCGGATCGTATATGAGCACTTCCCTACGTGGCTCCTCCTTCATTCCTCCTCCGATTGCAATGCCGTTTGTTGGGCCATGTTCCTGGCTATCCAGAGAAGTTAGAATTTCCCAAAAGGCCCGAGCCGTTTGGCGGTTCGGCCCTAAGCGCTCCTTTGTAGCGCCTGGTAGTGGCACCGTGCCCGGTGCCCGGGGCTGGCTCATGTTTCGACCATCTTCATTTCTTGCCAGGCCTTTGGAATTCTACTTCGGCCAAGTCTTCAGAAATGTCCTCAGAGGGTCTTCAAGGGCTGGAGTTGGTCCAAGGCTCGTGGCACTTGGTCTAGGGCCTAGTGCTTGCATTTGGCACGGTCCAGGGCTCGCTCGGGGGCTCGCTCTGGGGCCTGTCTTCAGGTGCCATTCCTTGCTGGTCATGTACTCTTGGGTCCTTTGCTTCCTGTACTCCAGGAATGCTTCCAGGGGATCCCAGGAGTGGTAAGCTCCTCCAGGGCTCGTGGGGATTGGTCCAGGGCCTTTTAGGGCCCTTAGGCTCGGAACGGGTGCCTTGGCCAGCAACATTGCCTGGAGTGGTAGCTCCTTCAATTCAGCTCTCCTACCTGCTGGTGGTGGCCTTAGCTTATATTTAGTTACATACCTTGGCCTCATGATGTGTTGGAGAGCTTTCCTTGGCCCTACACGCTTCTTGTAGGGCCCTAGGGTTCTGCCTTTAACCGTGGACCCTGGTGGGGTGTAGGAATAGCTGTAGGCCTTTGGGCTGTCATGGAGGATCACATCAAGTTGGCATATCCTTTCTGGTTATTAGGGAAGCCATGGGTAATGAAGCTCACCTCATCTACAGACCAGGCGTCTGCTTTCCCAAAATTCTGGCAACTCCCTCCATTATGAGCACATGCGCCACACCAGTCACAGTCAACTACATAGACAGAAGCTGATGGAGGTTTGATTGGCGTGGTTGACTTCTTTAGATGCTTCTCAATTTCAGCTTTAACCTGCTCTTCAATGTTGAGCTTGCTTCTGGCTCCCTCTGATTGTCTTTCCCAGTTTCTGGACTTGGAAGCATAGTTAGCAAAATGAAGCATAGCAGCTTCTGGTGTAAGAGCAGTGCAATCTTCTTCAACTAAGGAGTTAACCCACTTGGATGATTCCTCATTCATACCCCGAGCAAAGATTTCGGCTAGCTGCCTCTGCTCGAAGCCATGATGAGGGCAGTTGTAGAGAAGCTCTTGGAATTCATTCCAAGCGTCGTACAAGCTCATTCCTTCCTTCTGTCTGAACCTGGCGATGTTATCCTTGTATGTTGTGGTTCTTGAAGGACGGAAGTATTCTTCGACGAACTCTTTAGCCAGCTTATCCCAACTATCGTAGTGACCGGGAGGCTTGCTGTTGAGCCATCTCTTGGCAGGGCCCTTGAGAGAGAATGGAAAGGCTCGCAAGCACAAGGTGTTCTAGTCGAGATTCCCATTCTTGAATGTTTCGCACAGAGCAATGAAGTCTGCCAAGTGTGTGCAAGGATTATCGTGCAGCTTTCCTTCAAACTGCATGTCCCTAGAGATCATTCCCAGGAAGGGGATCTTGATCTCATAGTCAGGATCAGCTTCATTATGCGGCACCGAGATGGAAGATCGAACGCTGGTCGCGCTCGGCTTGCTGTAATCCACAAGGCTCTTTTGAGCAGCCATTGTAGTTGGAGAGGGTGGCGGCAAGAGTGATGCGGTGGATGAAGTGGATGAAGATGAGGGGCTCTCCTTCAGCTCCTCAATCTTAATTGGAGTGAAGGATGGGGGCGGAACGGTAGTAGATTGCTTCGGAATTCACGGTTGCTTAGGCGGAGCAGAACTACCCGGCTTGTCTGAAGTAGAAGACTTGATAGACTTCAACTGAGAACCATTGATTGTGCAGTGATGCATAAACATGTGAACAACCTGAAAAGAACAAAAACAAACACAATCGGTGTAAAATTGAAGTGTGATGGAAAAATGAAAGATGGAAAGGTAGAAGAATAAAAATGCCTACTCTTCTTTCAAACAGTTAGAAGAGATCCCCGACAACGACGCCAGTTTGATGAACGTGTTTTCACGCACGTTTAGTCAAATAACTATCGAGCACAAAGCAAGATAAATCATATTCCAAGGGTTTCTTATAACGGACTACTCAAATGAGTCGGTAGATTACTCAGGTTTAAACAAGTTTGCGTGGTGTGAGTTCCACGACTTCTAAGCTATAAAGCAGAAAATAAGAAATGAAAACAGAAAAAAAATTGAACGATTGATTGACTAGACAAGAGGACAAACAAGCTTAGATTTCGAATTCCCCTAAGATTACCAGAAGCATTGGCGATCACATGACTAGCGGTGTTCAATTCTAATTCATTCAGTTCTCAGACACCACCATAACTCCTGACCCTTAGGTTTAAGACTGGCGAACGGTCGCTCTATCCGATCTATCTCCCAAGATTAATTACCGCCCGAGCTCTCGTTTCTTGCGACGGAAAACTAACTAGCGCGATTACTAGTGATTTATGAGTTACTCTAGCAGCGGATTAACCCTAACTGGTTCCTACAAAAGGCGCACTCCAATGAATAGGTTAATTATTGATTTGGTGATTTAAAGTGAGGTGAACGTTCACTACTATCCTCAGCTTAACAAGAATCCTAACTAGGTGATCAAGCTAGAAAAGAAACACTAGCAACGAAGAACAAATCAAACATGCAAATCAAACATTAATATGAATTTAATTACCGCCGATCCGTGACCGCTTTAAAGCCTTGAGTCACTTAGGGTTCATCTAATCTAAGCTCTATGAGTTTAGCTACTCATATTCAATACAAGAGAATTGAAGTCAAACAAGGAATACATCTTCAAGCAGGAAGAACAGAGAAGAACTGTAAAACCTAATTTCGGATGAATCCGTGAAGCTTCAATCTCCTGAATCTTCAACTCCTAGCACCAAGCTCTCCGAGATGGAAGGATGGCGTCACGATCTCTTCCTGGCTCTTCGAACTCTCTAAACTCTCTCTTGAACTCTGGAAATTAATCAAAGGAATAGGTATCTTTTTTGAATTGTGGCCGCCCGTTTAATATTTATAGGGTTTCCAATTCCCAGCAGGAAAATGACCTACTTCTCGGCGAGAACTGTGAAAGTTCTCACCGATAACTTTGCTTGAAAACCCGGCGGAAGTCCTCTGCCCACTCTGTGTGTTTTCTTCAGGACATCTCGGCAAGAACTACGGTTCTTCTCGCTGAGAACTTCAGTTTTAAGCAGGAGAGGATTCGATTTTGACTCGTATGACTTCTGGACCAATTTCTGGCTATCCTTCGGGGTTCCCTTGCTTTCCAAGCACGCCCGTGGTTATGTTATTGATGGAAAAAACCTGTGCTATTACAAAAAACTAGAAAACCATCAAATAGACCCACAACGGGACAAAGTAACCACAACGGTAAGAATTAGAGCAATCGAGTAATAACGCCCTAAACGACCTTAAAAGCCGTGTCTCAAGCAGGGAGTTGTAGCTTAAATGAGGCTGATAAACACATAAAATCGAGTGTCATCACATACAATGAGTTCGCCCACTACCTCGGCATTCTAGCCGAGCACTACACCGGTCACCACCACGGATGGGAGGACAACAAGGTGAAGGGCCCGATATACGATGCACTCTGGAGCCACATCACCGGACAGCCGGGCGTCAAGCCCACCCACAAGAACTACATCAGTATGATGTCTCACCTTCTCTTCCAATTTATTCATTACGTTTGGCATCACTCTTTGTTTTATGCTCCAGAGAAGAACCGCCACCACATAGCCACCGAGGAGCTACTCCTCTTCAGGGCCATCCAGGAGGGCTATCCTCTCCATCCAGGTTGGGTTCTCGCCCCCCTATTCAACCAGAAGATCAGCTCTAACAAGCTCCTGCCCTTTCTCCTTGGCAGTGCTTTCATCGGCCGTCTCATTGTCGGCCTCGGGGTCTCTGCTTCTTGGGAGCCTTGGGTCCCACGCTTCCAGGTGCACACCTTTGGAGGAGATCTTGCGGTGGAGTACGATCTCAACCTGGCCGTCAAGCCAGTGGTGTACGTTCCAGCCCCCATCCCTGAGGGCCCCGGGGCGGAGGAAGATGAGGAGGAGGAGCCCCAACAGCAGCAGGAGTTCCATTACCAAGAGCCTCCGCCAGAGCCTCAGGTGCATCGAGAGCAGATGCCACCACAGTACCCCGACGAGCACGGTCAGATGCTGACTCATATGGAGCAGTGGCAGACAGACTTCTCCTCTAGTTCTCACCAGTGGCAGAAGGACCAAGCGGCGTTCGAGGATAGAGTCACATCCTGGCAGGCCGAGCAGAACGCTAGATGGATCATCACTCAACGTCATCACGCGGAGGAGGCAGCGGCGTGACGGGCGTTGCTCGATCATTTCCACATTCCACCACCCCCACCTGAGGGTCAGTGATCAAGTCGTATCCTTTCCTTTCCTTTCTTTTTATTTATTCTTTTCGGATTTTAATCCAACTTTTTTCTGTGTGGATCCGGGACACTTGTCCCGGCTCCTTTTGATCTTTTGTTTGTTTTTATTTTGTAGGAACTTTTGTAGCTACTCCGCTGCACTTCGGACTCTCCGTGTTCATCCCCTATACCGACCACCTCGTTCTAGGTTCTCCGTATCTATCTATCCTAATTTAGTCCTGTGAGGACACAGAACTGTCTAAGTGTGGGGTAGGAGTTAGAACTTTGCATGATCTTGACTTGTTTTCTGTGATTTTGTGGCATATTCCATTCCTTTAGCATATAATTGCTCGATTCTTGACTTGTGATGTTAAGTTGTCTTTCAGTCTTTCATAATGATGCTTAGACTGCTTAACCTAGAACCTGTAACCAACTTGCCTGCATTGATGCTAAATTATTTGGTCAGACCAGAAAATTTTATCACGCTTGTAGTATTTCACCTTGATTGCATGAAAATGATCGAATCCGACTAGCAAACCAATTTGTGAGCTTTTGATCCATTGCACGTAACTTGCAATTTCAATTCTTTTTGAGTGGCTTTCTCGTACCTTGAATGAGTTAGAATTTGCATGATACCTATTCGAGATCACATGATGACACGAGTTCCAGGAGGATAGAGGTACCTAGATTCAGCTACTTAAGCCATAAAGCCAATCCAACGATGAATCCCTTAGGTGTAAACCCTTGAGCTTGGCCCTTCTTTCGGTTCGTTATACATTAGCCATTTCCCATGTTTTTCATCACCCTGTTGATCCCATGTGGTAGTAGTTCTAGATTAGCCTACCAGAAGTCGGTTTGTGGTAACCTACCTATAGCCATTAAACAGGTGGTCTTAGCTATTATGTCCGAACATGTAAACCCCTATAGCAACTAAAAAAAATCAGCACTAAAAAAGAGAAGAAAAGGAAGAAAAACAGAAAATCCAAAAAAAATCAATTGAAGTTCAAGTTTAAAGTCTAGTAGTATAGTTAATAACGTTCTTCTCCCTACATACGGAAGAACGAAGTCAAAGTAAATGTAAAGAAAAGTCAAAAAATTCAGAAAAAAGAAAAAAAGATAAATACAAAATAAAGTGCTAGGTTGCTTGAGGGTATCATAGGACGAGCGTAAACTATTCCACTCGTGTTTGGTTAGACGGTAGGAAGCCATAGGCTAGATTCGAGGGAAGTTAGTCGAAAGCTACGCCACACAAAAGCGAATTCCATCATTCATCCCATCCTCCATTCATCATAAACCCTTGTTGTGTAGGATCGATACAGTACCTTGTGAAAGTCCTTTTGACTAGTTACTCGTGTTGTCATAGTGGTGGAGATGTGGTCGAATTGCAAATATATGACATACTTCGGTCGAGAAAGTGATTGAGAGCAGACACTACAAAAAAAACGTCCCTAAACACAGATTGCGAGAGTCCCCTTGTACTAAATATTATTTGTGTGAGGAGTCTAGTCGGTTAGGTCAGATTTGTGCATGATTGGTGATTGCTCCTTGTTTGTGTGCAGATAATTAGTGAGACCAGGTTGTTTGGTTGATGTGTATGCATGTTAGGTTACTTGCTCTAGGTGTAGCTGTTTAATAATTCATTGTGAAGGCTTGAACCTCAACTTGATCGATCTTGTCATTTATGAATCTGAGTGCGTTCTAGTTAAGTTTTATTGAGGACAAGCAAAAGCTTAAGTGTGGGGTATTTGATGACACTCAATTTGACGTGTTTATCAGCCTCATTTAAGCGACATTTCCCTACTTGAGACACAGTTTTTGGGGTAGTTTAGGGTGTTTTCACTCGATTGCTCTAGTTCTTACCGTTTTGGTTACTATGGCAAGTTATGGGTCTATTTGATGTGTTTCTAGTGCGTTTGAGAATGCACAGGTTTTTGCCATCAATAACGCAGCCACGGACGTGCTCGGGAAGTGAAGGAACCTTAAAGAACTGCCCGGAATCAGCCTAGAAATCATACAAGTCCAAACTGAAATCCTCCCCTGCCACAATTGAAGTATTCGGCGAGAACTTCCCAAGTTCTCACTGAGGATTTTCACACACAGAGACACAGGAGACTTTAAAGAAGAAGTATTCGGTGAGAACTTCCAAAGTTCTCGCCGAGGAGTTTCACAAACAGAGACACAGGAGGCATCACCAAAGAAGTCTTCGACGAGAACTTCCAATGTTCTCGCCGAGAACTATTGAAGACAGAGTTACAGGAGACCTTTGAACTAAAGTTCTCGACGAGAACTTTCAAGATTCTCGTCGAGAAGTCTCTCCTTTTCTGACTGGGCTTTGGTAAACCCTATATAATGCAGCCGGCGGACATCATTCAAGGATAATCTCTTTTACACAGAATTCACGACGCCAGTCGAGATACTTTTTTCCACGGATTAATTTCCATACTTCATAGTTCGAGAGAGAGTTGAGAGCATCCTCGGAGTTTCTGGAGAGATCGTGACGCCATCTTTCCACCTCTAAGTGCTCGGAGCTAGGTGTTGAAGATTCTTGAGATTGAAGCTTCACGGATTCGTCAAAATTAGGTTTTACAGTTCTTCTCTGCTCTTCCTACCTGAGATGTATTCCTTGATTTTTTCATTTCTCTTGTATCGAATATGAGTAGCTAAACTCGTACAGCTTAAATTAGATGAACCCTAAGTGACCCGGTGCTTTAAAGCGGTCACAGATCGGCGGTAATTAGATTCAAATTCATACAGTTTCTCTTGCATGTTTGATTTGTTCTTCATTGCCTATGTTTCTTTTCTAGCTTGATCACCTAGATTAGATTCTTGTTAAGCTGAGGATAGAGCGAACGTTCGCCTCACTTTAAATCACCAAATCAATAATTAACCTATTCATTGGTGTGTGCCTTTTGTAGGAACCAATTAGGGTTAATCCACTGCTAGAGTAACTCACAAATCACTAGTAATTACACCAGTTAGTTTTCCGTTGAAGAAGTGAACGCACGGGCGGTCAATTAATCTTGGTAGTTAGATCGGATAGAGCAAACGTTCGCCGTACTTAAACCTAAGGGTCAAGAGTTATGGTGGTGTCTGAGAACTGAATGAATCGGAATTGAAAACTACTGGTCTTGTGATCGCCAATGTTCTGGTGATCTTAGGGGGATTCGAAATCTAAGCTTGTCTGTCATCTTGTCAAGTCAATCAACCTTTCATTTTGTCTTTTGTTTTCATTTCAATTTCTTTGTTTTATAGATTAGAAGTCATGGAACTCACACCACGAACAACGTGTTTAAACTTGAGTAATTTGTTAGCTCATTTGTGTAAACGATTAGAAGAGACATGTGGAATATGATATACGTCGCTTCTAGGTTGGTAGTATTTAACGCATGCATTACAATGTTCATCAGGGACTGTTCTAGTCCTCTTGCTCTCATACTTCTACACAAAAATTATCGCAAAACCATCCCATGAGGTTATCATACTCTCTTGAAGATTCATATACCATTCTCTACCTCTTCCTTCCAAGGTCGCTGGAAAAGCCCTGCAATAATATGCGTCATTGGCCTATTGCATTTGCATTGCTATCTGGAATGTTTGCAAATGGTCATCAGGATCGCTAGTCCCATTGTACTTTTCCATATTTGGGGGCAGGAAAACAACTGGTAACTATTCAGCAAAAATTGCTCTTACGAGCGGTTGTCGAACAGCCAGTTGGGTTGTCCCTACCTCGATCGTCAAACTCTGAAAAACTTCATTGGCCGTTACTTGGTTTGAGACCTTGATTTCTGAGGCTTTGGGTGGAGGGGCGCTTTTGGCTTGTTGAGCGATCACGGTTTTCAGTAGGTGAGCTAGCTCTATGTTCTGCTGCTCCATTGCCTGAAAGCACCGCTTCAGCACATGATAGGCTTCTATCACCGGGTCCTCCTGCTCTGATCGCCTCCCCCTAACGTCTCTGGTTTGGGACTCCGATTCAATATAGGCGGTATGCATAGATACATGCTCCATCTCATTGTCTAGGTTCCTTGCTAGTGTTGGGTCTGCCAAGGTCTCGGGATTCACTCGTTTCAGTGGGGTTACATCCTCATTCCCTACTCCAGGGTGCGTTGAAGTGGCACCTGGATCCATTTCTCCTTTCAAAGTGTAATCGCATGTTACTTCCCCTATTTGGCGCTCCAATTGTTCCAGCCTCAATCACCTGGTCTAATAGTGAGGAAGCCCAGTCACATGGTCTTCAAAGGGAGTACCTCGTGTGAAAAGGAGTTGTCGTGAGTTTAGGGGTGATTTAGACGATAACAAGGAGTAAGGGGATCTGACGGGAATTACATACCGAGGGAATAATCCATGTCCGAAAATGTGTCTGTCTGTCTGTAAAGGGGTCAGTTTGGTATTTATAGCCTACCCTCTTGGTGCCGTGCTCACCAAGGATTGGTTGTGCTGCTGGGACGATCGTGATCGTCCATGGCAACAGCTGTGATGATGACACGTGGCCACTATTCCTTCCGCAACCCTAAGGTTGTCAAGGCTTGGAGGTGGGCCTTATAAACCGTGTTGGGCCGTTCCTCAAGGCGATCCAATTATGAAGCTGCAGTCAACGGATCGCCCGATCGTTGACCGTCTGTTTGATGGACTATTAGCGGGCCTCACGGAGCCAACAATCGCCAGATTGGGACCTATCAATTACTAAAAACTAGACTGCACACTGGAGGATTACCACTCACATAATTTTTTTTATTTTGCAGCAGTGGGATTTTTTATATGAGTGGCCGTATTTTTGGAAATTATGAATATTTTCAGTTTATCCTTAAAGCCTCTATGGACAAAATCCTTATGGATTAAACTAGTTGTGATGGGTTAATTAGGGGTGCTAATGAGAAGCTGAGAGGAAGTATTGAGGCTACTAGAGTTGGGAGAATAATGCTTAGAGTCGTGATCAGCAATGCATGGTATGAAAGGGGGAGAAGACCGGTGCAGGAGAATGGAAGATCGTGTTTTGAGTTTGCTAAAAACATAAGATTAGAAATTCTGTGTAAACATGAGATTTGTAGGTTGTCTACTATCTCTACTATTATTGCTTGATGATTTTATAGTTGTTGTGAGGAGTTTTGTTGCTTGATTGAGTTGTAGGTATTATAGTTGGTATAGTTGTTTTGGTTAGGTTGAGTGGATTGTTTATTTTGGTGTAATTATATGGTTCATCTCAGCCTAGTTGGGTTGGATTTCATGATGAATAATAGAAAAAATCTTATATATTATGTCAAATTAAGCTTGTTACACACGACCAAAGACTATTATGTAAGATGGACGTAACAAAGTTATTTTGTACATAATTTATCAAATTAACCTTATTACATAAGTCAAAATAACGCTATGCAAGTCATACATAACGAACATTTACAACTATCACGTAAGATAATCATTTGTTACATAAGCTTTACATAATGAAGGATAATTCCTTCTTACATAACACGTAAAATTAATCTTGTTACATAAGATCAAAGACTATTCCTTAATTTGGATGCGGGTGATTACCAATGCGCAGCTTTCGACGTAAAATTAATCTTCTTACATAATTTGGATGCGGGTGATTCCTTAATGAAGGATAATTCCTTCTTACATAACACGTAAAATTAATCTTGTTACATTAATCTTGATTACCAACGCGCAGCTTTCGACAGCCCTTGGAAGATGTTCGATTAATATATCACGGTGGCTAGGTGGACGTCGAAGTTTAATGAGGAGGAACCAATTCGCACGATATTGACATGGGTTAGACTTCCGAAGCTACCCATCCACTTCTTCAACCACACAGCGGTTACGAGAATCGGCAATCATATCGGGAGAACAGTGAGGCTAGACCTTGCAACCACTGAGTGTGCTGGGCTCGGTATGCTAGGGTCTGCGTGGAAGTTGACTTATCTAAACCTCTACTTGGAAAATACATGATTGGAGACCGTGTGTTCTATATCGAGTTTGAATCCATTGAGAATATCTGCTACACGTGTGGTGTTTATGGACACAAAGTCGAGAGCTTCCCTACCATTGTTGTGGCCTCGGAGATGGACCTGGGTACGACAATGACCGAGAACGCTGGCGGGACAAACGATGAAGAGAAAGATATTGGGAGTTGGATGACAGTGAGTCGACGTCAAACGAATAAAGCTAACAAGTAAGACAACGATCCACAGTCGAAGCAGAAGGGAAAGTTGAACGGTGGATCGAGGTTTAACATCCTTCGCGGAGAGGACTCGAATAATATTGGTGCTTCGAAGGACAATGGGATACCCCCCAAAGTGTCTTCCGTCAGCGATCCTAAAGTGGGTATCGAATCACTTACATATATTACTAACAAGATATTCTCCACTGCTAATTCGCCTAAAACTCCCAAGCCTAAGACCCCACTTAGTGAGATCACAAATTCCATTGTCTCAGGCAGCAAAGGTGAAGTGCAAAAGGGATCTCGACCAAATTCAAAGATGAATGGGGACCAAGGCTTGGGTGTGGTCCAGGTCAGCTATGACGATGCAATGTTTGACTCAAACAAGGGGCAGCCGACTGCTCCCCAGCCGAAGAAGAGTGGGATGGGCAAAGGCAGAAACTCCAGAATTGGCCGTCCACCCTCAAAGCCTGCAGCTGGTACGAAGAATAAAACCAAGGTTAAGAATTACGTCCCCAAAGGACCAGAACAGATAGTGAATACCGACAAGAATGAAGCCACGATCTTGGCACAGCCTGCTGGCCGGCCCCCCGATGCCTCTGCCTGAAGTGACTTGGCGGCGCCACTCCCAATCATTTAATGATCGTGTTCTCTTGGAATTGTCGAGGAGCTGGCCACAAGGAGTTTGTGCCAGCTTTCAGGCACTATATGAAGTTGGTAAAACCTACCATCGCTATTATTATAGAACCCCGAATTAGCGGGATGAAGGCAGAAAAGATCATTTAGAGACTTGGCTTCGATAGCAATCTGATTGAAGGAGCCCAAGGTTTCTCGGGTGGCATCTGGGTGTTGTGGAACACATCAAATGCTGGGATTGTGGAAGTGGGCAGATCAATTCAAGCAATCCATTTCGAAGTTGCTATTGACGGATTCCCCAAATGTTGTGTTTCGGCTATCTATGCTCTACTGAACGCTGCAGCTCGCGCGATGCTGTGGGACGAGATTAGGAATCGTATGTCAAGTACGACTTTACCTTGGTGTCTCATTGGGGACTTCAACTGTGTCCTGTCGAAGAACGAGAAAGTTGGGGGCTCAGCGTTTAGCCAATACAGAGCCGCCTCTTTCCAAAGTTGTATTTCGGACTGCGGTCTAGATGATTTGGGTTTCTCAGGTCCTCCATTTACGTGGTTTCGTGGCAGCACTAGAGAACGGTTGGATTGGGATCTTGGGTCGCCAAGCTGGGTACACACTTTTCCTGAAGGTGGCGTGAAACATTTGGAGTGCATTAGGTCCGACCATAGACCCATTGTGCTCAATACCCTGGCGAATCCACTGCTACGCCCTGGGCTGCATCCTTTCCGGTTCCTCGCGCCTTGGATTGGGCAAGAATTTCCGAGGCTGCTCTCTTCAGTGTGGTCTCCGGTGGAGGGAATTGTTCAAAATCTGAGCAAACTTACCGATAAGCTAAGGAAATGGAACAAAGAGGTGTTTGGCCGAATTCAGCTCAAGAAGGAGGCCTTGCAGCAACATCTCTCCCAACTTGATTCCCAAGCAGACCGGCTTCTAACGCATGAGTATGTGGTCGCAGCAGCCAAATGTAGAAGAGAGCTTGAAAAGGTGCTTTGGGAGGAGGAACTTCTTTGGATTCAGAAATCCAGAATCTCTTCTATTGTGGATGGAGATAGGAATACCCATTATTATCATACGATGACACTCCGACGGCATGGGGAAAACAAAATAGTGATGCTCAAAACGGATCAGGGGACCTGGATTGAAGAGCCGGAGTAGCTCAAAGTTCTCGCTGTCTCTTATTTTGTTGATTTGTTCAGAGATGATGATCCCTTTCCTTCACCTCTGGCCCATTGATTTGAGAAGCTGGAAAATGTGACTACAGCGAGGCTCACCAACCCCCCGCCGATCGCTGAAGTCAAAGAAGCTATCAGTAGCATGGGGAAGCTCAAAGCACCAGGCAAAGACGGCTACCAGCTCGTCTTCTTTTAGTGTAATTGGGATACCGTGAGTGTTTCTCTCCATCAGTTCGTGGCAAACTATTTTATTGATCCCCTGCAGGTAAAGGCTATCAACGAGACTATTTTGGTTCTTCTTCCCAAGGTCAGCCGCCCGGAGTCTATGTCCCAGCTTCGGCCGATAAGCCTGTGCAATGTCAAGTACAATGTTATAACCAAATGCCTGACATCCAGACTGAGACCCTTGATGGGCAGACTGATTAAGTCCAACCAGGCGAGTTTTGTCCCCGGTAGACAAATCGCGGATAATATCATTGTTCTTCAGGAAGCCATCCATACAATGGAACATGCTAGAGGTCGGAATAAATGCATGGTCATTAAAATGATTTACGGAAAGCCTATCACAGAGTCAGATGGTCCTTCCTCAAAGATACTCTGATGGCCACAGGGTTGGATAGCAGAACTGTTGACCTTATTATGATGTGTGTTCGTTCTGCTAACTTTCAAGTTCTTTGGAATGGCGAGCTTACTGAGACTTTCGTCCCAGAAAGGGTTAATCGCCAGGGGTGCCCACTATCTCCTTTCCTCTTCACACTTTGTATGGAGAGACTAAGCCACATTATTGATGCAGCGGTTGAGAAGGGTGACTGGATTCCGGTCAGATTGATTCCAGGTGGCCCCCCTTATCTCACCTCTTTTATGCTTATGATTTGATTTTGTTTGCTAGGGCTTCTCTCGATCAGGCAGATACGATCTCAGCTTGTCTAGACGAGTTCTACAACGCCTCTGGTCAATCTGTTAGTAGGGAGAAATCTATGATCTTTTGCTCCAAGGATACGGACCGAACCACTTGTGGCTTAGTGGCTGGTCGGCTAGGCATGCCCCTGACGCAGGACCTTGGCCGATACCTCGGTGTCCCAGTGTTACATGGTCGCACAACCTCTAGTACTTACCAATGTATTCTCGATCGGCTTGATAAAAGGCTGGCTGGTTAGAAGTCTAAATCTTTGTCGCTTGCCGGACGAGTGACGCTTGCCCACTCGGTTGTTGGAGCCATCCCGTCTTACTTCATGCAAACATCGGTCCTTCCAATTAATGTGTGCGAAGAAATTGATAAACGGGTAAGGGATTTCATGTGGGGTAATTGATAAACGTAAGATGCATCTGATCTATTGGGAACAGATCTGCAAACCCAAAGCGAAAGGGGTTTGGGGCTGAGATCGGCGAAGCATTTGAATATGGCCTTCATGTGCAAGCTGGCTTTCTTATTTGTCCAACAATCTGAAGCTCTTTGGGTCCAGGTTCTGCAGACTAAATAATTTCGAAAGACTAATGGGGAACTCAGACAAAGAATTGGACCTCTCAATCAAGGTTGTGGCGGGGCATTTCACAAGCATGGCCATTTATGCTCGAAGGTGCTAGATTGGGAATCCATAATGGGGTTGATACACGCTTCTGGATAGGTTGCTGGACTGACTCTGGGACCAAACTTATCGATGTGGTAGACAGGAACCATGACCTGATCGATCTGGAGAGCTCGGTGGCCGATTTCACTACGGCATCAGAAGCATGGGACCTTGATCGCCTTCGTCAATTTCTCAATGAGGAGATCATTGGCGAGATTATGGGATTGCTGCCCCCTGACTCCGAGAAGGGTGATGATTCCTAGGTTTGGAGTGGCGAGCTTAATGGGAAATTCTCTATTCGATCGGCGTACGATTTGACCGTTAAGCCAACTGACCCAGATCCGACCGCCCCTTGGAAATTGGTTTGGAAATGGAGAGGGCCAGCGCGTGTCCAGCACTTTCTCTGGCTCATGACCCATGACAAGTTGTTGACAAACCTCGAACGGAAGCGACGACATTTAACTTCAGACAGTAGCTGCACAAGATGTGGTCATTTGGAGGAGTCTGTGATCCACATTATTCGGGACTGCCCGTCCGCTGCCAAAGTGTGGGATGAGCTGAGAATCTCCAACCATGACCCGTTGCGGACAGAACCTAGTCTTGCCCAATGGTGTCGTGACCTGCTCTCTCACACTGAATCTCTCAAATTAGGCATCATTTGTTGGTATATGTGGAAGTCAAGGAACGAATGGACGTTCAGCCAGATCAGGCAAAATCCCGTCTCACTGGCAGTAAAAATCAACTCATGGACACAAACAGTCATGTCAGATACCAGCAGCCCTTCAAGGACTGATGGTCGGAAGCCTCAGCGCACCCGAGTCGACATTGCCTGGGAGCCTGGCCCGCCAGGTTGGACGACTTTGAATACTGATGGCTCAGTTCAGTCACATTCTGGTAGTGCAGCAGCTAGGGGGCTCCTCCGGAATGAAGCGGGTACTGCCTTTCCGCCTTCTTCTTCAATCTTGGCAAGTGCTCCATTACCCGTGCTGAACTACGAGGCGCTATTATAGGCCTTGATCTTGCTTGGGAAGGTGGCCACCGCAAAGTGGTAGCTCAGGTGGACTCCCAAGTCGTCATTAGCCTCATTCGAGCTTCAGACGATCTTAACCACCAATTTGCGGGTGAGACCTCTTCTCTTCGCCAGCTTCTAAACCGGGACTGGGATGTCTCGCTCGCACATACTTACCGGGAAGGAAATCGTGCTGCTGATTATCTAGCTAATATTGGGCATTCTCTCGATTTTGGGTTCCATTCGATTCCTACCTCTGATTGTAATCTCAGTTTTATTCTTCGCCAGGACTGTATGGGTATTTCTGAACCCCGATGTACTATTAATGAATAAGGTGCTCTGAGCACCGCTTTCCCACCAAAAAAAGACTATTCCTTAATTCATACATAACGACCATTTATATCAATTACTTAAGATACATGTTACATAAAATTAACCTTATATAATTTACGTAACAAAAGTTATATTTTACGTAAAGTAATTTGCTAACTCCAAGTTAATTATTATAATAATATGATTTAGGAAAACTTCCCTTGGGCCTTTGCATTCTTTTGGATTGTTCTGCAATGACTGTAACTCAAGGCTACCATACAATAAACATGTAAATTGAAAAGGTTAAAAGGTGAATACCATTCAATCAAGAACATATTTAATTTTCTTCCTTGCCCATTTTTTCTACAATCCATTCTCCTCACTAAATTTCGGACTAGTACAACATTGTTAACAGAGGTGGGTAATTGCCTTGTTGTTGCGAGGACAACTATTTCATTTTCTTTTGCTTTTGATATTTACATCTAATGACTGAATCCCCTCTGCTAACTAGATCTCGAAGTTACTCCACTTTCTATGTTGTGGTTCCTTTGTGTTTGACATTTTATAATTTGATTATCCTCTCTTGTAATATTTCAATGTCGAGCTGTTGGACTTCTTAATCCACTTAGGTTCTCAAGCCTCTCTAAGTAGGATGACTTCTTGGGAGTGGCTACAGGTTTGACATTCCCTTTCTCTTGGTCCAAGATCTCAATGTTCCTTGATGATGTTGACTTCTTCAAATCATTATCCCCCTTATCCACAGTCCATCCCATGGCGTCTGATAGAGTCATTGTTGATGGTGTCTCTGTAGATGATGATTTATCTACTTCTTCCTCTAGCTTCTCAATTGGCTCCGGTGGTGGTGGATTCAACGCAGTTGAGTCCGCAAAGAGGACATCTTCAATCCTTGACAACACAGTGTAAGCCAAACTCTCTATGATCCTGGAGTAGCTTTCCAGAATAGCTTGCCCAACGTCCTGCAATGTGTAAATAAATAATCAAAGGGTTAGTTTTGTACTTGGAGTGGTTTGTGTTGTACTTGTGGAGTGTGGAAGTAGTGGTTGTGGTTATATACCCTGTTGTTGGAAATCTTGCTTATATCAAGTGTAGATTGTGGGAGTCCAGGGAAATGTTGTTTGAGGATAAGCAAGATCGTCTCTGCCCTGTCTTCAAAAAGTTCTCTCTTCTCTATACTAACTGCTGAACCCCATGCAGCTTTGCCATCTTTCTGGATCATTTTGCGCTTCCATATCACAATGGATGCCTCAATCCTGTTCTTTAGCTCTAACACTTTGTGCTCTGTTGACAAGTCCATAGCCGACAAGAACTGAGTTGGATCAAAGTGTTCGTCTGTTATGGATTTGTATATCGAGTCTCCTAGGCTTGATCTTCCATTCTAACCGACATAAAAAGAAAACAGTTGATGGTTAATTTTTTTTTGCAACATAGGGTGATTTTCTAGCTTGAGGAGCAGGAATATGTAGCTCTAACCTTTGGAAGGGATTCAATATATTCTTCAGGAACGTCCATTTCTGATAGAACTAGAGCATTTATGGCCATTGCCGCTTTAAGTACTTGGTTAACTGCATCCTTTTGAGACTGCAACCATCTTCTGGTGGGTTCTGATAACCCATTTTTGGGAACTTTTGCTGTTGGGATCCACCATTTATCCTCGTTTCTTCCTTGTCCTCCTTTCTCTGAATTTTCATCAGATTTTGACACATACCAAAACTCGTTTTGTTTTCCGAATTGATCTAATAGCTCCTATTTATCATGTCAAACTTTGGATCAATAATCTCTCTCTTTCAGGTTCTCCATAATCAAGGTATATATATATATATATATATATATATATATACTTACCACAAGGATGGTATCAAGTTTCCTCAACGCCGGGATGTTCATTAGCAAATCACTTCTTTGCCTCGTGACCATGATCTATTTAAAACAACACAAAACAAGTTGTTTAAGGTGTAAATTCACCATTTAACGAGTATCTTTGAATTTCATAAAGACAAATTCTTACCTCCATATTCACACCATTATTGGATTGTTGGGATGGTACGAACTCAACAATATGTTCAGTTATAGAGAGAAGCCAATCAATTTCCTTTTTCCACCTTCCTTTTGCATCGGTTGACATTGGTTCTAACCTCTTTTGTTCTCCGAAAACAGATGCTGCCATTCAACAAACTATATCAACACCATACTAAATCGAAATTCCTAGCTTACATTTGAATACATATTTCCCTAATGAAAATGACCAAGTACCAGCAAGGTTGGTGATCGCATTTGACAAGGCCAAAGCTGAAGAAACACCTTTTCCACCACCAGACATGTCTTCACCTAATAAAAGCTTTGCAAACTTTTCCTTCATCAAATCCAAATCTACACCAAGAAAAATCAACATTACATAAACATGTAAATTTTGTCCATACATTCACTT
Organism: Linum lewisii; assembly: GCA_034768395.1. Taxonomy (NCBI): domain Eukaryota; kingdom Viridiplantae; phylum Streptophyta; class Magnoliopsida; order Malpighiales; family Linaceae; genus Linum; species Linum lewisii. The sequence goes on along the minus strand of CM068304.1, from coordinate 34,161,022 downwards.
TATTTTACTTCCATATAAAAAATAGATTCAGATATAACAATCTTCATATGTCTATCATATTTTGATATACATCCAATATTTGATACCAGATTCATTTAATTCAACCAAATGTTTTTACCAGAATGACCCTTCTCTTTATGGGTAGGTGTCTTAGGTGGCGGTCCACATTCTACATGTTTTTCACTTTCAGGAGTTGATGATCCTTCAACTGCATGTGGTGTGTCATCTAATGTATCTCCTAATCCATCTGCATTAATAGTAAATCGATCTACTCCTGTTCTTGCAATGCTATTGCTTTTTGGTAAGTTTGGAGGAGTAGTAGTACTCTTTATTGATTGTTGATGTTGCAATTGTTGTGGCGGTTGCGATGGTTTATCTTGATCATTGTTGCTAGACCCATCTGCATTAACAATAAATCGCTCTACTCCTACTCTTGCAATGCTATTGCTCTTTGGTAATTTTGGAGGAGTAGTAGTAGTCTTTATTGATTGTTGATGTTGTAATTGTTGTGGCGGTTGTGGTGGTTTATCTTGATCATTGTTGATAGACCCATCTGCATTAACAATAAATCGATCTACTCCTACTCTTGCAACGCTATTGCTCTTTGGTAATTTTGGAGGAGTAGTAGTCTTTGTTGATTTTTGATGTTGCAATTGTTGTGGCGGTTGCGGTGGTTTATCTTGATCGTTGTTACTATAACCATCTGCATTAACAGTAAATCGCTCTACTCCTGCTTTTGCAATGCTATTGCTCTTTGGTAATTTTGGAGGAGTAGTAGTAGTCTTTGTTGATTGTTGATGTTGCAATTGTAGTGGCGGTTGCAGTGGTTTATCTTGATCATTGTTGCTAGAACCATTATTATCGGTTGAATTATTGTTGTTGTTGTTGTTCCCGTGGTCAAAAAACATGTTTTGAATCTGTCTCCCAGGTATCTCGAACATTTTTCTTAGAGTTGTTGATTTTGACCTTGAAACACTTAATTGTTGATCTTTGTCTATTGCTCGAACCATGTCATCCACCAATTTTATGTCTCCCTTCTCTTTTGTTTTTTTCCTTTCCCTCCCCGCTAGAGAAAATAGAAAGGAAGACCCAGGCACTGAGAACCAATGGCCTAAACCTTTGGATGCTTTGACTGGTTTTTTATGATCTATTTTGAATTTTTTTTATAAAACGAAGTGTGTTCAGGGGAGGAAACGTTGATGAAAAGAGAGTTTCAATGATATCTGGGCTGAAATAGAAGAAAATGGAGAAGAATGGATTGGAGATTTCAATTTGTGGACGAAGAAAAACTTAGCTTTTATGTTCTTGAAAGTTTAAAGGAGAAAACTCTCACAACAACATTTACTAATTCATATTGAATGGTTTTCTTCTTCAACTCCTTATTGTTTTTTTTTTGTATATATATATATATATATATTTGATTGGTATACAATTGTGAGGTGCATGTTTAGCAGGTTTTCATAAATTTGAATGGTAACAAACTTTTACAAGTAGGAAAGTATGTAATTGATAAACAATAATATGAAACAAATTGTGTACTAAAAAAACAAAAAAAATGATCTATTAGTCTGTAATTTGTTGGCTTGCAGTTTTTTCCGACAAGGTTGTTTAATTGGAATAACGAGTGGCTTAGAAGTGAAAAATGGATCAAAATTTATGCAAGAAATAACTATGTATAACATTTTGATTTATAAAAAAAACTACGTATAACATTTTGTTTTATTTTGTTTTTCTGTTTTGGCATCTAATTTACATTACCATCAATCAATCTATTGATTTTCTATGTTTAGTAGAAATAGATAGATTTTTATTATGCTCAACATAATAACCCTTTTTTTTTGTAAGATTGGGTGTTTATTAAGCCATTTTTTAATATTCATGTTTTTTACATAGAGATTTTATTATTGGGTGTTTGAATCAAAATACACATTTTAAAAAGTTCAATTACTCATTTAATAACACTTCAAAAATACTTACAAATTTTCTAATATTACCCCAATACCTGAGTGAGTTGGCCTAGAAAGGAGGGAAACTCGTGTAAGTAGAGAGCGAAAATGGGTATTTTGGATTTGGGTTAGGATTAGGGTTTAGGCAGGGTTTAGGGTTTGAGGGAGGATATTGGGTTAGCTCTCCCAGATAGGCAATATAAATGGATGTTTAGGGTTTTGGGACAGGGTTTGGAATTTTTGGGCTTCAGGACTTTGGAGTTAAGGGTTTAGGAGTGTATTTGGGGCTACCATTTAGGGTTTGCACAAGGTTTGGGTTTAGGGTTTAAATGGGGTTTTATATTTAGAGATAATTGCCACACTCATTATAATTGACGTGAAGATACTCTATAATGATGAGTGATCATATTATTCATAGCATTAGTAATTTAGGGTGTACAAGGGTGACGATGTCAATTACATTTCCGATAAACATAAGTGTTTATGTATGCGCCTCCATCTTGTAGGAAGTGGATCAACCATTAGAGGCGGCCAACATGGAGCCAGAGCTAGCATGTCTCCTCAACAAGCTCAAGGTTCAAGAGGGCCATGTCATTGTAGGTGCGCACTTTATCGTCCTCCCTACTAGTTCTGAGCTTCGCCCACATGTCATCAATGCAAGTGTTCCTATATCGAACGAGTTCTCAACCAATTATGGGAAGGGTGTGGTTCTAGGAGGAGTTAGCACGAGGCAGAACTTCATAGGCTTGCTGCAGGAGAACATCAGAATGATGCTCATGGTGATGATTGAAGGAAGGATGGAATGTGCGGTCTAGAGTTAGAGAGTTTATTTTGAACAATCAGAAGGGGGGATGTGTGATTTTGGAAGCTGAACTCGACCTCCGTTTATATTGGCACTGAGGAGGCACCTATTTAGGCAAGCTCACCCATACTTAAGGCATTTGACACCAAACAGGGAACTACTTTTGCAGTTTCAACTTTAGAATGAGCCCACTCCAACTAGGGGCGTCTGACACCAAATAGTGACCTATTGGCCACAATCATGATCTAGCTATAGGAAATCGTTAGATGCTAAACAAGATACGTACCATAAATACGAATCAACATCTAACAACCTAGATAGCTCGATATGAATATTAATCAATAACAGATGTTAGCATGATTTACCTCTTGTAGCGTGATTATTAGTTCGTCAACTAATACTAGCGGAAACCTTTATAACGATTGTAGAGCTCCAAGTGTAGCTTCTCTACTTAGTCCATGCTAGTTTGGATCCAGATCTTCCTCGTTAAATCTTGCTAGAACTCTAATTGGAGAATGGTGGCTTTTAGGGTTATGGCGGCTAGGGCTTTCTCCGAGAGAAAGTATGGTGTCTTAGGATTAATTGTTATCCTAATAGTCTTATTTATTGGATTAGGACAGAAACCCTAATCCCTTCCTAACCCTAATAAGCCTACAGCCTTGTAGTCCTAATCCACCATGGACTGGGTCTATTAAATGATTTGGTCCATATTATATGCGTGTGACCTTGTAAGAGCCGGTCCGACTAGCCGTGGCCCAAACCACTAATTAATATTGGTCTTTAGCAAGACATATTAAGCCCTAATCGGTCCGAATTAATTGTATTATTTAGGTCAAACACTTAACTAGTTCCTATGCGGATTTGGACCGTCTGACATAAATACTTTAGTCTCCCACATGGTCTAGGGACAAGTCCGTACGTTAAGATTTCATGTGTCTCTTGGTTGACCATTATGAGAACGTGATAACATGGAGGGGTTACTCACTTATAGCTCAAAATCTTTCTGCTTGTCACTGAGATTCTTGAATTGTTTTAGAAAACAAACAATTGTAAAAACAATCCATTTGAGCATGGCCATGCATTTCCATAGTCATCACTCTATATGAGGTGTTAGACTAACAGAAAGGTTGAATTTAGGTGTGAGTACGGGTGACCCACTATTGGATTGCGCAATCCCCTAATATGACTTACTAGTACTAGGGTCCTAGTGACCATATTGGCTTGCCCTTGTGGCATCATTGAGGTTATTAGACCATACTGGCATTGGGATCCTCTGGATCATTTAGGGGTTTCTTGTACTCCCAACCTGTTGCTTACTGGTATTGATTATTAGCTAGATGTTGTGACTTGAGAGATAAGTCTCTCATTGGTGATGGTAACTGGCTCTAACCTTTAGGTGTTTCAGTCTTTAATATTTGAATTACGGGATAGAACTATTAGGTTCTGAGTACGGGTAATGGGTTCTTGCACTTGGCCGTGAGCTAAGGCTCTTATTCTACTTCTTTTACTAGTTCTTACTTCCTACTGGTTTAGTGTTCACTCAGTGTTTAGTACTAACCCTCCTTCTTATTCTTCTTTACTTTTTGGTACTGAGTATGGTGAGCAGTCCGTCTTGTCGTCGTGAAGACTAGGAGGATGAAGAGCTGACAACATGTCGAGCACTAACGGGTGTTGTAGCACACGAGTTTAAGACCACCCTGATCGATTTGTTTTAATCATGTATTGGTATTTGGGAAATGTAAGAGATTCTTTATTGTTTATTGTTGTATTACTGGTTTACCTAGTTTATGGGATGTTCATCGTATCTTATTGGTTAAAGGTTAATGGTTTATGAGTATCAGTTTATGTAATTGTTTATAGGATTAGTTTATGAGTTTATGTGATGATATGTATGAACGTACGGGTTGAGAGTCGGAAACACCTAGTTTAGTGTATGCATGGTTGAACCCGTCGTTCAACCGAGTCTTCTGGGATGGGGTGTTATACTCCACTTGTAGGGACATTTCAATTTTAGTTTGAAACATTGACATACAAATGAAATAAAGAAGAAATAAAGAATGTACCCTATGCATCGGAAATTGGAAGTTTTATGTATGTCATGATTTGTACAAGACCAGATATTTCTCATGATGTTGGAGTCGTTAGTCGGTTTCTTTCCAATCTGGGAAAAGAACATTGTACAGTTGTGAAGTGGATCCTCCGCTACTTGAGGGGTACTTCTAGAGTGTTTTTTGCTTTGGTAATGGCAAGGTGGTGCTTGATGGGTATACTGATGCAAATATGGAGGCTTACGTGGATTCTAGAAATTTGACATTCGGATACTAGATAGCCATGACGAAAGCTTGTAAGAAGGTGGTATGGTTGAAGAAGTTTCTTCAAGAGTTGGGCATTAAGTAAAAGAGGTGTTGCATTATTGTGATAGTCAAAGTGCAATTCATGTTTGCAAGAATCCTACCTTTAACTCAAGATTGAAACACATAGATGTTCGACATCATTTGATTTGTGGCGTGTTGGAATAAAGGTTGTTGGTGCTTGATAAAGTGCATACAGATGACAACGAGTCAGACTTGATGACCAAGTCTCGACCAAGTGTGATGCTCGTTTTTTGTCAAAAGGACGCACTTTTGTTGCAACCTTCCATATGAGCTAGAGGGGTAGATTTGTTGGGTTGGTCCAACAACATATGGTGGTTGGGTTAACCGGTTTCGTAAAGTAAATGTAGTGGTCATTAATTGTTGTTGTCTTGAACACACTAGGTAGTTCGAAGACTTACTACATAAGACTGGAGTTATAGAGAAGAGTTAGTTCATTTAAGAATATATGAATAATTCTTAGCAAAGCTGAACTTCATATTAATTACAACATTTTTCATTTTTCCAGTTGTTATTAATTGAAACATAATAGTGTTTATGAACTTCCTGATATAATAATATTAAAGATGGAACAACAAAATTATTTGAATATAATTATAAGGCGAAAACGTATTAATCAACTCGTAACTACACTTTGGTTGGACTTGCATACACAAGTACATAATAAATTATGCTTAATTTTACTCTTAATATTGAAGCAAGATATTTTTCTATTAATAAAAAATTTATAATATGAAAATAGAATTTATCTCAATAACTCCAAAGTTGAAATTTTTTTAAAGTCAAATAGATTATTGTTGATCGGGGAAAAAATGTTTAGAAATATTGGTAACCGCAAATTTAGATGAAGAACATGGCTTGTAAAATTAGGTTAATTGATTGATCGTACTCGGATAAAGCGAGAAGTAAAGATTTGAATGATGCGTTTTTAATGTTTTAATGTATTACTTCGATGATCTAGTGTCGTCTGTTTTATTCTCCTCTTCTTTCGTCACATTTTTCTCCAATCGTATATTTCTGACCAATTCAATTTCACAACATAGTAAACTTTTGTTATTGTCTCTTATTTATTACACTAGTATCTACTACTCTTCTTACTTTTCACTTCTTTCTCATTTCTCTCACACAACCAACACGTTAATAATTTGAATTTCTTTACCCCCATAACCCCTCGATTAACAAAAACTTGCAAACAAAATGTACGCAAAATACTCCAAATCATCTGATTCTGACCTCACAAGCCTGGCACCGTCCTCCCCACGATCTCCAAAGCTAGTGCTTCCAGTTTACTACGTCCAAAGTCCATCGCGTGACTCTCATGATGACGGCGAAAAGTCAGCTGCTTCCTCTTCTTCGCTCCCCAACACAACCCCGATCGATTCCCCTTCTCATCATAATTATTATCTTGGTCGCCACTCACACGCCTCCTCCTCCAGCCGCGTCTCTGGAACCTATGGTGGCGGTGGCACTTCCTCTGCCTCCTCCTTTGGAAGAAAAAAAGGGTGGAAGATGAGACGTTGGACAACATCCTCTGTTGGGGGTGGAGAAATGTGTCATGTCATCCTTGAGGAAGGGGATTTTCATGGTGGGGATTCGAACAAGTGCTGGGTTTTGCTATGGATAATTGGTTTCTTCATCATTTTTTTTGCTTTCTGTTTCATCATTTGGGGGGCAAGTCGTCCTTTCAAGCCCCTCTTCTTTGTGAAGGTAAAAAAACATTTTCGAATGATGATTAGTTTGTGAAGGGAAATTAAGTTTGCGTGTCTTGGTATATTATTTTATATGGGTTGATTAATGCAGAGCTTGACGATCCACAACTTGTACTTGGCACAAGGGTCAGACATGACCGGAGTTCCCACAAAGATGCTTACCACAAACTGTTCTGTGGGGATGAAGGTATACAACCCAGCTTCATTCTTCGGAATTCGGGTCAGCTCTACCCCTCTTCATCTCATGTTTTCTGAGCTCATTGTCGCAACTGGCCAGGTAAGATCAAATCCACTATTTATATGTTATTCATGTTTAATTTGTTACGTAAATCACTGTGTGGATGTGGTTGGTTATTTTGCATGAAGCTGAGGTCCTATTACCAACCAAGGAAGAGCCACCGGGCAGTCTCTGTGAACGTCAATGGAATGAAGGTCCCACTTTATGGTGCAGGGGCCAATTTAATGAGATCGGTCCGTGGGGAAGTTCAGATTCCAGTCAAATTGGCATTTCAAGTGAGATCCAAAGGCTTTGTTGTTGGAAAATTGGTCAAGTCATGGCATACACAGCGCATCTCCTGCCATCTTGTGTTTGATTCTCGAACAACCAAAACCATTCCACTTAAAAAGCCTTGTTGTACATACAAACTTATTTGAAACCAAGACTTTTTTTTTATACAAAATAAATTAAAACATTAAAGCATTGTGATGCTAGACGTTGGAAACATGGTCGAATGAATGGTTGCCACTCTACATTAATTAAACATAATAAATGAACCCAAAGGATCGTATGCTCATGAATTAGCTCTCAAGCTCATGAAATCGTATGCTCATTTCGTTCACTATATATAAGCTTCCCATTACGGACTTACAATCCAACACGTTGATTATGTAACTGAGACATGCACAAATCAGATATTATGATGATATATATAAACATGCAAATCCTCATATTGTAACGAGTGAAATGTAGAATGAGGAAAGAGTTGTTTAATTTTAGATATAATACCTAGGTGGAAGTTTAATTTCCATTTGCTTCAACACAATAACTAGGAGTAAAAATAATAGTAGAATGATAATGATAAAGTGAAATGTCACTAATCCCAATTATTCTTAGCACCTTGCAGAATTCTTAATTTCACAAGAAATAAAAATTAAAGAACAATTAATAGTGCGATCAATAAAAATAAAATCTTTCTACTCTAAAGTTTGAAAGCTCACCTTCATCAATTTTTTCCATGCCCAGTTGATCTTCGTCAATTGAAGGAGCGCACAAGAGTCTGCATGAAGCCAATCTTGAGTGCAAATTAAGGCCTCTGTAATCCTATGAGTCAGAGAGCTCCTAATGCAGCAAGCACTCTCCCTCCAATACTAAAGGCATACTCTAATGATACTTTCCAAATAGGGACAACCAACAAATCTCTTGCTATCTGAGAAAGGATTGGATAACACGGAAAATATAGTTTCCACTAATTTAACTTGTTGGTCTTGGGATCGGGCATCACATTAGGTTCCTCATTAAATACTTATCCAATTTTGTTTTGTATATGATACCATCAATTGTTTGCACTCCTTAACCAGATCAACATCCCTTAAACTATCTTTCTTAGTGATGGTGGCCAATGAAGAGGTAGAGTGGCTTAACTTGATCATAAAGATCATAGGTAGCTTTCTTCACTAAATCTGCCAACAATGCATCCTTTTTTCTTCCGGATAAATGCTTGAGAGAGTGTAAGCAATAAATCCCATTTCTCTCATTGCATCTAACACAACTATGTATAATAACTTGTTCAACTTGTCAATATGTTGGAATTTTTAATTCCATGTTAGTCACATGGTGTATGTGGCTTGGGTCGGAATTCATAAAATAAAGCTTCGGAGTACCTCCGACGAGTGTGAATATCTTCCCGTTAGCATGAATGAGCTTGGTACGTCCATCGGGAAGATGGCCAGCAATCTCGAATGGCCCGAACAGTTCTCGTGAGGGATCATCCTTCACAAGTGTGACGGTAGAAGGAATGAGAACAGTCGGCTTCGTCTTTTCCTTAGCTTCCTGCTTCATTTCACCGGGATCTGTGATCTTCGGTGCTTTCTTGGGAGACGCTCTCTGCTTCTCCTTCTTTACTGGCTTATGCGTCGGCGGTTTAACATGAATCGGTGGAACAATTGGCTCGGAAGAAAATGGCGGAGCAACCGGCATCCAGACCATTTTAGTCTTCTTTGGATTCTTCTTTCTTAGCCCGCCAGGATCTTTGCTTGGTGATGATTGAGAAGATGAGGCTTTCAGTTCCTTCTTCTTCTGTGGCTTCTGTGTTATAGGTCTGGTCTTCTGCTTGATGACCTGTTCGGCACCTGTGACAACAGTCTTTGGAGAAATACTAGACGAAACATTAGTAACAGAGTTGATCGAGGTCAACTCCACAGTTTCAACAGAAAGACAGTGAGCTTCTTCTTCCTTAGGAGTGTATTTCATACCGTCCTTGAGGCTGAATGTTATCATATCCTTACCAACCCTCAAGGTCAAGGAACCACTCGGGACATTGATTTGCATCCCGGTTGTTGCCATGAAGGGTCGACCTATGAGGATAGTAGAATCCTCCTCTCGAGTATCTAAAACCACAAAATCGGCTAGAAAAGTAAAAGGACCACATTGAGTGACAAGATCTTTAATTTCTCCCCTAGGCGTTTTTAATGATCTATCATCAAAAACAAGTTGCATGCTAGTTGGTTTAAGTTCTCCTAGATTTAACTTTTCGAATAAACTCAGCAAGACATTTATGGAAGCACCTAGATCAACCAAGATACTGATGACACTCGATTTGACGTGATTATCAGCCTCATTTAAGCGACATTTCTTTGCTTAAGACAGGGTTTTTAGGGTAGAATAACGAATATTCAATCGATTGCCCTATCTCGTGCCATTTGTGTTACCTTGGCCCGTTTCGGGTCTATTTGATGGTTTTCTAGTTGTTTTATGTTAGCACAAGTTTTTTGCCATCGAATAAGTAACCAAGGACGTGTCTAAGGCGTTGGAATCTCGAAGGATTGCACCGGGATCGATCAAAGGAGTTAATCAAAGTTCAGAAAATTCCTGCTCAGTTTACAAAGGAATTTGTTCACAAATCGGCTGTTGTTAGCTTAAGGAAACTTTCGGCGAAAGGATGAAGTTTTCGAACCGAGAAAGAAGTTCAGGGAGAATCAGCCGGCGGACCCTTCATTTGCAAAGGAATTTTCGCCGAAAATTCCTCAATATTTTCGGCGAAAATAATAGAAGAAATCCTGCTGATTAGGGTTAAGTATAAATACTTAACCGGCGGCCCACACAATATACACACATCATAATATACTTTTCAAAATCAGAATTTGAAGAATTCTCTGAAGTTCTGGAGCGAAGAGTTAGAGTTTGAAGAGCGGGAAAGAGATCGTGATGCCATCCCTTCCACCTCGGAGACTCGGAGCTAGGAGTGTAGTTTACGGAAGACCGAAGTCTGTCAGAGTCGTCTAAATTAGTTTTTTCAGATTCTTTTCTGTTCTTCCTCTGGATGATGAACTCTTTCTTTGTTTTCGATTCTTTTGTGATAAACATGAGTAGCTAAACTCGTTAGAGCTTAGACTAGATGAACCCTAAGTGACCCAGGGCTTTAAAGCGGTCACGGATCGGCGGTGATTAGATTCGAAGTTCAATCAGTTCTTTTTCATGTTTGATTCGTTCTTCATTGTTCATGTTTCTTGTCTGGATTGATCGCCTAGATTAGATTCTTGTTAAGCTAAGGATAGAAGCGAACGCTCGCCTTACTTTAGAACATCGAATTGAACAATTAACCTTATAATTGGAGCGTGCCTTTCGTAGGAACCGGTTAGGGTTAATTCACTGCAAGAGTAACTCATAAATCGTTAGTAATTGCACCAGTTAATTAAGTCGTTGCGAGAGGCGACCCTACCCGGGCGGCTAATTAATCTTGGTAGTTAGAACGGATAGAGCGAACGTTCGCCGGTCTTAAACTTAAGGGTAAAGAGTTATGGTGGTGTCTTAGTAATTGATTGAATGAGAATCGAAATCCGCTGATCTGTTGATTGCCAATGCTCTGGGGAACGAAGGGGGATTCAAAGTCTAAGTTCGTTTGTCATCCTTGTTTTCAACCCTAATTTCCATTCTGCTTTAGTTTAATTTTTAATTTTCTCTGCATTTCTTAGAATTAGAAGTCGTGGAACTCACACCACGCACAAAGTGCTTGCATTCGAGTATTTTGCTAGTTTTTGGAGTAGTCAATCATAGAAGGCCCGTGGAATACGATCTACCCTAGCTTTTGTAGCTTTGTTAGTTATTTGTGTGAATCGCCAACGACAGGTTCACCAAATTGGCGCCGTTGTCGGGGACCTTCTTTCGATTGTTTGAAAGAAGAACTGGCAATTTATTCTTCTATTTTCCATCTTTCACCTTTCCATCCACTTCGATTTTACACTGGTTTTGTTTGTCTTTGTTATCTGTAGGTTTACAGGTGTATGCCTCACCGTCCTTGGACTCGCTCTCAAACCGAACAGGCTAAGAGTGCAGAGAGACCAGGCAGTTCTGCTCCACCTCTACGATCACAGATTTTGAAGAGAGGCAGATCCAATCCACCCGTCATTCCGATCAAGATCAAGGAACTGAAGGAGAGTTCCTCATCTCCGTCTCCACCGTCATCTTCATCTGCTTCATACACCGCATCACTTTCACCTCCTCCATCTCCTACCATGGATGATCAGTTACCACCACCACCACCACCAAACGGAGAACTACCGCCGCCACCACCACCACCTGCACAGAAGAGTCTAGCAGACTATAACAAGCCAAGCGCGACTAGCGTTCGATCTGCCATTGCCGTTCCACGCATTGAAGGAGATCCTGACTATGAGATCAAGATTCCATTCTTGACCATGATCTCTAGGGATCTACAATTTGAAGGCAGGCCCCTAGACAATTCGTGCACTCATCTTGCAGACTTCCTTGATCTCTGCAGCACTTTCAAGAACGGAAACCTCGACAAAAATACTCTTTGTCTGAGAGCTTTCCCGTTCTCTCTGTAAGGCCCTGCTAAGAGGTGGCTTACTGGCAAACCACCTGGCTACTACACTAGTTGGGATACTCTAGCTCAGGACTTCGTTGAAGAATACTTCCCGCCAGCCAGAACAACTGCCATCAAGGACAGCATTGCCAGATTCTCCCAGAAAGAAGGAGAAAGCTTATATGATACTTGGAATCGATTCCAAGAACTTCTCTACAACTGCCCGCATCATGGATTCGAGCAGAGACAGTTAGCTGAGATCTTTGCTCGAGGACTTGGAGAAGAATCTGCCAAGTGGGTCAATTCTCTAGCTGAAGGGGATTGCACTACACTTACACCTGAAGCTGCTCTCCTTCACTTCGCAAACTGTGCTTCCAAGTCAAGGAACTGGGAACGACAATCTGAAGGATCAAGGAGCAAGCTTGATCTCGAAGCTACTATCAAGACAGAGGTAGAGAAGCATTTGAAGAAGTCTACCACACCAATCAAACCACCGGCAGCTTCTGTCTACGTTGCCGATTGCGAATGGTGTGGAGCTTGCGCGCATAACGGAGGCCGTTGTCAGAATTTTGGTAAGGCAGAAGTCTGGTCTGCCAAAGAGGTAAATTTCATTCAACAAGGCTTCGTTAATAATCAGAATGGTTATGCTGGCTACCGCAACTTCAGGCAGCAAGGGAACTATCAAGACAGACCTCCCTACAATAATGGCGCCAACCATAACCAGAACCAGAATAACGGCCCAGTTGGTCCAGCTCAGGATCAGAAACCTAACCATCCGCCGGCAGGTGTCTACCAGCCGCTGCATCGAAATCTGGGAACCTATGGAACTGCACCTGGCAACCGCCAGAATCAATATCTTAACAATACATATCCAGGGCAGCAACATCAAAGAGAAAACAATGTTAGTGACCTGGACAGGAAGCTTAGCCAGATCATCACAAGACTCGATGATCACGACAGTCAGTTCAAGGCTCAAGCTCTTCTCAATCAAGAACAGATAGCATCTGGACAAAGAATTGAGCAAGCCGTGAACAACATCTCAAGCATGCTGGCATCCGGTCGACCATTTGGCCAACTTCCGAGCCAAACAGAGCCAAATCCGAGAAAGGAGCAAGCCAAGATGGTAACTGTTCAAGATCCTTCAAGCTCATCTTCTAATACTTCTTCTGATTTATGCAGGATGCCTGAAACTCCAGAGATGAAGGAAGCACAGAAAGTGACGCCTAAGGAGTATGATCCTCCTCTTGCACCGTACGTCGTGAAGCCTCCTTTTCCTAGAGCATTGCTGCCAAATGCAAGGATCGAGACTGGTGTGAAGGGAAACAAAGAAGGATATCCTGACATCCGTAGCAAGAAGCCTACCTCTCCATACCCAGCTAAGTGTTCTGATCCAGGTTCTTTCACGCTACCTTTGGTTATTAATGATATTGAAATAGAGCGTAGTTTAGTGGATCTAGGCGCGTCTGTCAATGTTATGCCTATGAGCTTATTTGAAAAATTAAACCTAGGAGAACTTGAACCAACTACTATGCAACTCGTCTTTGCCGATAGATCACTTAAAACGCCTAGAGGAGAAATAAAAGACGTTGTTACTAAATGTGGTTCGTTCACGTTCTTGGCTGACTATGTGATCATTGACACTAGTAAGGATGATTCTACCATTCTTATAGGATGACCCTTCATGGCTACTACTGGAATGAATATTAACGTTCCAAATGGTTCTTTGACTCTAAGGGTTGGTAAAGACACTGTCACGTTCCGCCTTAAAGACGGAATGAAATATAATCCGAAGAATGAGGAATGTCATTGCTTAGCTGTTGAAACCGTGGAGTTGACTCCGGTCAACCCCGTCACTAATATCTCTTCTAGTGTGCCTAGATCTATTGTTGTTACAGATGCGGACAGGTTATCAAGCAGAAGCCGAGATCTGTTCCTCCCGAGCCGCCGAAGAAGAAGAAGGAACTGCAAGCCTCTTCTAAACCACCGAGTACAAAACCGAGCAGGCCTCGAGGGAAGAACAAGAAAACAAAGAATCAAATGGTCTGGCGACCAAAAGCTCCGCCGTCTTCCACCGAGCCAGCTACACCACCAATTCATTCCGAGAAACCGGCGCCGGAACAAGTATGGAGGGAGAAGCCAAAAGCATCTCCTAAGGAAATACTGATGATCACCGATCCTGGTGATACCAAGCCGGAGATGAAAGAAAACAAGAAGCCGACAGTCCTCATTCCTTCCATCGTAACACTCAAGAAGGATAACCTCTCCAGAGAACTGTTCGGACCGTTCAAGTTCATCGATCATCTTCCTGATGGACGTACCAAGCTCTTGCATGCGAACGGAAAGAGATTCACGCTTACCGGAGAAGCCCCGAAGCTGTACTTCATGAACTCCAACGCTAGCGTAAAGGAGAATCTGAGTTGGGATGTCTCCTAATACCGTCCAGGTATCGTCCAGCTCAAGGACGTTAATAAAAGAGCGCTTCGTGGGAGGCAACCCACGGCTGGCGTCCGTTTTTAATTTTTGTCGAACTTAGTGTTTCAGAGTCGGTTCAGGGGAGCCAAAAGTGTCAGTTTGTTTGATTTATTATTTTTCGTGTGTAGTCTGCATGTCATAGTGTCAGTCACAAGTTGATTGAGGTTGTTCCGATTTTTGTGGATTTAACTGTGATTTTCTGAAGTTTGTCGGATTTGCGAAAATATTTTCACCCGAGCAGTTCAAAATTTTTGGTGAAATACACCCCTATTTTCGGTGAAATCGCCTTTTGAATTTTCGAAGCCATTCCCCTGTTTCATATTTTCGGTCCGAAAATTTATGGTGTTTTCGGCGAAAATCCATTTGAAAACCGGCAGTGCATTTGAACGAACATTTTCGGCGAAAACTCCCTATTATTTTCGCCGAAAATCCCTTTGAAAATCGGCCAAAATCCTCCACTTAAAATCCGGTCTACTCTCTCTCTCCCCATTTTCCTATTTTCGAAAATTTCAAACCAAAAAACCCCTCCCCTACTGTTTTCGACTACCACCGACCGCCACCCTTTTTAAACCGCCGTCGCCTCCGTCGCTGACCGCCGCCGCTCCCTTCCCCTTCCTTTTCCGATTCTGTTGAGCCCTAGAACGTTCGAATCGGAGCTCTACAGCTCCAGTTCACCGAAACCCTTGTTTTCAGAGTTTTTCACCGATTCCTCCCAAACCGTTCATTTTTAGCATCCATGGCTTCAAGGTAAGTTGTAGAACTTTTCATTACGAATATTTTGACATATTGTTTGCTGAATTTTGTCGAGGTTGACTTTTCGTTTGCCTCGATTTGCGTGCCGACTGATTTCGTGTGAACTAGGTTAGCTGAACTTGTTGAACTGTTCTAGCATGCTTAGGGAGTGTCGTGATTAATTTTCATATCATTTGATCATGTGTTGCTATGCATACGATTGAGTCTTTGTGATGTTGACTTGTGAGAAATGTCGGTTTGACCATGAACTGTTTTTGATCATTTGGCTGCCGTATGTGTTCATTCTCATTCAGATTATCGTGTTTGCCATCTGAGATCATATTTTACCGTTGTTCTCCGCTTTGTGATAGTCTTGCCATGATTAGGGTTCATTATGCTATAAGTGTTGACTTTCTGAATGTCGGTTTGACTCTTTGAACTCTAATTGTGCTTATCCAATTCTGGTTTTTCCTAAGCATGTACTTGATTATCTATGCTTACCGGTTCCTCTGCTTTGCTTACCCCCACTCGGTTTTCCTCATTTCTTTGTGAAATTGAGTTTTTCTACTAAGTGTGGGGTAGGGTTTAAGTTGACTAATCTGGTTTCATTCTGGTTATAGGAACACCATTTTTTAGCGCAGGACTAAGGCGCGACTTGATGCCGCCTCAAGCTCCAGAGCCCCCGCTCCCGTCACACCCGCCGTTCAGGGCCCTCCTCCAGCATTACCTCGCCGGGCTGGGTACCATCGCACTATCGCCCGTCTACCTGACTTCTACTTCGAGTGCTTCCAGAAGATCGAGCACATTCGGGGAGCTAAGGTACGCCCTCTTTCCATGGAGTCCCTGAGCGAGCACGACGAGGACTACTACCGGAACGTGCATGACGCCCTAGCACCGGCCGGCCTCCTGGAGCTGACCACCATAGCTGCCGACTTTCCAGACATCGCCCTTCAGGAGTTCTGGGCGACCTTTGATCTGGATGAGCATAAGAGGAGGCAAGGCCAGAAGGTTGTTACCTTCTATCTGGGTGGAGTGTACAGGCAGCTCACCTACGATGAGTTTGCTGCTCATCTAGGCATCCCCTATGAGCACTATCATGGACATCACCTCGGCTGGGGCGACGATGATGACGACGAGGAGTACCACGCGCTCTGGAGCCACATGACTGGAGTGTCTGGCGATCGCCTCACGGGTCATGACTCAGTTAAGTCCCTCTCTCACCCTCTCTTTAAATTTATTCATATGGTTTGGCGTAGATCGCTTTTATATGTTTCTGATAAGGATCGCCACCATATCCTCAAGGAGGAGCTTATGCTTCTCCGAGCCATCCGAGAGAGCTACCCTCTTCACCCCGGTTGGGTGCTTGCTCGCATCTTCCGCCAGAAGACCAAGAGGCGGAAGCTACCTCGTGCACTCCTGGGAGGTAACTTCATAGGTCAGTTCATCATCTCCTTTGGCATCAGCCATGAATATGGCCCGAACATTCCACGACACCACGTTAGGTCCGTTGGAGGAGACTTAGCGGTCGAATACGACCTAGGGCTGGACCTCAGTCCCCAGGTGGCAGCAGATCCCCCACTCCAGCATGTAGCCGAGTCGAAAGAAGAGGATGACACTGAGCAACAGCAGCCCCAGCCGCAGCTAGAATTCCATGACTATATACCCTCGCCACATCATCAGGCAGGGTATGCACACCAGTCACCGTCGCACATTCCAGATCCATACCAGGCGCCTCACCCTCAGCACCGACCGCACCCCACAGACATTGGTGAGTTGTATGAGCGACTGCAGGAGTGGCGCATCACCAACAACGACACTCAAGAGACGAGATGGACTATTATGCAGCAGCATATGCGCCACGCCGACAGGCGGTATGAGGCACAGCTGGCGTGGCAATGCCAGCTCGGCGAGCACCTCCACTTTCCACCTCCCGGCCCACCTGACCAGCAGTGATCGGGTTGTATTCCTTTTCTGGTCTTTTCTTTTTATTTATTCTTTTCGGATTTCGGTCCAACTTTTTTCTGTGTGGATCCGGGACACTTGTCCCGGTTTCCTTTTTATGTTTCATTTGTTTTTGTTTTGTAGGCAGTAGGGAGATTCCCTTTGCTTTCGCTTTGGTAGATTCCCTCCGCTCCGAGGACCCTTGCTCATCCCCTACGCCAATCATCTCGGTCCAGGTTCTTCTACTTCACTCTGAACTCTAGAATTAGTCCTGTGAGGACACAATCCGATTTAAGTGTGGGGTAGGATGCTAGAGAACCTTGCATGAACTTGATTGCCCTTGATTGTGTTTTCTGTGTGCCTCGTGATTCCATTCCAGTCTCTCTAGCATTAGAATGGCTCAGTTCTTGATTTTTGATGTTAAGTTGTTGTTCAAACCTTCATAATGATGCTTAGACTGCTTAACCTAGAACTTGAGAACCAACTTGTATACTTTGATGCTAAATTGCCTGGTCAGAACAGAATTTTTAAAATCACACTTGTAGTTTGTAGCCTTGATTGCATGAAAATGACCAAATCCGACTAGCAAACCAACTGTGAGCTTTTGATCCATTGCACGTAACTTGCAATTTTAATTCTTTCTGAGTGATTTTCTGTTTGCCTGAATGAGTTAAAATTTGCATGAGACCTACTCGAGACGACACGATGACACGAGTTCTAGAAGGATAGGGGCACCTAGATTCAGCTACTTAGCCAGATAGCCTACCAAACGATAAATCCATTAGGTTTAGACCCTTGAGCTTGGCCTGTTCTTTCGGTTCGATAATACATTACAGCCATTTCCCATTTCTTTCATTCCCCGTTGATCCCCTGTGGTTGTAGTTCTAGATTGACCTACCGGAAGTCAGTTTGTGGTAACCTGCCTATAGCCATTAAACAGGTGGTCTTAGCTAATATGTCCAGACGTGTAAATCCCTCTAGCAACTAAAAGAAAATCGGCACAAAAGAAAAAAATAAGTAAAGTAAGAAAAAAAAATTCAGAAAAAAGTGAAGAAAAGAAAAATCAGAAAAGTTTCAAAGTTTCTAGTTCAATAAAACGTTCTTCTCCCTACAAATGGAAGAACGAAGTCAAAAGAAAAGAAAAAAGTCGTGTAAAGAAAAAGAATTAGTGCTAGGTTGCTTGAGGGTATCATAGGACGAGCGTTCACTATTCCACCCGTGTCTGGTTAGACGGTAGGAAGCCATAGATTAGATTCGAGGGAAGTTAGTCGAAAGCTACACCGCACCAAGCCATCATCATACATTCCCATCATCCATCTTATCATAAGCCCAAGTAGTGTAGAATTCATTACGGTCCTAGCAGGGAAGTCCTTCTTGACTAGATACTCGTGTTGTCACAGTGGTGGAGATGTGGTCGAATTGCAAACCTATGACAGAATTCAGTAACAGAAAATGATCGAGAGCAGAAACACGTCCTTAAACACAGAGAGTGAGAGTTCCCATTGTACTATATATATCCTGTGTGAGGAGTCTGGTCGATTAGGTCAAATTCGTGCGTAATTGGTTGCTAATTATTTGTCGTGTGCAGTTTATTAGTGAGACCAGGTAGTTTGGCTGATCTGTATGCATGTTAGGTTTCTTGTTCTAGGATCGATCTGTCTAATAATTCATTGTGTTTGATTGAGCTCCAATTTAATCGATCTTATCATTTGTGAACATGAGCGTTTCTATTCAGTTTACGGAACATCGAAGTCTGTCAGAGTCGTCTAAATTAGGTTTTTCAGATTCTTTTATGTTCTTCCACTGCAAGAGTAACTCATAAATCGTTAGTAATTGCACCAGTTAATTAAGTCGTTGTGAGAGGCGACCGTACCCGGGCGGCTAATTAATCTTGGTAGTTAGAACGGATAGAGCGAACGTTCGCCGATCTTAAACTTAAGGGTAAGGAGTTATGGTGGTGTCTTAGTAATTGATTGAATGAGAATTGAAATCCGCTGATCTGTTGATTGCCAATGCTCTGGGGAACGAAGGGGGATTCAAAGTCTAAGTTCGTTTGTCATCCTTGTTTTCAACCCTAATTTCCATTCTGCTTTAGTTTAATTTTTAATTTTCTCTGCATTTCTTAGAATTAGAAGTCATGGAACTCACACCACGCACAAAGTGCTTGCATTCGAGTATTTTGCTAGTTTTTGGAGTAGTCAATCATAGAAGGCCCGTGGAATACGATCTACCCTAGCTTTTGTAGCTTTGTTAGTTATTTGTGTGAATCGCCAACGACAGGTTCACCAGATACGCTCTACTTCAATATTATTAATGATAAGAGGTAAAGTGAAAGAACCAGGATCGGGGCACTTAGATGCGTATGGCGAGGAAGGCTTCTTGCTACGGACGGCAGAGCGTCGTTCTTTGTTTCCCCACATGCCGGTCTCGATCCTTGCGTTTGGTAGCAAAGCATTTGGGAAGGGAACCTTCTCATAATATGGAGCAAGAGGAGGATCATAATCTTTTGGCGCGTCCTCCTTTGCTTTCTTCTTCTCCGGAACTTCAATGGCCTTGTATGGGTTAGAAGAAGTATTAACAGGTGTGCTCATCAGACTTTGAATAGAGACCATCTTAGCCTAATCCTTCCTTGGATTTGGCTTGGTTTGGCTCGGGAGCTGACCAGAGGGGCGGCCATGTGCTAGCATGCTGGAGATCTGGTTCACCGCATGCTCTATTCGTTGTCTGGAAGCGATTTGTTCTTGGTTGAGGAGAGCTTGAGCCTTGAACTGACTATCATGATCGTCAAGTCTGGTGATGATCTGGTGGAGCTTCTTGTCTAGATCATTATCCTTGTTGTCTTTTTGATGTTGCTTTCCTGGATAAGTGTTGTTCAAGTATTGATTCAGGCGATTGCCATGAGCTGTTCCATAGTTACCTTGATTTCGGTGAGGCGGCTAGTAGATGCCTCCAGTTGGATTGTTTGGCTTCTGATCCTGGAGTGAACCAGCTGGTCGGTTATTCTGATTCTGCCCTTGGTTCTGGTTGGCGCCGACATTATAGGGAGGTCGCTCTTGGAAATTCCCCTGCTGTCTGTAATTGCGGTAGCCAACATAACCTTGTTTATTGTTATTAAAGCCTTGGGAGATGAAGTTGACTTCTTCAGTAGACCAGACTTCTGCCTTGCCAAAGTTCTGGCATCGCCCTCCGTTATGAGCATAAGCTCCACACCACTCGCAATCAGCAACAATAATGGAGGCTGATGGCGGCTTAATAGGTGTAGTAGACTTCTTCAAATGCTTTTCAACTTATGCTTTAATGGTTGCTTCAATATCGAGCTTGCTTTTTGATCCTTCTGATTGTCGTTCCCAGTTCCTTGACTTGGAAGCACAGTTTGCGAAATGGAGGAGAGCAGCTTCAGGTGTGAGGGTAGTACAATCCCCTTCAGCTAGGGAATTGACCCATTTAGCATATTCTTCACGTAGACCTCGAGCAAAGATTTCAGATAGCTTCCTCTACTCGAAACCATGGTGAGGAAAATTATAGAGGAGTTCATGGAATTCATTCCAAGTGTCATATAATCTCGCACCTTCCTTCTGGGAGAATCTAGAGATACTGTCCTTGTAGGTAGTTGTTCTTGAGGGAGGGAAGTACTCTTCCACGAAGTCTTGAGCAAGAGTATCCCAATCTATGTAGTAACCGGGTGGCTTGCCAGTGAGCCACCTCTTAGCTGCGCCTATAAGAGAGAACGGGAAGGCTCTCAAGCATAGGGAGTTCTTGTCGAGATTCCCATTCTTGAAGGTCCCGCAAAGATCAATAAAATCCACCAAGTGAGTGCACGGATTGTCAAGTAGCCTGCCTTCAAATTGTAGATCCCTAGAGATCGTGGTCAAGAAAGGGATCTTGATCTCATAGTCAGGATCTCCGGCGATGCGTGGCACGACGATAGAAGATCGAACGTTAGTCGCGCTCGGCTTGTTGTAATCAGCTAGACTCTTTGGTGCGCCCGGTGGTGGTGGTAATTGATCACCCATTCTAGGAGATGGTGGGGGTGAGAGTGATGCAGTTGATGAAGCGGATGAAGATGAAGATGAAGAACTCTCATTGGGTTCCTCGATCTTAATTGGCGTGAAGGATGGAGGTGGATCGATTCTGCCTTTCTTCGAAATTTGTGGCCTTGGTGGAGCAGAGCTACCTGGTCTCTCTACACTCTTAGCCTTGTCAGTCTTGGTTAAGGAGCGCGTGAGAGGGCGGTGATGCATAAACCTGTAGACAACCTACAAATGACAAAAACAAGCGCAACCGGTGTAAAATCGAAGTGGATGGAAATATGAAAGATGGAAAGTAGAAGAATAAAATGACAGTTCTTCTTTCAAACAATTAAAAGAAGTCCCCGGCAATGGCGCCAATTTGATGGACGCGTTTTCACGCGCGTGTAGTCAAATAACTGTGATGAACACGCAGGATAGCCGTTGGTCAAATAACTGTCAAGCACAAAGTAGGACAGATCGTATTCCACGGGTCTCCTCTACTTGCTTACTTCGAATATGTTGGCACTTAAATTCACGGAAAAACACGTAGCGCCTGGTGTGAGTTCCACGACTTCTATACTAAAGAGCGTAGATAAATTGAAATGAAATAAAAGCGAAGAAAGGTTGATTGATTGACTAAGACAGACGACAGACGGGTTTAAATTTTGAATCCCCCTTAGATCACCAGAGCAACAGCAATCAACAGACCAGCGATTTTTTATTCTAGTTCATTCAGTTCTCAGACACCACCATAACTCCTGACCCTTAGGTTTAAGACTGGCGAACGTTTGCTCTATCCGATCTAGCTACCAAGATTATTTAGTCGCCCGAGTACGATCGCCTCTTGCAACGACTTAACTTAACTGGTGGAATTACTAATGATTTATGAGTTACTCTTGCAGTGGATTAACCCTAATCGGTTCCTACGAAAGGCACACTCCAATTATAAGGTTAATTGTTCAATTTGATGTTCTAAAGTAAGGCGAGCGTTCGCTTCTATCCTTAGCTTAACAAGAATCTAATCTAGGCGGCCAAACCAGACAAGAAACACAAAGAACAAAGAACAAATCAAACATGAAGAAGAAACTGAATGAATTTCGAATCTAATCACCGCCGATCTGTGACCATTTTAAAGCTTTACGAGTTTAGCTACTCATATTCAATACAGAAGAATCGAAGGAAAACAAAGAATCCATCTCAGGTAGGAAAGATAGAGAAGAACTGTAAAACCTAATTTTGATGGATCCTTGCAGCTTCAATCTGCTGGATCTTCAACTCCTAGCACTGGCTCTCCGAGATGGATGGATGGCATCACGATCCGTTCCTCACTATTCGAACTCTTTTCTCTCGTCTCTCTATCTTTTGTTTTTGAATGTCAGTCGTATGCTATGTGTTGTCTGTCTTCCCATTTAGCTGCTAATTTTTTATATTTAAACCTAACCGAGCGGCTGCCGTTTTTCACTGGGATTTTCGCCGAAAATACAAGGAAATTTTCGGCGAAAATACCTGTTGAAAAGTTGGCTTGATCCATCTGTTTCTTCTGGTTGAAATGGCTTAAGATTTTCGGTGAAAACTTCTCAAGGTTTTCGCCGAAACCTTCTTCTTGTGAGGGATAGTTGATTTCTTCTTGGATTTTCGGCGAAAACCTTGGGAAGTTTTCGCCGAAAATCTGTGTGGAAAATAGAGCAGGAATTCCTTGACTTGAATGATTTCTCTGGTTGATTCAGATGTAATTCTTCGGGTTTCCAATGCCTAAAACACGTCCTTGGCTACCGTACTTGATGGCAAAAACCTGTACTAACATGAAAACACTCAAAACCCATCAAATAGACGCGAAACGGGTCAAGGTAACACAAATGGCACGAGATAGAACAGTTGAGTGAATATTCACTATTCTACCCTAAAAACCATGTCTTGAGTAAGGGAATGTCGCTTAAATGAGGCTGATAATCACGTTAATTCGAGTGTCATCAAAATACCCCACACTTAAGCTTTTGCTTGTCCTCAAGCAAACTGAATAGAAACGCTCATGTTCACAACTGAAAAGATCGATTAAATTGGAGCTCAATCAAACACAATGAATTATTAGACAGATAGTTCCTAGAACAAGAAACCTAACATTCATACAGATCAGCCTAACAACCTGGTCTCACTAATAAACTGCACACGACAAGTAATCGTAACCAATTATGCATGAATTTGACCTGACCGACCAGACTCCTCACACAGGAAATATATAGTACAATGGAAACTCTCACTATCTGTGTTTAAGGATGTGTTTCTGCTCTCGATCATTTTCTGTTACTGAATTATGTCATAAGTTTGCAATTCGACCACATCTCCACCACTATGACAACACGAGCAACCAGTTAAGAAGGACTTCCCTGCTAGGACTGTAATGAATTCTACACTACAAGGGTTTATAATGAGATGGATGATGGGAATGTATGATGATGGCTTTGGTGCGGTGTAGCTTTCGACTAACTTCCCTCGAATCTAGCTTATGGCTTCCTACCGTCTAACCAAACACGGGTGGAATAGTGAACGCTCGTCCTATGATACCCTCAAGCAACCTAGCACTTTATTTTCTTTATGCATTTCTTTTCTTTTCTTTTGACTTCGTTCTTCCATATGTAGGGAGAAGGACGTTTTTTTGAACTTGAAACTTTTTGGCTTTTCTGATTTTTCTTCTTTTTCTGACTTTTTCGAAATTTGCTTCTTTTCTTCTTATTTTATTTTATTTTATTTTTTGTTTGTGCCAATTTTTCTTTTAGTTGCTAGAGGGGTTTACATGTCTGGACATAATAGCTAAGACCACATGTTTAATGGCTATAAGCAGGTTCCCATAAACAGACATCCGGTAGGTCAATCTAGAACTACAACCACAGGGATCAACGGGGAAATGAAAGAATGGGAGATGGTTGTAATGTATTATCGAACCGAAAGAACAGGCCAAGCTCAAGGGTTTAAACTTAATGGATTTTATCGTTTGGTAGGCTATCTGGCTTAGTAGCTGAATCTAGGTGCCCCTATCATTCTAGAACTCGTGTCATCGTGTGGTCTCGAGTAGGTCTCATGCAAATTCTAACTCATTCAAGCAAACAGAAAACCACTCAAAAAGAATTGAAATTGCAAGTTACATGCAATGGATCAAAAGCTCACATTTGGTTTGCTAGTCGGATTCGGTCATTTTCATGCAATCAAGGCTACAAACTATAAGTGTGATTTTTAAAAAATCTGTTCTGACCAGGCAATTTAGCATCAAAGTATACACGTTGGTTTTCAGGTTCTAGGTTAAGCAGTCTAAGCATCATTATGACAGATTGAACAACAGCTTAACATAAAAAATCAAGAACCGAGCAATTCTAATGCTAGAGAGATTGGAAAGGCACCGAGAAAGACACAACACATAATTAAGGGCAATCAAGTTCATGCAAGGTTCTCTAGCATCCCACCCCACACTTAAATCGTTCTGTGTCCTCACATGACTAAACTAGAGTAGAGAGATACGAAGAACCTGGAATGAGATGGTCGGTGTAGGGGATGAGCATGAAGAGTCCGGAGCTGAGCGGAGTAGCTACTCGAGTTCCTACAAAACAAAAACAACAAAAAGATCAAAAGGATACCGGGACAAGTGCCCTGGATCCACACATAATAAAATTGGATCGAGATCTGAAAAGAAGAAAGAAAATAATTGGAAAGGATAGAAACAACCTGATCACTGTTCAGAGGGTGGGGGGTGGGGGCGGGGTTGTGAAAGGTGCAATGCCAAGCCACTGCTCCATCTGCTGTCGCCATGCGATGTCATCTGTGTGCCTGGCTGACTGGTCGGCCATGAACTGCTGAAGAATGGTCCATCGCTCGTTCTGGGTCTCCTTGTGTGCTACTCGGTCCTTCTGCCATTGAAGCGAACCAGCCGAGTAGTCAAGTTGCCACTGCTCAATACGTGCCAACCGCTCAGTAATCTCAGCGGTGATCAGCGCCCGAGGCGGTGGGCGTGGAACTGGCTATGGGATGCGGTGAGGAAGCGATTTGCAAGTCTCAAAGTCGAATGAAAGGTCGATGCCCCGTGCTATGGCCAGTTCGGCACCTATGTGCTCAATCGGGACACGAGGAATATCGGGGCCCCATTTGTCACCGAGTTGGAGGTTGTCGATCAGACATGAAATGAAAGGTCCGCCCGGAAGCTCAGAAGGAAGTTTCTTGGTGGTAGTACGCTTGTGGATGAATCGTGCAAGCCACCAGCCGGGATGGAAGTTAGCATCCTCCTAAAGCACGGAATAGCACGAGCTCCTCCAAAGAAACATGGTGACGGCTCGTCTTGCTGCAATAACACAAAAACTGCACCCAAACATAATGCAAGAATTTAAGAATAGGGTTAGCAATGTCACCAACCGTGGGGTTGACGATAGATGTGATCTCAGGTTGGCAGGAGGCCCACTTCCACACTTCTGGGTAACGGGCACTCGTGATGGAGTAGGTGTCCGCGAAACCACGGGATGTATCCTGGGGATTGGCGTACGGATCCAGCAGGCGGCCGAACTCGTGGATGGACTTCTGATGACACTCGATTTGACGTGATTATCAGTCTCATTTAAGCGACATTTCCTTGCTTGAAACGTGGTTTTAGGGGTAAAATAGCGAATATTCACTCAACTACCCAATTTCCTACCGATTTGGTTACTTTGGCCCTTTTTGGGTCTATTTGATGGTTTTCTAGTGTTTTTGTGAAAGCACAGGTTTTTTCCATCATTTATGTAGCCACGTACGTGTTCAAGACCTCAAGGAGTGAACCGGAATCAAACCAGAAATCGAACCATAGTCAGAACCGAAGGTCCAACTGCCCAGCACAATGTTTTCGCCGAAAAGACTATGAGGATTTCGGCGAAAATACCTTCAGAACTCACAGGCTGATTTACACTGAAGTTTTCGGCGAAAACTACTTTTTTTTTTTCGCCGAAAATCATAGAAGAAATCAAACAGGGGATTTTGCCTAAAGTTTTTGGCGAAAATAATCCCTTATTTTTGCCAAAAATATCTTCCAAATCCGGCGCTGTATTGGAAACCCTAAGCGTACCTATTTAAAGAGAACCAGCCGGCAGCCAAAAGAGGAATCAAAAAAATTCATTATTCATCTTTTCACAAATCAGACTTTTGAGAGTCAGCCGACTCTAGGGTCGATAGATAGAGTTTAGAGAGTTCGAAGAATCGTGGAGAGATCGTGATGCCATCCTTCCACCTCGGAGAACTCGAAGCTTAAAGTTGAAGATCCAGGAGATTGAAGCTTCGCGGGAGTCGTCAAAATTAGGTTTTTCAGTTCTTATCTGTTCTTCCTCTGTATGATGATCTTCATTGTTGCCTTTGATTCTCTTGTTTCTGATATGAGTAACTGAACTTGTAGATCTTAGATTAGATGAACCCTAAGTGACCCAGGGCTTTAAAGCGGTCACAGATCGGTGGTGATTAGATTCGAAATTCAATCAGTTCTTTTTCATGTTTGATTTGTTCTTCCTTGTTCATGTTTCTTGTCTGGATTGATCACCTAGATTAGATTCTTGTTAAGCTAAGGATAGAAGCGAACGCTCGCCTTACTTTAGAACATCGAATTGAACAATTAACCTTATAATTGGAGCGTGCCTTTCGTAGGAACCGGTTAGGGTTAATCCACTGCAAGAGTAACTCACTAATCATTAGTAATTGCACCAGTTAATTAAGTCGTTGCGAGAGGCGACCGTACCCGGGCGGCTAGTTAATATTGGTAGTTAGAACGGATAGAGCGAACGTTCGCCGGTCTTAAACCTAAGGATAAGGAGTTATGGTGGTGTCTTAGTAATTGATTGAATTAGAATTGAAAACCGCTGGTCTTGTGATTGTCGTTGCTCTGGTGATCTAAGGGGGATTCAAAATCTAAGTTCGTCTATCTTCTCGTTAGTCAACCTTTTAATCTTTCTGTCTTTTATTTTCCTGCTTTATTAGATTAGAAGCCGTGGAACTCACACCACGCACAACCTGTTTAAATCGAGTAATTTGCCAACATATTTGAGTAGACAAGAAGAAGAGACCTCGAGTAGAATACGATCTAGTCTACTTCGGTAGGTTAGTTATTTGATACCGCTAAAACTGCAGCTATCAACTTCTCATGGAGAACACCACCGAGGCGAAAGGATATGAATATCTGATCACCTATAGGCTTCGGAGTGAGGCGTCGGAACGAACTCCAGAACTCTTGAAGGGCGACAAACGGGTAGGGGGAACCATGAGTGGTTAGAACTCGCAAACCAGCTTTATGAAGGGCGGTGTCGACGGTGGAGTGCCAAGTCAGGTTGTGGTTCTTGAGACTGTCCAAAGAAAGAACTGCTACCTTCACCGGAGGAATGTCTTTGATCTTCCGATAGACTTCCAGCTGTTGCGGCTCAAGGGCTGCGATGAAAGGATGTAAGGCCTCAGTAGCGGGTGTAAGAACATAGGAGATAGGAGTCACAGGGGTCGGTGTAGCCTCGAGAATGATGGCCACAGCCGTCGATGTCGGTGCAGGTGGTCGGGAGGTTTGAGCCCGGTTCTGGTGGTCTTGAATCGCTTCGGAGCCCTGTAAAACATAACTCAAGGAATACCCTAATTAGAAGATCAAAATCCTACCCCACACTTAGATTAACAAGTGAGGGTAAGCAGGTTAGCCAAGAGATCATCGAGCTGAAACGGAGCAGCAAAGGATCGGTATTCAACTAAGCAGGCATGAGAATTAATGCGGACCGAAAATCACATATCATGAAAGAATCCATAGGCATGATCGCACAGACATCAATTTACGAGGCCAACAAGATCAAAAGGAATTTCCAAAGCCTAGCCAAAGGACAGCTAAACAGCAATCATGCAATTCGAGGGAAAAAACGAAAAGTCAACCCAAGTCAACCATGCCAAAAACCGAAAGTCAAAAATCCAAAAGATTCACAATCAAGGGCTGAACAACTAACCGAGAAGACATGACTCGAGAAAACGAATGGAAATCCGGGAAATCGACGAAAAGCACTAAAAACTTGTTCGGGCGGAACCGGAGCTGAAGAGCTCCGATTCTAGGGTTGAAGGTTGAAGATGAAAAAGGATAGGCGACGGCGGGCAATGGCTGGCGGCGGCGGCTGATGATGCGGTGGCGGCGGCTCCTGGTGGCGGCGGGCAAAAATGGCGAGAGAGAGAGTCGGTGAAAAATCGGGAGGGGCGAGGGTTGTTTTCGCAAAATAAAAACCGGAGGGGGGGTTTTATACCGACCGAACCCATCAAAATTTTCGGTGAAAAGATTGGGATATTTTCGGCAAAAATTCCCTCTAAAATCGAAAACATGTTCGGCGAAAAGATTAGGGTTTTCGGCGAGAAGGCTTGGCGGCGATAAACAGGAGGAACAGGTTGATTTAAAACATGAATTTTCGGTGAAAATCTGGGTATATTTTCGGCGAAAATATCACTTGAAAATGGTCGGCTGTTTTTTTTATTTTTTTTCAAAAGGATTTAAAAAGAAAACGACTCAAAATGAAAGCAAATGACTCCAGCCGTGGGTTGCCTCCCACGAAGCGCTCTTGTTTAACGTCCGTGAGCTGGACGATACCTGGATTTGTGTCATGGTTCTGACGTAAAGCAGTGCACGTCGATGAAAGAAATAGCTAATCCTTGCAGGTATCTCTTGAGCCTGTGACCGGTGACCATAAACGGCTTTTGATCATGCAATTTGATTAGGACGCTACCCAGAGATGTCTGCCGCACCACAGTATACGGGTCGGACCATCGGGATTTCAGTTTACCCGGGAAGAGCTTCAATCGAGAGTTATATAAGAGGACTTCATCTCCGGGGTAGAACTGCTTGATCGTCTTTAATTGGGAGTCATGAATTCTCTTCGTGGGCTCCTTGTACAGCTTCGTGCTCTCATACGCGTGGAGACGATGTTCTTCAAGCTCAGCGATCTGGTCGTGGCGGTTATTACCTGCTACTGCATGGCTCATATTCAACTCTTTATTAGCCCAGAATGCCTTGTGCTCAAGCTGATGACACTCGATTTGACGTGATTATCAGCCTCATTTTAAGCAACATTTCTTTGCTGAAGACATTGTTTTTAGGGTCGAATAACGAATATTCAATCGATTGCCCTATCTCGTGCCATTTGTGTTACCTTGGCCCGTTTCGGGTCTATTTGATGGTTTTCTAGTGTTTTCATGTTAGCACAGGTTTTTGCCATCAAATAAAGTAGCCATGGACGTGTCTAAGGCGTTGGAACCTCGAGGAATCAAACTGGAATCGATCCAAGGAGCCAATCAAGTCAAACCGAAAATCTGCCATTCACACTTACAGTTTCGGCGAAACCAGGCCTCCAATTTCGGCGAAACCAGCAGTTCAAATCAACTGATGCCAACAGAAGGATGGTTTTGGCGAAATAAATCAACTGCTCGGACCGAAGACATTGAACAGCCGGCGGAGCCCTGAACTCAAAGCCAGTTTCGCCGAAACTATCCCTATGGTTTCGGCGAAAACATCAGCTCAGCCCGACCCAACTAGGTTTAAGTATTTATACTTAATCCGGCGGCCCGAGGAGAAAAAGAGAATTCATAATTAATCATAATACAACTTTTCAAGATCAGAATTCTCTGAAGTTCTGGAGCGAAGAGTTGGAGTTCGAAGAGTCGGATAGAGATCGTGACGCCATCCCTTCCACCTCGGAGAACCGGAGCTAGGAGTGCAACTTACCAAAGATCGGAGTCTGTAGAGTCGTCTGAATTAGGTTTTTCAGATTCTTTTCTGTTCTTCCTCTGAATGATGAACTCTTTCTTTGTCTTTGTGTCTTTTGTAATGATCATGAGTAGCTAAACCCTTTAGAGCTTAGACTAGATGAACCCTAAGTGACCCAGGGCTTTAAAGCGGTCACGGATCGGCGGTGATTAGATTCTAAATTCAATCAGTTCTTTTTTCATGTTTGATTCGTTCTTCATTGTGCATGTTTCTTGTCTGGATTGATCACCTAGATTAGATTCTTGTTAAGCTAAGGATAGAAGCGAACGCTCGCCTTACTTTAGAACATCGAATTAAACAATTAACCTTATAATTGGAGTGTGCCTTTCGTAGGAACCAGTTAGGGTTAATTCACTGCAAGAGTAACTCATTAATCACTAGTAATTACACCAATTAATTAAGTCGTTGCGAGAGGCGACCGCACCCGGGCGGCTAGTTAATCTTGGTAGTTAGAACGGATAGAGCGAACGTTCGCCGGTCTTAAACCTAAGGGTAAGGAGTTATGGTGGTGTCTTAGTAATTGATTGAATAAGAATCGAAATCCGCTGATTTGTTGATTGCCAATGCTCTAGGGAACGAAGGGGGATTCAAAGTCTAAGTTCGTCTGCCATTCTTGTTTCCAAACCCTAATTCTCAATCTGCTTTAGTTTAATCCTTTTAATTTTTCTGCATTTCTTAGAAGTAGAAGTCGTGGAACTCACACCACGTACTAAGTGTTTTTCTTTGAATAATTTGTTAGTTCTGAAGTAGCCAATCATTCGAAGGCCCGTGGAATACGATCTGTTATACACTTTTTTTCTTAGCATTAGTAGTTTTTATTTGGCTGAATCCCGACCAATGATCGGAGGTCTCACCAAATTGGCGCCATTGCCGGGGACTTCTTTTGATTGTTGAAAGAAGAACTGGCAATTTATTCTTCTATTTTCCATCTTTCATTTTTCCACCCACTTCGATTTTACGCCGGTATGTTTGCTTTTGTTGCTTGTAGGTTGTTCTACAGGTTCATGAACCGCTCGATTGCTCATTCTCAGTTTAAGCCGGGTAATTCTGCTTCGCCGAAGAAACCGCGAGCTCAGAAGCAAGTCATAACCACACCGCCTACACCACCTATCCCTCAAAAGATTGAGGAGTTGAAGGAGAACTCCTCATCTTCATCCGTTTCATCCACTACTTCAGATTCACTACCACCTTCTCCTCCCGTACTAGCTGCTCAGCGCACCATGGCGGATTACTGTAGACCAAATGCGGCTTACCTCCGATCTAGCGTCGTCGTGCCACACAGCGATGACGACCCCGACGAAAAGATCACAATCTCTTTCCTGAGCATGGTCTCTACGGATCTTCACTTCGAAGGGAAGCCGCAAGAAAACCCCCGCACACATTTGGCAAACTTCCTTGACATGTGCGAGACGTTTAAAAAAGGGAATCTCGGTAAGAATAATCTTTGCTTACGAGTATTCCCATTCTCTCTTAAAGGCAATGCCAAGATATGGCTCAGCTCAAAACCACCTGGCTATTACACTGACTGGGATAGTCTGGCTCAAGACTTCATAGAAGAATACTATCCCCCTTCAAGAACTACATTCTACAAGGATAGTATCGCTAGATTCTCTCAGAAGGAAGGAGTAAGTTTACACGACGCGTGGAACTACTTCCAAGCGCTTCTCTCTGAATGCCCTCATCACGGATTCAACCAGGGGCAGCTAGCTGAAATCTTTGCCCAAGGGATGAATGAAGAAACAGCTGAATGGGTCAACATCTTAGCTGATGGCGACTGCACAGCACTTGAACCAGAAGCTGCTCTACTTCACTTTGCGGACTGCGCATCTAAGTCCAGAAATAGGGAAAGACAGTTTGGAGCAGCCATGAGTCAACCAAGTTGTGAAGATCAGATTAAGATCGCAGTACAGAAACAAATGGAAGAGATCCTCGGTACAACTAATAACTGGCCTAACAAGGAAGTCAACTTCATTGATCACAGCTTCACCGGGGATCAAAGAGGCGACCCCGACTACCGTCAGTTCAAAACACCTCCTCAACAACGGGAAGGCTTCTATGAGCGTCCTCCCTACAACTTCCAACTCGACCAGAGCCGAAATCAATACATGGACAATGGTTATCAAGATCCTTCCAGATTCACCAGAGTACAGCAGCCTCTGAATTTTAGATCTGAGGACAATTGGGAGAGGAGAATAGCCAGGAAGTTTGATCTAATTACAGCAAGACTTGATGATCACGAGGAAAGATTCAAAGCGCAAGCTCTTCTCAATCAAGAACAGATAGCATCTGGACAAAGAATTGAGGATATGATAAACAAAATTGCTAGTGCGATGGCTCGTATTCCCATCTTCAATCAGGCTCCGTCTCCAGACAGCTCCACCGTGAAGAACGAGCACGCTAAGGCCGTAACAACCAGGAGCAGTGAGCAGACCAGCCCGTCTGAGAAGGAAGGAATTCCCGTTTCCAATGAGGGAGAGTGCTCGGCTATCATCCCTCGACCACCACCGATACCTATTCCAGCTAAGTGCCCCGGCCCTGGTCCTTTTACTTTTCCTTTGAGCATTAATGACATTGAAATCGAGCGTAGCATAATTGACCTAGGTGCTTCTATAAATGTCATGCCTATGTGTTTATATAAGAAACTGAACCTAGGGGAATTACAACCTGCCAACATGAATTTAATGTTCGCTGACAAAACTCTAAGAGAACCTAGAGGAATGATCCAGGATGTAATCACTTGCTGTGGCCCGTTCCGGTTTTTCGTTGATTATATAGTTATGGATACTCAAGAGACATATTCTACCCTTCTCTTGGGTCGGTCATTCATGGCGACAGCCGGAATTAATGTCAATGTTCCTAATGGCTCTCTAACTGTAAGGGTGGGGAAGGATACTGCAACATTCCGTCTCAAGGACGGGATGAAATACATTCCTAAGGAAGAATTAAATTGTTTATCTGTAGAGATTGTGGAGTTCGCCTCGGTCAACTTCATTTATAATGTTTCTTCCAGTGTCTCTAGATCAGTTGTTGCTACAGGTATTAAACAGGTCACTACGAAAAAACCAGAAATTTCGGTTCAGAAGCCGCTTAAGAAGAAGAAGAAGGAACTGCAAGCCTCTTCTAAATCACCGAGCAGACCTCGAGGAAAGAACAAGAAGACAAAGACCCAAATGGTCTGGAGACCAAAAGCTCCAACGTCTTCCACCGAGCCAGCTGCACCACCAATTCGTTCCGAGAAACCGGTGCCGGGACAAGTATGGAGGGAGAAGCCGAAAGCATCTCCTAAGGAAGTACTAACGATCACCGATCCTGGTGATAACAAGCCGAAGAAGAAAGAAAAAGAGAAACCGACAATCCTCATTCCTTCCATCGTCACACTAAAGAAGGATGACCTCTCTAGAGAGCTGTTCGGACCATTCAAGTTCGTTGAACATCTTCCCGACGGACGTACCAAACTACTACATGCAAACGGGAAGAGATTCACGCTTACCGGAGAAGTCCCGAAGCTGTACTTCATGAACTCCGACGCGAGCATGAAGGAGAATCTAAGTTGGGATGTCTCCTAATACCGTCCAGGTATCGTCCAGCTCAAGGACGTTAATAAAAGAGCGCTTTGTGGGAGGCAACCCACGGCTGGAGTCAGTTTTGTTTTGTTTCAACCTTGGTATTTTAGAGTCGGTTCGGGAGAGCCAAAAGTGTCAGTTTGTTTGATTTATTATTTTTCGTGTAGATTCTGCGTGTCATAGAGTCAGTTGCAAGTTGATTGAGGTCGTTCCGATTTTTCTGGATTTAACTGTGATTTTCTGAAGTTGGCCGGATTTGCGAAAATATTTTAAACCCGAACAGTTCAAAATTTTCGGCGAAACCACCCTTGTTTTCGGCGAAACCGATTTTCAAATTTCGAACCTGTTTCTCCTGTTCCTCATTTTCAGTTCGAAAAATTTCTGTTTTCGGCGAAACCATTTCAACTAAGATTTCGGCGAAACCGAGCTTCCATTTTCGGCGAAACCGCCTTTTCAAATCGGTCAATCCATGTTAACTTGTAGTTTCGGCGAAACCACCCCCCTACTTTCGCCGAAACTGATTTGAAAAATCACTTAATTATTCCCTTTAAAATCCGGACCTCTCTCTTCTTTATCCCATTTTCGCACAGCCTACCCGAAACCCCCCTCTCCTTTTGAAATCGCCGACCACCCTCCACTTTAAAACCCGCCGCCGCCGCCGACCGCCACCGCACCTCTCCCCTCCTCATTCCGATCCCACCAAGCCCTAGAACGTTCGAATCGGAGCTTTGCAGCTCCAGTTCTCCGAAACCCCAGTTTTCAAGTTTTTCACCGATTCCTCTCACCTCGTTCATTTTTAGCAATCATGACTTCAAGGTAAGTTGTATAACTTTTCAATACGAATATTTTGACATATAGATTGCTGGATTTCGTCGAGGTTGACTTTTGGTTGACTTTTCGGTTTACCTCGTTTTGCGTGCCGACTGTTTCGTGTGAACTAGGATTGACTGAACTTATATAACTTTTCTAGGGTACTTAGGGAGTTCCGTGCTTAATCTCCATATCATTTGGTCATGTGTTGCTATGCATACGATTAATTTCTTGTTATGTTGACTTTTGTGCGAAATGTCGGTTTGACTTTGAACTGTGTTGATCATTTGGCTGCCCCAAGTGTTCATTCTTGTTCATATTATCGTGCTGCCATTTGCAATAATATTTTACCGTCATTCTCCGAGTTGTGACAGTCTCCGCCATGATTAGGGTCCAATATGCTTAAAGGTTGACTTTCTAAATGTCGGTTTGACTTTTTGAACTCTGATTGTAATTATCCGATTCTGGCTGTTCCGAAGTATGTATTTTACTGTCTATGATTACCGGTTACTCCGCTTTCCTTACCCCACTTAGTTTCCCTCGTTTCTTTGTGAAATTGAGTTTTTCTACTAAGTGTGGGGTAAGGTTTTGGTCGACTAATTTGGTTTCATTCTGGTTTAGGAACACCTTTGAGCGCAGGACTAAGGCGCGACTCGATGGCGCCTCGAGCTCAGGAGCTGCCGCTCCCGTCACACCCACCATTCTAGGTCCTCCACCTGCACTCCCTCGCCATGCTGGATACCATCCCACCATCCCCGTCTACCGGACTTCTACTTTGAGAGCTTCCAGAAGATCGAGCACATCTGTGGAGCTGACGTGTGTCCTTTATCCATGGAGTCACTCCAGGAGCATGACGAGGATTCCTACCGGAACGTGCATGACGCCCTAGCACCGGCCGTTCTCCTAGAGCTGACCACCATAGCCGCCGAGTTCCTAGACATTGCTCTCCAGGAGTTCTGGGCGACATTTGACTTGGACGAGCATAAGAGGAGACGGGGCCAGAAGGTGATCACCTTCTTTCTTGGTGGGGTGTACAGGCAGCTCACCTACGATGAGTTTGCCGCTCACCTGGGCATCCCCTACGAGCACTATCACGATCACCACCTCGGCTGGGGCGATGTTGATGACGACGAGGAGTTGCACGCCTTCTGGAGCCACATGACAGGCGTGCCTGGCGATCGCCTCGGGAAGAGCAACTCAGTTAAGTCTCTCTCTCACCCGCTCTATAAGTTTATTCATATGGTTTGGCGGAGGTCACTTTTATATGTCAGAGATAAGGATCGCCACCATATCCTTAAGGAGGAGCTCATGCTTCACCGAGCCATCCGAGAGAGCTACCCTCTCCACCCCGGTTGGGTGCTAGCTCACATCTTCAGCCAGAAGACCAAGAGGAAGAAGCTACCACGCAAACTCTTGGGAGGCAACTTCATAGGACAGCTCATCCTCTCCTTCGACATCAGCCATGAGTATGGCCCTAACATTCCACGACACCCAATTAGGACCGTTGGAGGAGACTTGGCGGTCGAGTACGACTTAGAACTCGACCTCAGTCCCCATGTAGCAGCAGATCCTCCACTCCAACCTGCGGTCGAGTCGGAGGAAGAAGAAGATGCTGAGGAGCAGCAGCCGCAGCCGCCGCCCGAGTTTCATGACTATATACCCTCGCCACACCATCAGGCAGGGTACATCCACCAGTCGCCGCCGCGCATTCCAGATCCATTTCCGGCGCATACTCACCAGCCGCAACACCACCCCGCGGACATTGGTGAGTTGTACGAGCGACTACAGGAGTGGCGAATCACCGACAACGCCACTCAAGAGGCGAGATGGACTATTATGCAGCGACAGCTCGGCGATTACTTCCACTTCCCCCACTCCGACACCTCTGACCAGTGATGATCAGGTGGTGTCCTTTTCCTTGTCCTTTCTTTTTATTTATTCTTTTCGGACTTCGGTCCAACTTTTTTCTGTGTGGATCCGGGGCACTTGTCCCGGTTTCCTTTTTATGTTTCATTTGTTTTTGTTTTGTAGGCAGTAGGGAGATTCCCTTTGCTTCGGGTTAGGCTACACCTCCCTCCGCTCCAAGGATCCGGGCTGACCCTCTGAAATCAACCGTCCTCACCCAGGTTCTTACATTCCACTCCGAGGTTCCGTGCTCATCCACTACGCCAATCATCTCGATCCAGGTTCTTCCATTCCACTCTAAACTCTAGAATTAGTCCTGTGAGGACACAGTCTGATTTAAGTGTGGGGTAGGATGCTAGAGAACCTTGCATGAACTTGATTGCCCTTGATTGTGTTTTGTGTGTCTCGTGATTCCATTCCAGCCTCTCTAGCATTAGAATGGCTCAGTTCTTGATTTTTGATGTTAAGTTGTTGTTCAACCTTTCATAATGATGCTTAGACTGCTTAACCTAGAACTTGAGAACCAACTTGTATGCTTTGATGCTAAATTGCCTAGTCAGAACAGAATTTTAAAATCACACTTGTAGTTTGTAGCCTTGATTGCATGAAAATGACCGAATCCGACTAGCAAACCAACTGTGAGCTTTTGATCCATTGCACGTAACTTGCAATTTAAATTCTTTCTGAGTGGTTTTCTGTGTACTTCAATGAGTTAGAATTTGCATGAGACCTACTCGAGACCACACGATGACACGAGTTCTAGAAGGATAGGGGCACCTAGATTCAGCTACTAAGCCAGATAGCCTACCAAACGATAAAATCCACTAGGTTTAGACCCTTGAGCTTGGCCTGTTCTTTCGGTTCGATAATACATTACAGCCATTCCCCATTTCTTTCATTCCCCGTTGATCCCCTGTGGTTGTAGTTCTAGATTGACCTACCGAAAGTCGGTTTGTGGTAACCTGCCTATAGCCATTAAACAGGTGGTCTTAGCTAATATGTCCGGACGTGTAAACCCCTCTAGCAACTAAAAGAAAAATCGGCACAAAAGAAAAAAAAATAAAGTAAAAAAGAAAAAGAGAAAATTTTCGAAAAAAAAATGAAGAAAGAAGAAAATCAGAAAAAGTTCAAAGTGTAGTTCAAATAAAACGTTCTTCTCCCTATAAATGGAAGAACGAAGTAGAAAGAAAAGTTGAAAAGAAAAGAAAAAAATGTGTATGCAAAAGGAAAAGAATAAGTGCTAGGTTGCTTCAGGGTATCATAGGACGAGCGTTCATCATTCCACCAGTGTTTGGTTAGACGGTAGGAAGCCATAGATTAGATTCGAGGGAAGTTAGTCGAAAGCTACACCGCACCAAGCCATCATCATTCATTCCCATCATCCATCTCATTATAAACCCGAGTAGTGTAGATTTCATTACGGTCCTAGCAGGGAAGTCCTTCTTGACTAGATACTCGTGTTGTCACAGTGGTGGAGATGTGGTCGAAATGCAAACCTATGACATAATTCGGTAACAGAGAATGATCGAGAGCAGAAACACGTCCTTAAACACAGAGAGTGAGAGTCCCCATTGTACTAAATATATCCTGTGTGAGGAGCCTGGTCAGTCAGGTCAAATTCGTGCATGATTGATTGCTAATTACTTATCGTGTGCAGTTTATTAGTGAGACCAGGTAGTTTGGCTGATCAGTATGCATGTTAGGTTTCTTGTTCTAGGATCGATCTGTCTAATAATTCATTGTGCTTGATTGAGCTCCAATTTAATCGATCTTATCATTTATGAACATGAGCGTTGCTATTCAGTTTGCTTGAGGACAAGCAAAAGCTTAAGTGTGGGGTATTTGATGACACTCAATTTGACGTGATTATCAGCCTCATTTAAGCAACATTTCTTTGCTTAAGACATTGTTTTTAGGGTCGAATAACGAATATTCAATCGATTGCCCTATCTCGTGCCATTTGTGTTACATTGGCCCGTTTCGGGTCTATTTGATGGTTTTCTAGTGTTTTCATGTTAGCACAGGTTTTTGCCATCGAATAAAGTAGCCATGGACGTGTCTAAGGCGTTAGAACCTCGAGGAATCAAACTGGAATCGATCCAAGGAGCCAATCAAGTCAAACCGAAAATCTGCCATTCACACTTACAGTTTCGGCGAAACCAGGCCTCCAATTTCGGCGAAACCAGCAGTTCAAATCAACTGATGCCAACAGAAGGATGGTTTCGGCGAAATAAATCAACTGCTCGGACCGAAGACATTGAATAGCCGGCGGAGCCCTGAACTCAAAGCCAGTTTCGCCGAAACTATCCCTATGGTTTCAGCGAAAACATCAGCTCAGCCCGGCCCAACTAGGGTTAAGTATTTATACTTAATCCGGCGGCCCGAGGTGAAAAAGAGAATTCATAATTAATCATAATACAACTTTTCGAGATCAGAATTCTCTGAAGTTCTGATGCGAAGAGTTGGAGTTCGAAGAGTCGGATAGAGATCGTGACGCCATCCCTTCCACCTCGGAGAACCGGAGCTAGGAGTGCAACTTACCAAAGATCGGAGTCTGTCAGAGTCGTCTGAATTAGGTTTTTCAGATTCTTTTCTGTTCTTCCTCTGAATGATGAACTCTTTCTTTGTCTTTGTGTCTTTTGTAATGATCATGAGTAGCTAAACCCTTTAGAGCTTAGACTAGATGAACCCTAAGTGACCCAGGGCTTTAAAGCGGTCACGGATCGGCGGTGATTAGATTCGAAATTCAATCAGTTCTTTTTTCATGTTTGATTCGTTCTTCATTGTGCATGTTTCTTGGCTGGATTGATCACCTAGATTAGATTCTTGTTAAGCTAAGGATAGAAGCGAACGCTCGCATACTTTAGAACATCGAATTAAACAATTAACCTTATAATTGGAGTGTGCCTTTCGTAGGAACCGATTAGGGTTAATTCACTGCAAGAGTAACTCATTAATCACTAGTAATTACACCAATTAATTAAGTCGTTGCGAGAGGCGACCGCACCCGGGCGGCTAGTTAATCTTGGCAGTTAGAACGGATAGAGCGAACGTTCGCCGGTCTTAAACCTAAGGGTAAGGAGTTATGGTGGTGTCTTAGTAATTGATTGAATAAGAATCGAAATCCGCTGATCTGTTGATTGCCAATGCTCTGGGGAACGAAGGGGGATTCAAAGTCTAAGTTCGTCTGCCATTCTTGTTTCCAAACCCTAATTCTCAATCTGCTTTAGTTTAATCTTTTTAATTTTTTGCATTTCTTAGAAGTAGAAGTCGTGGAACTCACACCACGCACTAAGTGTTTTTCTTTGAATAATTTGTTAGTTCTGAAGTAGCCAATCATTCGAAGGCCCGTGGAATACGATCTGCTATACGTTTTTTTTCTTAGCATAAGTAGTTTTTATTTAACTGAATCCCGACCAACGACCGGAGGTCTCACCACAAGCTCAACTGGCAAATGGCATGCCTTGCCATAGACCAGCTGATACGGCGAGGTACCGATGGGAGTCTTGTAGGCAGTTCGATAAGCCCATAAGGTGTCATTGAGTTTAGATGACCAGTCCTTGCGGGACCGGCCAACCGTCCTATCAAGAATCCGCTTGAGCTCATGGTTCGTCACTTCCACTTGACCATTAGCTTGAGGATGGTAAGTTGTGGACATACGGTGGGTGACGCCAAAGCGTTTGCACACCCGGTCAAAATGTCCATGGAAATGGGTACCCCTATCGCTTATGATAAAGCGTGGTGAACCAAAACGCGTGAAAAGATGGGTAAGGAACCGACCCACCACTCTTGAATCGTTAGTGGGTAAAGCTTCAGCTTCCGCCCACTTATAGACATAATCAACGGCTACAAGAATGTACTTGTTTCCGTTGGAGGGTGTGAGCGGACCCATAAAATCAATTCCCCAAACATCAAAGATCTCAACAGTTAAAGAAACAATTTGGGGCATCTCATTACGGTTAGAGATGTTACCTGATCGCTGGCACGCATCACAACGACGAGCAAAAGCATCACAATCACTAAAGATTGAAGGCTAGTAAAAACCTGTTTCGAGTACCTTTCTTGCAGTGCGGTTCCCGCCGAAGTGTCCTCCGAACTGTCCTTCATGGCATTTACGCATGATGTCAGCTGCTTCGATGTAAGAAACACATCTCCGGATCATTCCGTCAATGCTGATGCGGTATAAGAAGGGTTCATCCCAGAAGTATGACTTGGCCTCCTTGAAAAGCTTCTTGCGTGCATTATAATCCAGTTCAGGAGGTACAATGCCGTGTGAGAGATAATTAGCCAGGGTAGCATACCAGGGCTCTTCTGAATCGGTCGCGTTACTTAGCTCTTGAGCGTGAGGGATTGCCCAGAGTTCAATGGCTACGCTGTTGACCTGTTCATAAGTTTCAACACGCAACAGCTCATCAGGGAAAGAATCATTGATCGGGGTTGTAAGAGACTTACCTGTCTGTGATTCCTCGAGTCAGGAAAGATGATCGGCTGCTAAGTTCTCTGCTCCCTTCTTGTCTTTGATCTCTATATCGAACTCTTGGAGAAGAAGGATCCATCGAATGAGACGTGGCTTCGAGTCCTGCTTGACTAATAGGTGGCGCAGAGCAGCATGATCTGTATAGACGATGGTATGTGAAAGAACCAGATACTGTCTGAACTTATCAAAGGAGAAGACGATGGCCAGAAGCTCTTTCTCTGTAGTAGTGTAGTTTCTCAGAGCATCATTGAGCGTCTTGCTAGCAAAATGGATAGGATGAAATCTCTTCTCCTTCCTCTGACCAAGAACCGCGCCAACGGCGAAGTCACTAGCATCGCACATAATCTCGAATGGAAGATTCCAATCTGGTGATGTAAGGATTGGTGCGGTGGTGAGTTGAGTCTTCAAAGTCTCAAAAGCTGCAAGACAAGCATTATCAAAAACAAAAGGAGCATCTTTCTCAAGAAGCTTTGTCATTGGAAGAGTGATCTTGGAGAAATCTCTGATGAACCTCCGGTAGAATCCAGCATTACCGAGGAAGCTTCTAACTGTCTTGACCGAGGTCGGTGGCGGTAGGCTGGCAATGGTCTCAAGCTTGGAACGATCGACTTCTATACCGGTCTTAGAGATCCTATGGCCCAGAACAATGCCTTCGGTAACCATGAAGTGACATTTCTCCCAACTAAAAGCCAGGTTGGTCTCCTCACAACGAGCTAGCACCTTGTCCAGATTGGCCAGGCACTTTGAAAATGAATCTCCATAGACAAAGAAGTCGTCCATGAATACCTCCACCACATTCTCTACCAGATCTCCAAATATAGCCAGCATGCATCTCTGAAAAGTGGTAGGAGCATTACATAAACCAAAAGGAATACGACGATAAGCAAACGTACCAAATGGGCAGGTGAAGGTCGTCTTCTCTTGATCATCAAGCTCGATGGGGATCTGGAAGTAACCGGACATCCCGTCTAAGAAGCAGTAGTAATCATGGCCATCCAATCGTTCAAGCATCTGATCAATGAACGGCAGTGGAAAGTGATCCTTCTTGGTGGCATCATTGAGTCGTCGATAATCGATACAGACTCTCCATCCGGTAACCGTGCGAGTCGGGATGAGCTCACCTTTTGGATTAGGGATGACGGTGATTCCTCCTTTCTTTGGGACGACTTGAGTCGGACTAACCCAAGGACTATCGGCAATAGGATAGACGATACCGGCATCCAAAAGCTTAAGGACTTCTTTCTTCACAACTTCCTGCATTAGAGGGTTTAATCGGCGTTGTGGTTGTCTGACCGGTTTGAACTCTTCATCCACAACTATCTGATGCTTGCAGAAGGTTTCAGAGATGCCTCTGATGTCGGCCAACTGCTAGGTAATAGCCCGGACATGCTTCTTTAGTAGCCTAATCAGTTGCTCTTTCTGCTCGGGAGATAGGTTTGAATTGATGATGACTGGCAGCTGGCATCCCTTTCCCAGGAATGCATACTCTAGATGTTCAGGTAGCTCCTTCAAGTCAAGTTCTGGCGGATTCTCATATGAAGTAGTGATCTGACTCGATGCTGGCTCAATATGTGTAGGCGCATGAATGGGTGTGAATGTCGCCTTCCGCTCGTCTAACTCATCTAGCCATAGGCGCTGCTCTGGGTTTTCTAGTGCACTGTCAATTCCTGAAATCAAACACAACTCTAGTGGATCACTAGATAAAGCATTAGACGAAGTTGGTCGAGGCCAACTCTAGGGGATCAACAGTATAACATTTATCATCTTGAGCAACAGAATATCTCATGCTATCTTTAATGCGGAATGCAACACTCTCCTGTCCTACACTTAAAGTTAACAGGCCTTGTTTGCAGTTAATATTTGCACCTGCAGTAGTTAAGAAAGGTCGACCTAGGATAATGTTCCGTCTAACTCACGGGTATCCAGAACAACAAAATCTGCAATTATGGTAAAGGGGCCACAGCAGATAGCTACATCTTCTATTATACTCCTAGGTAGTTTGACAGACCTATCGGCTAACACAAGATGCAAAGTAATCGGTTTTAATTACACTAGGTTCAGCTTTTCATATAGATAAACAGGCATAACATTAATAGAAGCACCAGAATCAGCCAGACTACGATCAATTTTAATACCAGTAATGATGCACGGTAATGTAAATGGATCGGGATCAGAACACTTAGCTGGGGGTGGTGGCGGCTGTCTGATGGGAGATGGCACACCAAAGAGAGAAGCGCATTCGTTAGTGAGCGTGACAGAATACGCCTCTCCGTTCTTCACTTTCTTCATGAGATCCTTAAAGAACTTCCCAAGTGGTGGTATGATCTCTACAGCTTCAGTTACTGGTATTTTGATCTCTGCAGTCGTAAGAACATTGTACCACTTCTTGTACAGAGTATCGTGATCCTTAGCCTTGCTCATTGCAGCCTTTGGGAAGGGAATCCGAGGTATATATGGCGCCAATACGGGTTCAGGAGTTGTCCTGGGAGGAGGAGGGGGAGGAGCAGATGCTTCTTCTTCCTCTTTTGTGATATCTTCAATTTTTGGCATATCCATGGCAGCACTGGTATCTGGTACCATGTCAGATTCCGGAGTCTTTGGATCAGTTGTTTGCTTACCGCTCCTGGTGGTAATAGCTTGAGCGTGTTCGCTCTTTGCACCGGAGTCTGCTTGAAATGCTGCTGGATTGAGGAGAGGATTGCTAGTAAAAAGTTTAGTCATATTGCTTATTGCATCTTCTATCCTTTGGCTTTGAGCTCTCTGTCCTTGATTGAGTGCGGCTTGAGCTTTTAACTGAATCTCGTGGTCGTCGAGTCTGCTCATGATCTGATCGAACTTCTTCTCGTAATCTATGTCTCTATGGTAATACGACTTTGCTTGGAACTGTTGCTGTCCTCCAATGAATCCTGGAGGTCTCTAATAAGGATCTGTAAACCGGTTGAACTGGCTCTGCGGTACGAGGTTCCTGAAACCGGCGTAGCCTTTTTGATTATTGGTGAAGCCTTGATCAACGAAGTTTACCTCTTCTGCAGATGATGACACTCAATTTGACGTGATTTTCATCCCCATTTAAGCGACATTTCATGCCCCTTTGATGCCATTTTGATGAGTATTTGGTGTATTTGTCGTAACTTCGTGATTATAGGCTCCTAGTGCATACATGTCCATTTATTGGCTATTTTTACCCTTTTTTTGAGCTTTTATGTTGAGCCTCCAGGTTACCACATTATAGAGGACTCTCTCACGAGTCCAGCGCTTCAAACGGGGACCAATTCGGAATTCAAACGGAGTGGGAATCATCGAAACAAGTTGGAGCTGGTTTTTAACTAACATTTTTGGCGAAAATTTGGTGATGTTTTCGGCGAAAATTCCTTTGAAAATCCGGGCAGAAACCCTAATTTTCAGCCTTTTCCAACTTGTAAAGGGTTTCTGGGGTTATATATAGACTTTTTGAAGCCAGATTAGATACACACGAATTTTGGCTGATTAGCCACGACCTTAGGGTC
Organism: Linum lewisii; assembly: GCA_034768395.1. NCBI lineage: Eukaryota > Viridiplantae > Streptophyta > Magnoliopsida > Malpighiales > Linaceae > Linum > Linum lewisii. The sequence continues at coordinate 34,116,965 of CM068304.1, read as the reverse complement.
AATAGATAGAGTTTAGAGAGTTTGAAGATCCGTGGAGAGATCGTGACACCATCCTTCCACCTCGGAGAGCTCGGAGCTTAAAGTTGAAGATCCAGGAGATCGAAGCTTCGCCGGAGTCGTCAGAATTAGGTTTTTCAGTACTTATCTGTTTTTCCTCTGTATGATGATTTCCTTTGTTGCCTTTGATTCTTCTGTTATCGTTATGAGTAGCTGAACTTGTAGAGCTTAGATTAGATGAACCCTAAGTGACCCAGGGCTTTAAAGCGGTCACGGATTGGCGGTAATTAGATTCAAAGTTCAATCAGTTTCTCTTTGCATGGTTGTTTTGTTCTTCACTGTTTATGTTTCTTCTCTGGTTGATCGCCTAGATTAGGTTTATGCAAGCTAGGGTTAATCGCCAGACAACTTCCCTGCTTTGGCAAATAAACTTGTCTTCCTTGATCACGTAGTTTAGATTTTTGTTAAGTTGAGGATAGTAGCGAACGCTCGCCTCTCTTTAAAACATCAATTCAAGCAATTAACCTTACAATTGGAGTGTGCCTTTCGTAGGAACCGGTTAGGGTTAATCCACTGCAAGAGTAACTCATAAATCGTTAGTAATTCCACCAGTTAAGTTAAGTCGTTGCGAGAGGCGACCGTACCCGGGCGACTAATTAATCTTGGTAGCTAGAACGGATAGAGCGAACGTTCGTCAGTCTTAAACCTAAGGGTCAGGAGTTATGGTGGTGTATAGAAATCGATTGAATGAGAATTGAAAACCGCTGGTCTTGTGATTGTCGTTGCCTTGGTGATCTAAGGGGGATTCTAAATCTAAGCTCGTTTATCGTCCTGTTAGTCAACCTTTTAATCTTTCTGTCTTTTATTTTCCTGCTTTTTTAGATTAGAAGTCGTGGAACTCACACCACGCGCAACTTGTGTTTAAACCTGAGTAATTTTCCAACATATTTGAGTACACAAGAAGAAGAGACCTCGAGTAGAATACGATCTAGTCTACCTTGGTAGATTAGTTATTTGATACCGCTAAAACTGCAGCATCAAATTGGCGCCATTGCCGGGGACTCTTCTAATTGTTTGAAAGAAGAGTTGGCAAATTATTCTTCTACCTTTCCGCCTTACCATTTATTTTCCTCCATATTTTCATGATTTACCTGGGTAGTGCTTCTTAGTTTTGATTATGCAGGGTAACAGGTGGGATGACCGGTACCGAGAGCGGTGCATCAATGAAGCACCATATCCCGATGATTATCGAGAAATGCTACATCAACAACAACAGACGGCGAGATTTGACTCCCTCTTTGATAAGATCTCTTCAATGCTACAAGGCTACCAAGAGATACACCAACAAGAGCATCAAAGAGGCGCTAGAGATAACCAAGAGATGCTTCATGAACATCAACAATGCTTGTCGAGAACCCAGTCTGCCTTGGATAATATCTCTTCAATGCTACAAGCTCATCTCACGACGGACATCAAGCTCGAGCAACCAAAGTAGTTAATGATAGAAGACGCTCAAGAGCTGTTCGAAGAAGAAGATGATGATCCTATCCATGACTATTATGAGCTAGAAGAATCCTTGGCGATGGTGGTTGATGAAGACATAGAGCCAATTCATCCTGAAGTTGAAGCCGAAGAGGAGCACATAGAGATTGAGGAGATACCCTCACCTACACTTCCGCCGAGTCAACCTGCAGATCAAGCCAGAGACGAACACGTGGAAAGCAACAAAGTCATTGATTTAGAAGTTTACATACTCAATCCCGAGAGACCTCTGGATGATCATCAGGTAGAGAAGATGGAGCTCATTGATCATGCCGCGCCGTACTACCTCTTTCCTCCTCCAGTAGGAGAATTCGAGAAGAACTGGTCATCCAACCAGAATCACAATCTATTGGAGCACTACCGGCTGCATCACCCTTCTGGAGTGCTACATGGCACTCAATCGCTGGCCTTGAAGAAGATGATTGACTTCAAGGAGCTCTTGAGTTGGGGTCCCTAACAGGTACCGTCCGGCTCAAGGACGTTAAAAGAGAGCGCTTCGTGGGAGGCAACCCACGGCTGGAGTCCGTTTTTGAATTTTTTAGTCAGTCTTTTTCGTCGTTCGAGTCGGTTTAGGGAGCCAAAGTGTCAGATTTCTTTTATTTTTGTCTGCTTTAATTTTCTGTGTCAGGTCAAATTTTTGCCAAAAACTCCTCAGATTTTTTGGCGAAAACTTTAGTTGGTTCGAGTATGTTTCCCAGTGGGTTTTCAAAGTTGTTTTCGCCGAAAACTTCTAAAGTTTTCGGCGAAATGTTTAGTCTGTTTGAGTCTGTTTCTGTTTTTGAATTAGTTTACGCCGAAAACTTCTAAAGTTTTCGAGTTTTTGGCAAAAATGTTTAATTAAGTCGTCTGTCTTTGTTTTCAAAGTAGTTTTCGCCGAAAACTTCACCAGTTTTCGGCGAAAACCTTAGTTGGGTCAGAAAATTTTCAAAAACCTTTTCAAAAAAAGAGTCAAAATATTTTTGAAATTCCCCAAACCGTCTTTGTTCGACTTTTATTATGTGTGGATCCGGGGCACTTGTCCCGGTATCCTTTTGATCTTTTTGTTGTTTTTGTTTTGTAGGATCTTGAGTAGCTACTCCGCTCCACTCCGGACTCTCCGTGTTCATCCACTACACCGACCATCACCTTCCAGGTTCTTCGTATCTCTCTACTCTAGATTAGTTCTGTGAGGACACAGAACCGTTTAAGTGTGGGGTAGGAGTCTAGGATTATGCATGATCTTGTTTGCTATCTATGATTCTGTGGTTCAAATTTGAAAATTCTCTAGCATAGAACTGCTCAATTCTTGACTTTTGATGTTAAATTGACTTCAATTTTAAACAATGACGTCTAGACTGTTCCACTTAGAACCTGTAACCAACGTGTCAAAACTGATATTAAATGAGTCTAGGTCAGAACAGATCAAAAATCACTTCGGTAGTTGAAACTTGAATTAATTGAATTGATTGACTTGTTAATAACAAAGCTCGATAACACCATTCTAAGATGATAAATGCTAGCTTCTCCCATGTTTTTCCACTCCATATTTGTTCATCTGTGATTGTGGCTTGAGATTAGACGAAAATCCAATTCGAAATCTTGTGTAAAAAGTTATAACTAGCTAGGACCAAGTGGCTAAATTGTTGAATCAAGTAATTGAGTTGTTCAAGTTAATGTTAAGTTCTTTAAAGTGCTGAAAATAAAGCTAGGCAAGCCCGACACCTAAGTGAAGTGTTCGGTTGAGCACTAGCATAAGCACAAATACTGTGAGCTAGGCAGGTCCAACACCTAAGTGAAGTGTTTGGTATCGAGCACTAGTATGCAGTAAATCAATTAAAGGAAGAAGTTGAACTTGAAATAAATCATTGTTTAAATCGGTCCTAGCTAGAACATGTAACGTACAGATCTAGAAACGGATGAAGTCGAGTCGATAGCCACGTCACTTTTCCTACCTCCGCATCCACATCATGGCTAGAGCTTAAAGTCTTTTTGATTAGAATTGGTGTTATCGTAGTCGGTTAATTATGATTAATTGTTTTCCCAAGAAACGTGCTTTGTTAAAACTACTACTTGAAGTGTGCAGAGATTAGTGAGATCGAAAATTTATTTGGTTGATGTTCTTGCATGTGTAGGTCACTCTTTCTACGTGGAACAGTCTAAACCAAATTGTTAGAATTGAATCTCAGTTTAATCTCATGTCATTTGTGAATTTGAGTGTGTTCTAGTTCAGTTTGCTTGAGGACAAGCAAAAGCTTAAGTGTGGGGTATTGATGACACTCGATTTTACGTGATTTTCATCCCCATTTAAGCGACATTTCATGCCCCTTTGATGCCATTTTGATGAGTATTTGGTGTATTTGTCGTAACTTCGTGATTATAGGCTCCTAGTGCATACATGTCCATTTATTGGCTATTTTTACCCTTTTTTGAGCTTTTATGTTGAGCCTCCAGGTTACCACATTATAGAGGACTCTCTCACGAGTCCAGCGCTTCAAACGGGGACCAAATCGGAGTTCAAACGGAGCGGGAATCATCGAAACAAGTTAGAGCTGGTTTTTAACTAACATTTTCGGCGAAAATTTGGTGATGTTTTCGGCGAAAATTCCTTTGAAAATCCGGGCAGAAACCCTAATTTTCAGCCTTTTCCAACTTGTAAAGGGTTTCTGGGGTTATATATAGACTTTTTGAAGCCAGATTAGATACACATGAATTTTGGCTGATTAGCCGCGACCTTAGGGTCGATAGATAGAGTTTAGAGAGTTCGAAGATCCGTGGAGAGATCGTGACGCCATCCTTCCACCTCGGAGAGCTCGGAGCTTAAAGTTGAAGATCCAGGAGATCAAAGCTTCGCCGGAGTCGTCAGAATTAGGTTTTTCAGTTCTTATCTGTTCTTCCTCTGTATGATGATTTCCTTTGTTGCCTTTGATTCTTCTGTTATCGTTATGAGTAGCTGAACTTGTAGAGCTTAGATTAGATGAACCCTAAGTGACCCAGGGCTTTAAAGCGGTCACGGATTGGCGGTAATTAGATTCAAAGTTCAATCAGTTTCTCTTTGCATGGTTGTTTTGTTCTTCACTGTTTATGTTTCTTCTCTGGTTGATAGCCTAGATTAGGTTTATGCAAGCTAGGGTTAGTCGCCAGACAGCTTCCCTGCTTTGGCGCATAAACTTGTCTTCCTTGATCACCTAGTTTAGATTCTTGTTAAGTTGAGGATAGAAGCGAACGCTCGCCTCTCTTTAAAACATCAATTCAAGCAATTAACCTTATAATTGGAGTGTGCCTTTCGTAGGAACCGGTTAGGGTTAATCCACTGCAAGAGTAACTCATAAATCGTTAGTAATTCCACCAGTTAAGTTAAGTCGTTGCGAGAGGCGACCGTACTCGGGCGACTAATTAATCTTGGTAGCTAGAACAGATAGAGCGAACGTTCGCCGGTCTTAAACCTAAGGGTCAGGAGTTATGGTGGTGTATAGAAACCGATTGAATGAGAATTGAAAACCGCTGGTCTTGTGATTGTCGTTGCCTTGGTGATCTAAGGGGGATTCTAAATCTAAGCTCGTCTATCGTCCTGTTAGTCAACCTTTTAATCTTTCTGTCTTTTATTTTCCTGCTTTATTAGATTAGAAGTCGTGGAACTCACACCACGCCCAACTTGTGTTTAAACCTGAGTAATTTGCCAACATATTTGAGTAGACAAGAAGAAGAGACCTCGAGTAGAATACGATCTAGTCTACCTTGGTAGATTAGTTATTTGATACCGCTAAAACTGCAGCATCAGCAGACCAGACTTCTGTTTTACCGAAGTTGAGGCAGCTTCACCGTTATGAGCACAGGATCCACACCATCCACAGTTAGCCGAAAAGATGGTAGCTGACGGGGGATCGAGAGGGACACCAACTGCCTGTAGATGCTTCTGAACCTCTGCCTTGATCTGTTCTGCAACGCTCATCCGACTCTGACTCTTGGTTCCTTCTCTTTGCCTCTCCCAGTTTCTGGATTTCAAAGCACAGCTAGCAAAATGCAGAAGAGCATCTTGAGGAGTAAGGGCGGTGCAGTCTCCGCCAGCTAGGGAGTTGACCCACTTTGAAGATTCTTCGCGCATACCACGAGCAAAGAATTCAGCCAGTTGTCTTTGTTCATACCCATGGTGGGGGCAGTTGAAGAGAAGGGATTGGAATTCATTCCAATTGTCGTACAGGCTTGCATCTTCTCTCTGAGTAAACCTGGAGATGCGGTATTTATAAGCAATTGTCCTTGCTAGAGGAAAATACTCCTCAACAAAATCTTGAGCTAATGTCTCCCAATTAGTGTAATGACCTGGTGGTTTGCTTCCAAGCCACTGCTTAGCTGCGCCTCTGAGAGAAAACGGAAAAGCTCAGAGACATAAAGCGTTCTTGTTGAGGTTTCCAGACTTGAAAGTTTCACAGACAGCTAGAAAGTCAGCTATATGTGTGCAGGGATTATCATCCGGTTTTCCTTCGAATTGTACGTCCCTAGAGATCAATTCTAGGAGAGGAATTTTAATCTCATAGTCAGGATCGTTATCATTGGAAAGCACGGTAATGGGGGATCGATAGTTAGATGCGTGCGGCTTACTATAGTTCGCAACACTCTTAGGAGCAGCCATTGCGGAAGGGAAAGATGGAACGGAAGTGATCCGATTCTGTACCTGCTATGATCTGCAAGAGACAAAAACAAACACAACCGGTGTAAAATCGAAGTGTGATGGGAAATGAAAGATGGAAAGGTAGAGGAATAAAAATGTCAACTCTTCTTTCAACGAAATAGAAGAGTCCCCGGCAACGGCGCCAATTTGATGAACGCGCAGGATAGCGGTTGGTCAAATAACTGTCAAGCACAAAGCAGGACAGATCGTATTCCACGGGTCTCCTCTACTTGCTTACTTCGAATATGTTGGCACTTAAATTCACGGAAAAACACGTAGCGCGTGGTGTGAGTTCCATGACTTCTATACTAAAGAGCGTAGATAAATTGAAATGAAATAAAAGAGAAGAAAGGTTGATTGATTGACTAAGACAGACGACAGACGGGCTTAGATTTTGAATCCCCTTTAGATCACCAGAGCAACAACAATCAACAGACCATCGATTTTCGATTCTAGTTCATTCAGTTCTCAGACACCACCATAACTCCTGACCCTTAGGTTTAAGACTGGCGAACGTTCGCTCTATCCGATCTAGCTACCAAGATTAATTAGTCACCCGGGTACGGTCGCCTCTTGCAACGACTTAACTTAACTGGTGGAATTACTAATGATTTATGAGTTACTCTTGCAGTGGATTAACCCTAATCGATTCCTACGAAAGGCACACTCCAATTATAAGGTTAATTGTTCAATTTGATGTTCTAAAGTAAGGCGAGCGTTCGCTTCTATCATTAGCTTAACAAGAATCTAATCTAGGCGGCCAAACCACACAAGAAACACAAAGAACAAAGAACAAATCAAACATGAAGACACTACAACAGAATAATTAATTTGTCACAGGCCATCTGCGACAAAAGATTCGGCCTGTGACAAAGCCTGTCGCAGGCGGAACGGTTTGTCGCAGGCAAGCGGCTGTCTGTGACATCTTTGTTGCAGGCCGCCTGCGACAAACCCCAGTCTGCGACGAGCTTTGTCGCAGATGGCCTGCGACAAAGCACAGTCTGCGACGCGCTTTGTCGCAAACAGCCTGCGACAAAGAATAGAATGACCCTACTTCTTCGCCACTGAGAGATCAATTCCAGACGTTTATCTAAAATTTTCTCTCTAATTTTCTCTTAATTTCCTCTGACGAACTGCCTCCTCCTCCTTCTCCGGCGTGTCTCTCCTTCCTCTGACGGGCTGCTGGTTCCTCCTCTTATGTTTTTCGATCCCTGCAGTCTTTGATCTCAGTTACAGCTACAACGAACAGAAGATATATGCTGCATCCTTTTCAATTTTCAATTTCTCATCTCTAGCTACACCAGCAAACATCAGTGATGAATGTTGTTGAGGGTTCTGAAAGGAAGAGATTGAGGAAAGCTGGAGATGTTATCAGTAGTGTTAGGAGTTCATCGAGGTTGTCAAAGCAGAAATCTTCATAGATATCTTTTGATGTATGTTTAGTGTTCATCCTTGAATGTTTCTGGGTTTGAATGTATTCCCCTTTGTTTATGTTTTTCTGCTGCTGTAAGAGTTTCATTAGTTAATTTTCTGTTTATAAGAATCTGAAGCTTTAAGCTTTAATGTTTAACAATCTTGTTCATATCTATTATTTCCAATTTGTTCAACATGGGAAAGAACCCAGATCATTGTCAACGAAAACAGTTTTCCTACGTTCCATAATCATAATTTTGAACCCAAACCACCAGAGAATTTCATGAGTTATTTAGAATCGGGGATCGAAATGAGTTACAGAAGACGGGATCGATCGGTAATAGGTCAGGAGCCTGTTCATCAGCCATGCTATGACGATGTGTCTGCGACAAAGTTTGTCACTGACGCTCGTTTGTCGCAGGCGTCTGCGACAAACGTTTGTCACAGGCGGCCTGCGACAAACGAGCGTCTGTGACAAACTTTGTCGCAGACAACGCCTGCGACAAAATGCGCTTTGTCGCGGCTCATTTTGTCGCAGAAAAAAATGCACTTTGTCGCAGGCGCCGCCTGCGACAAACGTCATGCTTTGTCACAGGCCCGCCTGCGACAAACAACGTTTTTGCCTGTGACAAAATCCCCGTTCTGTTGTAGTGAGAAGAAACTGAATGAATTTCGAATCTAATCACCGCCGATCCGTGACCGCTTTAAAGCCCTGGGTCACTTAGGGTTCATCTAATCTAAGCTCTACGAGTTTAGCTACTCATATTCAATACAGAAGAATCGAAGGAAAACAAAGAATACATCTCAGGTAGGAAAGACAGAGAAGAACTGTAAAACCTAATTTCGATGGATCCTTGCAGCTTCAATCTGCTAGATCTTCAACTCCTAGCACTAGCTCTCCGAGCCGGATTAGGTTTAAGGTTTTCGGCGAAAACTTCAGGACTTTTCGCCGAAAACTTCTTTGAAAAGGCTGGCACCGGTCGACTATTCTCCTGTGTTATTTTGATCGAGAGTTTTCGGCGAAGACTTAGTCTTCTCGCCGAAAACTTCTCCTTCTATGCTCTGACGATTTCTTCTTGGATTTTCGCCGAAAACTTCAGGACTTTTTGCCAAAATCTTCTTTGTAAAGCTGGGCAGGATTTGTGTTGATTTGATTGACTCCTTGGATCAATTCCGGTGCGATTCTTCAATGTTCCAATGCCTTAGACACGTCCTAGGCTACATTATTTGACGGCAAAAACCTGTGTTATCATAACAACACTAGAAAACCATCAAATAGACCCGAAACGGGCCAAAGTAACCAAAATGGCACGAGATAGAGCAGTTGAGTGAATATTCGTTATTCTTCCCAAAAAACCAAGTCTTAAGCAAGGAAATGTCACTTAAATGGGGCTGAAAATCACGTCAAATTGAGTGTCATCAAATACCCCACACTTAAGCTTTTGCTTGTCCTCAAGCAAACCGAATAGAAAACACTCAAGTTCACAATTGATAAGATCAGTAAAATTGAAGTTGAAGCATACACAATGAATTATTAGACAGATAATCCCTAGAACAAGAAACCTAACAGGCATACCAATCAGCCAAACAACCTGGTCTCAATAAAAACTGCACACGATAAGGAGCAATCACCAATCATGCACGAATTTGACCTGACCGACCAGACTCCTTACACAGATAGTATTTAGTACAAAGGGGAACTCTCGTTCTCTGTGTTTAGGGACGTGTTTCTACTCTCAATCATTTTTTGTTAATTCTGTCATAGGTTTGCAATTCGACCACATCTCCACCACTGTGACTACACGAGTAACTAGTCAAGAAGGACTTCCCTGCTTAGGAATGTAACGAATTCTACACTACAGGGTTTATAATGAGATGGATGATGAGAGTGTATGATGATGGCTTTGGTGTGGTGTAGCTTTCGACTAACTTCCCTCGAATCTAGCCTATGGCTTCCTGCCATCTAACCAAACACGGGTGGAATAGTGTGCACTCGTCCTATGATACCCTCAAGCAACCTAGCACTTTATTCTGCATTGTTCTTTTTCTCTACATTTTCTTTTGACTTCGTCCTTCCATATGTAGGGAGAAGAACGTTATTGAACTAAACTTTAAACTTTGAAACTTTGAACTTTTCTGATTTTTTTTTATTTTTTTGTGCCAATTTTCTTTTAGTTGCTAGAGGGGTTTACACGTCTGGACATAATAGCTAAGACCACTTGTTTAATGGCTATAGGTAGGTAGATTTCGAATCCCCCTAAGATCACCAGAGCATTGGCAATCACGAGACCAGCTGTTTTCAATCCTGATTCATTCAGTTCTCAGACACCACCATAACTCCTGACCCTTAGGTTTAAGACTGACGAATGTTCGCTCTATCCGATCTAACTACCAAGATTAATTAACCGTCCGTGCGTTCACTTCAGCAATGGAAAACTAACTGGTGTAATTACTAGTGATTAATGAGTTACTCTAGCAGTGGATTAACCCTAATTGGTTCCTACAAGAGAAATTGTTCCAATGAATAGGTTAACTGTTGATTTGGTGTTTTGAAGTGAGGCGAACGTTCACTACTATCCTCAATTTAACTAGAGACTAATCTAGGTTATCAAGAAAGACAAGTTTAAATGTTTTAAAGCAAGGAATCTATCTGGCGACTAACCCTAACTTAACACAAACCTAATCTAGACGATCAACCAGAAAAGAAACACAGGATCAACGAATCTAATCTAGGCGTCAACTAGACAAGAAACACAGAAAAATAATGAAGAACAAAACAACCACGCAAGAGAAACTGTCTGAATCAAGATCTAATTACCGCCAATCCGTGACCGCTTTAAAGCCCCGGGTCACTTAGGGTTCATCTAATCTAAGCTCTACGAGTTCAGCTACTCATATTCGAAACAAGAGAATCAAAGACAGACAAAAAATACATCACAGATAGGAAAGATAGATAAGAACTGAAAAACCTAATCTGATTAATCCGTGAAGCTTCAATCTCTGGCGATCTTCAACTCCTAGCTCCGAGCGCTCTGAGGTGGAAGGATGGCGTCACGATCTCTCCCAAAACTCTGAGGACGCTCTCTAAACTCTATCTATCAACCTTAAAGTCGTGGCCACTCTAAAAGTCTAATTGTGCGTGTGAATGAATTCCTCCTTTGATGCGTCGGCTGCTATGCTTAAATAGGATAAGTTAGGGTTTCCAACCTTGTCTCCGAAAAGGGTAAAGTTCTCGGTGAAAACTTGTGAAGTTTTCGCCTAGAACTTTAGTTAAAAACCCAGCTCAATTCTTCTATCTTCTACTGTGTAGTTTCTGCATTATTTTTCGGTGAAGACTATAGAAGTTTTTGCCAAAGACTTTAGTATAAAGCACCTGCATGTCCTGTGGTTTTCTTAAGGTATTTTCGGTGAAGACTTTGTGCTGGCAGTGGAAACTTGGTTCTTCAATCTGTTTGACTTCTGGTTTCGATTTTGGTTCACTCCTTGAGGTGTTGAACACGTCCGAGGCCACGTCTTTGATGGCAAAAACCTGTGAACTCACAGAGACACTAGAAAACACATCAAATAGACCCAAAAAGGGCCAAAGTAACCAAATCGGTAGGAAAAAGAGCAGTTGAGTGAATATACGCTATTCTACCCCTAAAACCATGTATCAAGCAAGGAATTATCGCTTAAATGAGGCTGATAATCACGTCAAATCGAGTGTCATCAATGATAAATAGGTGGATGGCCTACCAATGTGGGGTCGTCCTATGAAGAATGAACAGGAGGGTAACCCTAAGACTCACGACATGGTTATCCCTGTACTTGCAGGTGGGGGTGGCCGGTGAGCTAGCCGTTTACCCTTGAATTGGTTGTGATATATGAAATGTGATTGTAATTGATTGAAGTGCCAACGTGAATTTTTGTGATTTGGGTGAAATTGATGTTATGTGTTGAATTGGGTGAAATTGATGTTATGTGTAATGGTGGTCGATAATGTGATTTGTGGTGTAGATTAATGTCATAGAATTGGGTAAAGGAATTGGTACATGGAATTGGATAGTGGAATTGGTACATGGAACTGGATAGTGGAATTGGTACATAGAATTGGATAGTGAAATTGGTACATGGATTGGTAAAATGGAATTGGTTGTAAGGAATAGCAATGTTGATGTGTGTAATTGTTTGGTTGCGATCTGTGGAATGTGGATTGGAATTGATTATGATGTAAGCGTGGAATTAATGATGGACTTGATGGTTGGAATTGGATGGTTTGATGAGGAAATTGAGGAATGGATTGATAGATGAATTTGTTGGTTGGATTAATTGTTGTGATTAATTGAAATGATAGAATCGGAAGGAGCCAACGTTACCCCAAAGAATGTGATTGAGTCCGGTCTACGTGGGTAGATCACCTTTGTTGGATACCGAGGATTAGTTTCGAGTCGGGTCTGCATTGGTAGATCACCTTGGTCGAGTACCAAGGATTAGTTGCTAACTCCTGAGGGAGAGATTGTGATGTCCATGGAAAATGAATCCGTTAAGGATGCGTCGTGTTGTGTTGGCCGGCGGGGTAGCGGTCATTTGTGATGTATGTGATTGTGTGTGTGCATGTGCGTGTGCGTGTGTTGATGGTGAATGCAAGAGGAGATGTGATGTATTGTTGAACTATATGAAAGTGATTATGGAATGTATGTATGTGATGTATTGTTGTATTGTACGAATGATGTTTCCCTGTCATATATCTTTGTGGATGTCAACCGTGAATAATGAATTGAGAACTGCACCTATGTGATCACCTAGACTGCTTAGGGAATTAAAATCTGGAATGGCTGTGTCTGGTTCTATTGTTGATGTGTGTGCGGAGTTCGGAACCGCTCTTTCAGGTTAGGTTCGGCGCATAGTTAAACCCAGTGGGTTCACTCAATTTCATTAGGAATTGATCCACCCCCTCTTCCCCTTTCAGGTGCGTGTGGTTAATGAGTAGAGTTGAGGTTCAGGTGTTTCAGTCAGGTTCAAAGCATTTGCCGGTTGGAGCTATGAGGTGAAGATTGGTGATCTGCATTGGAGTTGACCTTTGCTTTTACTTTTATATTCAGTTGACATTTTCGGTTGGGGATTTTGTAATCGTTTTGAGGATGAGATTTTGGATTTACGATTTATTGGTTGTTTCGGATTTTAGATTTTTATTTTATTGAAGGCCTTCATTTGTTTTTGAACTTTTAGTAAGAGTTGTTTCATTTTCTTTCTTGGTCGTTTCGTCTTTTTCATTTAGAGATAGCTTCGAGTAATGCTCATTACCTGTTCAACCATGGGGTTACCCGGGTCCATTAAGGATGGATGTTACATCTGAGGTTGTTGTCCTCCAGTAAAGCTAGACGGACCTTGATAGTTGTTATTAGAGTACTGATTCTGGCGATTACCAGGTGTTGTATCATAACTGTCCTAGTTCCAATGTAGCGGCTGATAGACCCCTCCAGATTGGTTGGATGGCTTATTTTCTTGGTACGACCCAGATGGTCGGTTGTTCTTATTCTGGTTAGCCCCGGGGTTATAAGGAGGATGCTCTTGAAAGCTTTCTTGTTGCTGAGATTGTCGGTGTTGACGGTACCCTGTATAACCTTGTTGAATGTTGGTGAAGCCTTGACTAAAAAAATCTACCTCTTCTTCTGACCAGACACCTGCTTTACAAAAGTTCTGACAGCTTCCTCTGTTATGAGCACATGATCCACACCATTCACACTCAACAATGAAGACAGAAGCCGATGGAGGATTGATGGGTGCTTCGGCCTTCTTTAAGTGTTTCTGAACTTCTGCCTTGACCTGTTCTTCTATACCCAATTGGCTCTTGGATCCTTTGGAGTGCCTCTCCTAATTTCTGGACTTTGAGGCGCAGCTAGCAAAGTGAAGAAGAGCAGCTTCAGGAGTGAGGGCGGTGCAGTCTCCCTCAGCCAAGGAGTTTACCCACTTGGCAGATTCATCGTTCATTCCTCGAGCAAAGATTTCAACCAGTTGTGTTTGCTCGAAATCGCGATGTGGACAGTTGTAGAGGAGTTCTTGGAATTCATTCCAAGCATCATATAAGCTTACTCCATCCCTTTGTCTGAACTTGGCAATGCTATCCTTGTAGTCCGTGGTTCTGGATGGAGGGAAGTATTCCTCCACAAAGTCTTGAGCAAGGTTATCCCAATTGGTGTAGTGACTGGGTGGCTTGCTGTTAAGCCACCTCTTGGCGGCACCTCTGAGAGAGAATGGGAAAGCTCGCAAGCATAGAGTGTTCTTGTCGAGGTTCCCACTCTTAAATGTCTCGCACATGGCTAGAAAGTCCACCAGATGAGTGCATGGGTTGTCATGCGACTTCCCTTCAAATTGGACATCCCTAGAGATCATTCCCAAGAAGGGGATTTTGATCTCATAGTCGGGATCTGCATCATTGACTGGCACGACAATGTTTGACCGAACACTAGTTGCGCTCGGCTTGTTATGGTCAGCCATTGTTCATGGTGGTGGGGGATCCATCCTGGGGGTGGTGGTGGTGAGTATGAATGAACGGACGGTGTAGGGGAAGAAAAAGAGTTCTCCTTCAACTCCTCAACTTTAACGGAGGTAGAGGATGAGGGTGGATCGATTATCACTTGCTTTGTTCTTTGTTGTGGTTTTGCTGGTATAGAACTACTAGAGGTGCTTGTGCTCTTAGTCTTGACATATTTGAGCTGAGAACAAGTAGCTGGATGGTTCATATATCCGCATTAATCCTGCAATTACCAAAAACAAGAACAACCGGTGTAAAATCGAAGTGTGATGGAAAGTGAAAAGATGGAAAGTAGAAGAATAAATGCCAACTCTTCTTTCAAACAATAGAGAAGATTCCCCGGAAACGGCGTGAATTTGATAGCTGTAAAAACAGTGGTCAAATTACTAACCCACAAGAGTAGGATAGATCGAATTCCAAGGGTTTCTTTCAATCGTTTACTCAAAGAAGCTGACAAATTATTCAGGTATAAGCACGACAATGCTTGACCGAACACTAGTTGCGCTCGGCTTGTTATGGTCAGCCATTGTTCATGGTGGTGGGGGATCCATCCTGGGGGGTGGTGGTGGTGAGTATGAATGAACGGACGGTGTAGGGGAAGAAGAAGAGTTCTTCTTCAACTCCTCAACTTTAACGGAGGTAGAGGATGAGGGTGGATCGATTATCACTTGCTTTGTTCTTTGTTGTGGTTTTGCCGGTATAGAACTACTAGAGGTGCTTGTGCTCTTAGTCTTGACATATTTGAGCTGAGAACGAGTAGCTGGACGGTTCATATATCCGCATTAATCCTGCAATTACCAAAAACAAGAACAACCGGTGTAAAATCGAAGTGTGATGGAAAGTGAAAAGATGGAAAGTAGAAGAATAAATGCCAACTCTTCTTTCAAACAATAGAGAAGATTCCCCGGAAACGGCGTGAATTTGATAGCTGTAAAAACAGTGGTCAAATTACTAACCCACAAGAGTAGGATAGATCGAATTCCAAGATCGTTTACTCAAAGAAGCTGACAAATTATTCAGGTATAAACAAGTTGTGTGGTGTGAGTTCCACGACTTCTAAACTATTATGCGAGAGAATTGAAATTGAAATTAAGAAAATAGATTGATTGAGTAAGGTTGATTAACGATTTGACAAACAAAAGCTTAGACTCGAATCCCCCTAAGATTACCAGGACATTGGCGATCACAAAACCGGCGACTTTCAATCCTAATTCATTCCGTTCTTAGACACCGCCATAACTCATTACCCTTAGGTCTAAGTCCGCGAATTTTCGCTCTATTGGATCTAACTACCAAGATTAATTAACCGTCTGTGCGTTCACTTCTGCAACGGATATCTGGTGCACCTGATTGATTTTAGTGAGTTACTCTAGAAGCGGATCAACCCTAAACGGTTCCTACGAAAGGCATAATCCATTGAATAGATTAATTACTTGATTTGATGTTCTAAAACAAGGCAGACGTTAGCCAACTATCCTTATTTGAATAGGAATCTAATCTAGGTGATCAAGCTAGAAAAGAAATATGAATTAAGAACAAATCAATTATGAGAAAGAAACTGTCTGAATTAAGATCTAATTACCGCCGATCCGTGACCGCTTTAAAGCCTCGGGTCACTTAGGGTTCATCTAATCTAAGTTTAATAAGTTTAGCTACTCATGTTTAAATCAAGAGAATCAAAGACAACGAAGGATTTCATCTTAACAAGGAAGAACAAAGAAGAATTGTAAAACCTAATTGCGATGACTCCGTGCAGCTTAGAACTCCATAAATCTTCACTCCTAGCTCCGAGCAATCTGGGATGGAAAGATGGTGCCAGGCTCTCTTCAGGAACTCCAAGAATCACTCGAAACTCTCTCTATCAGCTCTAGAAGTCTAAAATTCGGAACATCTTCAATTGGGGTTCGAAGGCTGCTTATATAAGAACTTTGCCAATTCTAACCCGGATTAGGGTCAACTTTTCGCCGAAATTGTAAGGACTTTTCGGCGAAAAGTCTTTTGAAATCATTTTCCAAAACCACGACGAGTTTTCTCCTGCTGTTTCTTCACAAACTTTTCGATGAAAAGTTCAGATCTTTTCGCTGAAATATTCTTCGAAATGTGGTTCCAAAACTTCGCTGCCGGAATTTTCATGGGATTCTTCACAAAGTTTTAGGCAAAAAGTATTAACCTTTTCGCCGAAATGTTCTTCAGAAAGGTGACAGTTTGTGAATTTCTGGACCACTGACTTCTCCGACGATTCTGGTTCACTTCCAAGGGTTCATTGCATCCCGAACACGTCCGATGGCTACATATCTGACGGAAAAACCATGTGTACTCAAAGAGATGCTAGAAAACACATCAAATAGACCCAAAACGGGCCAAAGTAACCAATTCGGTAGGAAATAACATTAATGAATGAAAACCCACTAAACTACCCCTAAAACCGTGTTACAAGCAATGAAATGTCGCTTAAACGGGGCTGATAATCGCGATAATTCTAGTGTCATCAATCGTTGTGATTGTGGTTGATGAGTTAGATTATTCTGGTTATTGCTATGAGACTTATGATATTGTATGGTTGCTGTCGAGAATTGTTGATGCTATAGAATAGAGAACTGATTTTGAGTGATCATATAGACTATTTTAATTCTACGGACTTCAAAACGGAATAGACTAGATTTGATCCCTTTATTAATTATGATGTGTGGAGTGTTGGGATAGCTCCTTGAGGCGTAGTTTGGCGCATAGTTAAGCCAAGTGGGTTCACTCATTTTCATTAGAAAACTGATCTCCCCTCTTCCCCTTTCAGGTTCTCATGGCCAGTAGGTGGTGTTGGAGTTCAGGGGTACTGGTTGAGTTAGAGGAAGTTGATGTTGAAGCTATGAGGTGAAGATTGGCAATATACTCAGAGTTGACTTGTTCCGTTTTCGCATTTCAGTTGACTATTGATGTTTTGGGGATTTTTGTACACTTTTGAGGATTGTATTGAATTCATTGTTTATCGGTTTTGTACTCAGATTTTATTTATTGGAGGCCTCCTCTTGGATTTATTTTAAATGCTGGTTTTCTATTTCAACTTTTGTATTGTTTCATTCGTAATACTCATAACCAGTTCAACCACGGGTTCCAATGGGTTGGGTGTTACACCCAACATCATAGAAACTCAAGACGAAGATCAAAAATCCTCAAGACCAAAGAAACGTGGAATCAACTTCTTCATTGTTTGAGATCGTATTTCTTCATTCTCTAGTATGTCTTGTTGTAACTAAACCACCCTAGGGTTCAGTGAGTGGAACCTGATTGATTTACACTCTTAAACCCTTAGATATTTCGATTTAATTCAAGTTCAGATGTGATTCAGATTGATGTTCATATTCTCATTTCCTCTTTCATATATTCTTGACCTAAATGCATGCCTAGGTTGCTATTTGGTATGGATTGATCTGAGAGTGCCTTCATATCATCGATTAATATAGATTTATGCTTCGTTTTCATTTTCGATCAAGAGAGGGATGTTCACTAGGTTGGAAAACTCATAGGCATTTCATCGAACACTTGGTGTGCATGTACATTTAGTCCGTTTTGAAGCGAGAGTTCGATTGATTGATGTTTGTGCTTAGTTCTAATGGTCTCGAGAGAGTCTTAAGATACGTATTGGTTTAAATATAAAAAGATCATTTAGTTTTGGACGAAAGGTTGTACGTGGAATTGGAAACCGAAGCCTTCACAAGTAGAGTAAGGAAACACAGGTTAAATGTTTGAACCAAAGTTTACTCATTGAGAGGTTTTGGTACGAGATTTATGTGGATTTTTTTCTTCTTCTGTTGCAGGATTGTTTTAAAAGTTTTTAGGATGCTTTCACTAGTAACATACAATGATTTTTGAGGATCGAATAGTGATGAGTAATGGTGGAAAAGTATTGGAAAAAGGATAAGTAAATGACTTTGAATGTGAATTTTTGGCGTATACCATGAGGTAGAAAATACATATGAGGATGAATAGGATATGGTGGAAAACTATTAATCAACCAGTCATTTAGCAATTAAGCAAAATATCCGGTGAGTTAATAATCGAAATAAAAGGAAAAAAAAAAATATTCCATAAAGCCAGAACATAATTAGTAAAAAAATAATAGAAAAGGAAACAACTGGCGGACAGAGATGAAATATTGACCAAAATTATACCTTTACTAATTTAGAAATTATTTTAAAAGAAAACTGGTAAAACGCGGCTCCGTGGGCCATCCGTGTAGTAATAATGTTTTGTCGGGAATGCTAATTACACGCCGTCGATTGGACAAATCAAATAAAAAATATTAAGTAAAACAGTTGTACTCCTTCCTTCCTTCCTTCCTGCTGCTGCTGTAGTGCTGTTGTTGGGCTGTTGTTGCTTGCCTCTTTTCATCGTCATCCCATTTTCTCTCTTCTTCACTTCACCCGCCACAACCACCTTACTTTTCAAAAACTCTAACCTGCCCGGAGACAATGTCAGCTCCGCCTCCCACCAATACCACCGCTCCTCCTCCTTCCACACCTACTGTCTCCGCTCCTCCTCCTTCCACACCTACTGTCTCCGCTCCTCCTCTTTCCACACCTGCCGCCGCTCCTCCTCCTTCCACACCTGCCGCCGCTCCTCCTCCTTCTACACCTGCCGCCGCTCCTCCTCCTTCCATACCGGCAGCTGCTCCTCCTCCTGCTACTCCCTCCTCACCTCCTCCCTCCTCCTCGCCACCATCTCCCCTCACTCCTTCCACCCCCGCTCCAGGTTCATCACCACCTCCTCCTCCTCCTTCCAACATTCCTTCACCCCCATCATCAACAACCCCTCCATCCACGCCGAATCCACTAACTCCCGGCGGCCGTAATCCCACCCCTTCGTCTCCTTCCAGATCTCCACCGTCTCCTTCTGGTGGTTCGCCGCCCAATTCTTCTTCTCCCAATCTATCTACTGGAGTGGTTGTTGGAATCGCAATTGGGGGACTGGCAATTCTGTTGACGCTCACCTTGTTCTGTCTTTGTTGTAAGAAGAAACGGAGAAGAGGCGATCATGAAGCTGCTTACTACGCCCCTCCGCTCCTCCTGCCTCCAAAGGTTCCAACCATTCCTTTCTCATCAATTCTACATTCTGTTGTATTCGAGTTTCCTTGCCCTAAACAGAAACATTCATTTTCACTATACGGACAAACAATTATGCTTTTCTGCAGACTAAGTTCATCATCCTTTGACTTGGTCCCACCTTCTTGGATCTGCTACACAACACTGGACTCTTAGGATTCAGAATCTTTGTGCGAATTGAATCCATTTTGAAGGGTTTTTTTTTGTCTGATTGATGAATGAATTGTGGTGTATGGTTACAGTTGACCCATACGGAGTTCAACAGCAGCAGCATTGGCAACAAATTGCTCCACCGCCACCGGATCGTGTGGTGGCAACAATGCCAAAGCCGCCACCTTCTCCACCGGGTTCAATGCCTACACCACCACCTCCTCCACCGCCTTACATGAACAGCAGTGGCACATCCAACTATTCAGGGTCCGAAACACCTCTCCCACCGCCTTCTCCAGGGATTGCCATGAGTTTTTCCAAGAGCACATTTACCTACGAGGAGCTAGGAAGGGCAACGGATGGGTTCTCTGATGCTAACCTGCTTGGACAAGGTGGATTTGGGTATGTTCATAGAGGAGTGCTTCCCAATGGTAAGGAAGTAGCCATTAAGCAGCTGAAAGCAGGGAGTGGGCAAGGAGAGCGAGAGTTCCAGGCTGAGGTGGAAATCATCAGCCGTGTGCATCATAAGCATCTCGTTTCATTAGTCGGTTACTGCATCACAGGCTCACAAAGATTGCTTGTTTATGAATTTGTTACTAACAATACCTTGGAGTTTCATCTGCATGGTATGTTTCAGTTAATATATGTATGATTGGATTCATCATTTGTTCATTGTAACATGTTTGTGATAAGGCATGCTCGATTGCAGGCAAAGGGCGACCTACCATGGACTGGCCTGCAAGGTTGAGAATTGCATTGGGCTCTGCAAAAGGTCTTGCATATCTCCATGAAGATTGTGAGTGGCAAATTTTTTTCTTGTTGAAAATGAGAATCCATTGTGCTTGGCTTCCTTGTCCTGTCAATTTACATTAGTGGCAACTGTTTTACCTTGTATTCAGGTCATCCTAAGATCATTCATCGTGACATCAAGTCAGCAAATATACTTCTCGATTTCAAGTTCGAGGCCAAGGTACTCAACTCAATACTTCTCTCGGTTCTTATCGTAAAAGAATTTTTAATTGTCCATATAATTTAATTTCTGAATGAGCATTGAAAGTTTAATAGCTGAACGGCCTTCAATATCTGAAACTGTCCTCAGGTTGCTGATTTTGGATTAGCAAAGTTCACCTCTGATGCAAACACTCATGTCTCCACCAGGGTGATGGGTACTTTTGGGTAAGGCCAACTGGTTCCTTTGTCTTGTTATTCAAAGCACCGTTATCAAGTTGGAGATTATGATCTTGAAGCGTAAATTTAAACTAATAAGCTCTTCTGGACTGTGTTTGCTGATGTAGATACATGGCTCCTGAGTATGCTTCTAGTGGAAAGCTCAGTGACAAATCTGACGTTTTCTCCTTTGGTGTAATGCTTCTAGAGCTTATTACAGGGCGCCGCCCTGTTGACACAACTCACACTTACATGGATGACAGTCTGGTTGACTGGGTAAGTTGGGCACCATTTGCTTTATCTGCAAGTAAAGTTGACAAATACTGAAGCTAAACCACTTGATTGTTAAATGGTACAGGCTAGGCCTGTTCTTTCACGGGCTCTGGAAGATGGAAACTATGATGCTTTGGTTGATCAAAAACTCCAAGACAACTACGACCACAATGAGATGGGTAGAATGGTTGCCTGTGCTGCTGCCTGTGTTCGCCATTCTGCAAGGCGTCGCCCACGGATGAGCCAGGTAATGAGGGGTTATTCTTATTATGTTGGAGCATGGTTCAAAAGTTGAAAAGTTGATTCTTAAATACAAGTTGTAAACATGGACAGGTAGTCCGAGCACTGGAAGGAGATGTGTCACTTGCAGACCTGAACGAAGGAATAAAACCAGGACACAGCAGAGTGTACGGTTCGTACGAAAGCTCAGACTATGACACGAACCAATACAACGAGGACATGAAGAAGTTCAGGAAGATGGCCCTTGGGAGCCAAGAGTATGGGGGAGGCAGTGAGTACAGTACTGGGCCTCCTACAAGTGATTATGGTATGTATCCATCTGGATCGAGCAGTGAAGGACAGACCACGAGGGAAATGGAAATGAGAAAGATGAAAAGAAACAACCAATTATGAGGTTTCAGTGGAAACTCTAGAGAGATGAGACTTTCTTTTCAGACCCTCATTCATTCACATGTCTCCACCTTTTACTTTTTCTTTGAATGAAATTTGCTATCCTAGAACAAGAACGCCACCACGTGAGGAAAAGTAATATTCTTTGTCCCTTAAATTCTATTTTATTTTATTTTATTTTATTTTAAACAGAGTTTTTATTAATCATTATATTCCGTCCAATGTATATTAATAGATGACAGAGTGGCTTTGTTTTGATTCTTTGATTCGTTTTGCTGCTTAATAAAATGTGCGTAACACATGCATGCTGAGTAATTGGTTTGGTTGTTGATGAAGATGATGTTGCTGTTTCTATTTTATCTAGTTCAGATTAATAATGTCGTCAATGTTTTCCTTCTTGTTCCGCGTATTCAATGTTGCTCTTGAATTTTTTATTCGATTTAGAGTCGCTACCAATTGATTAAAATGGATTAGACACTTTGGTACGCTTCAAGTTTTTTTTTTTTACTGGAGTTGATGGGCCACCTTGGATCGGGTCGGCCCGATGGGCGAGACGATCCACCTGGAAAGAGGGTCAACGCTTCAGGCGAAGGTTGACTAGGCGAACGTCTAAGAGATGCTTTAAGAGTAGGCCCAGACATGGCCCATGAAAGGGTCAACGCTTCAGGCGAGGGTTGACCAGGCAGATACCCCAAAGGTCGCTTTAGGAGCAGGCCCAGGAAAAGCCCTGGGGCGACGACACGCTTATCATCTGGGAAACCCTAAAAGGACACGTGGAGCAATCCTGAAGGTTTCGTCTTCACCAAGCGATGGTCAGGATTCGACGCCACGCGACACGATTTGTTGGGCGCCGTACCATTGCCTAACGGCCTTGGCAGACCTGCCAGGCTATAAATATAGGGGGAAGGAGCAGACTGCAGACACGACCAAATTCTGGGAGAAATCCCTAGGTACGCTTTGCCATCTTGTCATTCCTTTCCATTCTCACGTCACGTTCTGATTACTACCCCCATTTACATATTGCGAGGCGATTCAGAGTCACTCAGGCGATCAGATCGACTTCCTTATTGCTTCAGGCGACAGGGCTGGAACAATTGGCGCGCCAGATAGGGGATTAATCAGGAACAAAAGAAGCTGAACGATGGAGCAGGAGAACGTGGGAATAATGGTAAGAGGAGGAGCGTCTACCGTACGTCCTGAAGGAGAGGCGGATGAAACACCACTGAAGTACTTGAATCCTGGAACTCAAAATCCACCCCCGGAAGGAAGAAACTTGAGAAATGAGCTAGAAGAGGAGGGAGTGCCTAGAGACACGGACATCGATTCTTCGTACGTTCTGCAAGATACTAGAGGAAAAAGGGTAATGCACGAAGAAACATCAAGTATGGAAGCCTATATAGTCCTTGAGCAGCGCTTTCATGTTCTAGAAAAGTAGAATTTGGAGCTTACCCAGTTGTTAAAAACAGTTATCGCTCAACAAGCACGGGCACCTAGAGCTCAGAATACCCCGACCCCGGATAACGACACCCACGCGGAAATGCTACGGGCATTTCGACCGCTAGTCGAAACCGGTGTTGAGCAGAGGGTCATTCGACAACCTTTGGCAAGGGCTATCTTCGCGGAAGCACTACCGGTTGGCCTCGTCCCACCAAACGTGGAGAAGTATTCGGGATTAGGAGATCCGGAGGAGCATCTGCAAAATTTTCAAATCGCCATGCAAATGCAGAGCGCGAGCAATGCAGCGTTCTGTAGAGCCTACCCAGCCACTTTAGGTGGGGCGGCAAGAGAATGGTACATGAGTTTACCAGAAGGAATTATTCATACATGGGATGAGTTTGCCAGAATTTTTTTGGTGAAGTATGAAAGTAGGTGACACCGAAAGATCCCGGTACAGGTCCTAGTCAATCTACGGCAATGGCCAGAGGAATCGCTGAAAGATTTCTTTGAGAGATGGATCAGCACAGTGCAATCCGTCAGGGATGTCACTCTAGACATAGCTACTGCAAGTATGATCCAGGCGACGCATAATAGGCGATTGAAGGAAGCATTGGTAAAGAAAAAGCCTACCACTCTGTCCAACTTGGAGGCCAGGATAAATAGCATAATTCTCATTGAGGAGCAGTTGGCGGAGATAGGAGGCGATGAGGGCCGGAAGGGTCGCAAGGAAGGACAAGCTGACGTATCACGCGACAACAATGACATGTGAGGGCGATGGTAGAGAACCGAGCGATCCCCTGAGAAGAGGGAGTACCGTGATGACAGAAAGAACAATGACAGACGCACGTACCAAGAGGATAGGCGAGAATATACTCCACTCAGCCGATCCCGAAAAGAAATATTCTTGTACATGCAACACAAGGATCATCATATTCAGTGGCCCGAACCACTCCGAGGCGACCCAGAGCAACGTAATCCCCAAAAATTCTGCAACTTTCATGATTCGCACGGTCACACCACGGAAGAATGTAGGCAGCTCAAAAATGAGATTGAGCGGTGGATCAAGGAAGGTCGCCTGCGAGAGTTCATCCTCCAAACCAAACGGAAGGAAAGGAGTTCAGACGATAAAGAAGATAGTCCGGCACCAGGCGACCAGCCTAGAAAAACAGTCTTCGCCCGATTGCAAGAACCGCAGGGCGGCGCTCCCAAAAAAGCAAAAGAAACAGAAGAGGTCACAAAGGTCTATCAAACCATTTTGGGAGGGGAGAGATGTCCGACAAAGAAGCAGTCAAGCGATTGCAAGGAGGTGTTGATCATAAACAATGAAGCTCGGCGATTCCCCGTCACGTTTACAGAGGAAGATATGAGCAAAAATGGAGGCCCCAGTCTGGAAGCAATGGTGATCCAGATTGTGACGCTCAGAAGCAGGGTGGAAAGGGTAATGGTAGATGAAGGAAGTTCAACTGACATCCTATTCTGGGAACTTTTCCAGCAGATGAATCTCCCCACCTCAAGCCTACGCCCGACAAAAATAACTATTACAGGGTTCTCTGGGCACCAAGTACCTATTAAGGGAATTATTACTCTGCAAGTCATGATAGGCGATGAACAAATCAAGGCGGTAGAGTCAGTAGATTTCCATGTGTTGGATTGCCGATCTACATATAATATAATCTTGGGCCGACCGGCGCTTGCAGCCTTTCAGGCTATCTCTTCACCAGTATATCAGGTGTTGAAGTTTGTAACAAAGAAGGGCGTCAGAGTCGCTTGGGGACATCCGGAGGTGGCTAGAAGTTGTTATCGGGCGGCGACAAAAGGAGCGTGTTATAAAATTGACCTGGAGGAGGGAACGAAGAACAGAAAAAGACTACAGTCAGCAGAATCTGACGTTCCTGTAACCTTGTGGGAAGGCGATGAAGAGAGAACAGTGAGGCTATCATCTTACCTAAGTCAGGAAGCCAGGCAAGCGATGATGGCGTTAATCAAGCAATACTCCCATCTGTTCGCATGGCATCCCAGTGACATGCCAGGGATTGACCCGACAATTGTTAAGCATTGTTTGTCAATCGACAAAAGTTGTCGCCCCGTGCAGCAAAAGCGAAGAAATATCTGCCGAGAGCGACAGTTAGCCGTCACAAAGGAGATAGACAAGCTACTGGAGGCATGCTTCATCAGAGAGGTTCAATACCCGGAGTGGCTATCAAATGTGGTTCTGGTCAAAAAATCGTCTGGCGCATGGAGGATGTGTGTGCACTTCACAAATCTAAACGATGTTTGTCCAAAGGACGCTTACCCACTCCCGAACATTGAACAATTGGTCGACGCCACAACAAACAATGAAATGTTGTCTTTCCTTGATATGTTCTCCGGATACCATCAGATACCACTCAATGTAGAGGATCAAGAGAAGACAACATTCATGACTCCTATGGCAAATTATTGTTACAAAGTCATGCCCTTTGGCCTCAAGAATGCAGGAACAACTTATCAAAGGATGATAGATATGGTCTTCGCTAAGCAACGGGGGCGTAACCTGGAGGCATATGTCGACGATCTTTTAGTAAAAGTAAGAAAAGCGACGATCACCTAAGCGACTTAAAAGAGACGTTTGAAACATTACAGCACTTCGCGTTGCGACTAAATCCACAAAAATGTGTCTTTGGAGCGACATCAGGCAAATTCTTAGGGTACTTGGTAACTCGACGTGGGATCGAGGCGAATCCAGCACAATTGGAGGCTATCTTTGCTATGGCGCCGCCTAAAACAGTCAAAGAGGTACAAGTTCTAGCTGGGAGGATAACTGCAATCAATCGATTCATTCCAAAAGCGGCAGAAAGGTGTGCGTCGTTCTTCTCAAACAATTTTTAGTTACTCCTTCGGTTTTGGCCTCGCCTAAGGAGGGAGATGAGTTATTCATGTATATCGCGATATCACCAACAATAGTGAGTGCGGTGCTAGTGCGACGAGAGGAACGAAGCGACCAGCCGATATTCTATACCAGCAAAACGCTAGTCGACGCCGAAACTAGAAACCCTGCCATTGAGAAGATGGCCTATGTTGTGGTATGCGCTGCAAGAAAGCTCCGGCCATACTTTCAGGCTCATACTGTAACGGTGCTAACCAATCTACCAATTCAGAACGCCCTAAGGGCGATGAGTGTGGCTGGGCGACTGGCAAAATGGGCCATTGAGCTCAGTGAATACGACATCCGATACAAACCCAGAACAGCAATCAAAGCCCAAGTGCTTGTTGACTTTATTGTGGAAGGGGCAATACAGGAAGAAAAGGGTGAGCACCAGACTTGGACGCTCTTCACAGACGGAGCCTCTAGTAAAAATGGGTCGGGAGCGGGCATAGTACTAAAAAGCCCAGAAGGAGCTATCCATGAAGTCGCCTTACGTTTCGCGTCGCCTAGAACTAACAATGTCGTTGAGTATGGGGCGATGGAAGCAGGGCTCAGAATCGCGAGAAGTATGGGAATTAAGTACGTTAAAATTTTTTCCGATTCGGCGGTGGTGGTCAACCAGCTAAATGGGGAATTCGAAATCAAGGAGGAGTCACTGATGCCATATTTTGATGAGATAAAGTTAGCCCTGACAGATTTCAGCAAGGTAGACATTATCCAAATCACCCGAGAGGAAAATTTTCATGCTGATGCTCTATCTAAGCTAGCTACGGCGGTCGATTTTGAGGAGACAAGAATGGTTACGGTAGAGAAGGAAGTAAAATTGAATACATGTTTCCAGATCAATAGTACCCAGGAGGAAGAGGAAGTACAAGAGGATGACTGACGCACTCCCATTATTCAGTTTCTGAAAGATGGAACGGTCCCGGAGGACCAGGCGACGGCTACAAAGACAAGACGACATGCCAGTAGGTGCATACTGATAGGTGACGATCTTTACAGAAAGTCTACCGCAGGGCCTTACTTACGATGCCTCGGACCAGTAGATGCCGACTACAGCCTTCGGGAAATACATTTTGGAGTATGTGGAACACACTTGGGCTCTAAAAGCCTAGAGAAAAATCTGTTGTACCAAGGCTATTATTGGCCAACAATGAGAAGAGAGGCGACGAACCTATTTAAAAAATGCCACAAGTGTCAGGAGTACGCCGACTACCATAAGTTGCCATCCACGGCTTTACAGGCGATCGTTAGTCCTTGGCCTTTTTCCCAATGGGGAATGGACATTCTGGGACCTTTTCCCGAAGCCTCTGGTAAGCGGAAGTATCTGATTGTAGCTATCGACTATTTCACAAAATGGATTGAGGCTGAAGCAACGGCCAGCATCACTGCTAAGCAAATTGAGAAGTTCACATTCAAGCATATCATCTCAAGGTTCAGTATTCCCCACAGCATTATATGTGACCACGGCACCCAATTTGACTGCCAGAGCTTCCAAACATACTGCCAGGAATATAAAATTCTCCTACGATTCACTTCGGTTGCATATCCGCAAGCCAACGGACAGGCTGAAACTGCCAACAAACTCATACTAAGAGGCTTAAAGCGACGGATTGAAGGCAAGAAGGGAACTTGGGTTGAGGAGCTCGACCACGTGCTATGGGCACACAGAACAATCTACAAGACTTCAACAGGTGAATCGCCTTACACACTGACCTATGGATTAGAGGCAGTACTACCGGTGGAGGTAACGATACCTTCCGTCAGGTTGAGCAGTTACGACCCTGAGGAAAATGAGCAGAACCTTGTCCACAATATCGACATGTCAAAGAGAAGCGTGAAATCGCCCAGATGAAATTGATAGCGGAGAAAGAGATGCTAGCTAGGCGATACAACAAAAAGTTGAGGCCACATTACATCAAGATCAACGACTTGGTACTACAAAAGATTTTTCGCCAATCAGAAGGCGCTGCGAAGCTTGACCCAGGATGGGAGGGGCCATTCCAGATCAGGAAGGTCATGGGGGCTAACACCTTCAAACTAGCAAAGATGGATGGAACAAAGATTCCTCGGACTTGGAACGCAATGCATCTCCGAAAATATCATGAGTAGTCGCCTAAGAGTACATGTTGCCTTTTCAATTTCATGTTAATGAAAAAGAGCATTCGATAGCTATATCGCTGAATGACTCACTTTTATCATTTCTATTTTACCATCGTCATTCGCGTCCGGAACTTATTAAGAAGCTACGCAGCAACATATGCACCATGAACACCATCGCCTGACATAGACAAGGAACAAGCCTACCTCGCCTACAAGGCAAAAATGTCCCAATCGCTAAGGCTAAAAGAATCATAAAACATCGCTCCCAGATACGCTTCAACTCGCTAAGGCTAAGAAATAAAAACGTCGCCTATGGGCGCAAAAAAGAATCGCGCTAAGGCCATAAAAAGATATGGCATCGCTTATAGGCGCGTGGCCCAATCATAGCGCTAAGGCTAAAAATAATAAGGCACATCCTTAAGGCATAACGAAAAAACGCGCTAAGGCTGAAAAGTAATAGAACATCGCTCATAAGCATGCAGGCATCAGAAGTAGAGTCAGGAAGAAGGCTGCCCACAAGATTAGCAAATGTTATCCGATTCCATAAATTCCTAACATGAAACTACAAACGGATACAAAAGATGGCAAAAACAAAAACAACAACAAAAGGGGGGGGGGGGGGGGGGGCTCTTCATCGTCATCGCTTCAATCCTTTCCCTGTCCTGAGCTTTGGCCGCGGTCGCCCTGAGGAGCCACAAGGCTTTTCTCTGACGTCTTCTCTCCTCTGCCAGTGTCCGCCCGAGCCTTTGCGGCCGCCTCAGCCTTGGCTCGATCCCGTCTAGCCTTCTCAGCGACTATATACTCTTTGTCCGCTGCTTGTGTCGTGAACGTTTCCGTCCGCGGCGCGCGATCCTCGGGCTTCGCGTTGGTCTCTTCGGTGGGTTTGGTAAAAGGTTGGAGTCGCCACCAATCACTTAAAGTGGATTGGACTCTTGGAGCCCGATTTAGATGATTTTAACCTAAATCGGGCTTGGTCTGCATTCAGAGATCTGGATAAGGGGGACGGTTACGTGTGGGGAAGGATTAGCACCCCCACAACGCCCGGTAAACCGGTACTACCAAAATCGATAAGTCAGTTGATGTGCTTTTAATTAAAATTAAAATGTCTTTAATTTCGTAAAATGAGAGTTTCATGTGTCTGGCCTAGTGTCAGGACACACTACTAATCCCGATGATTTTTTTTATAAAAATAGTTTTAAAGGAAAAATGATAAAATTGTTTTAAAGTTGGACTCGAGTCTAGTGACTGCCTACGTATCCGAAAACCGGAATCAAAGTCCACGTAGTTCGATTTGAAAAGTTGATTTGAGTTGGCTTGCAACCGAGTGGTCGCATTTTGTTTTGGTTGTTTTGTGATTTTTAGGTTGTGAGCGTTTCACGTGACGTTACTAATCTCACTATATATTTTAGTTCACATTCCATATAAATGTGATTTTTAGGAAGAAATAGGTTCGTGCGTCTTTATAGTTGTAAAGACTAACACTACTAATCATAATTATTTTAGTTTTTATAAAAAGAGTTTTCATTTATTAATTTTAAAAAGGTGGACTTGTGTCTTTCGACTGCCTACGTACCCAATTAGTATTGGGATCAAAGTCCGCGTAGTTCGGGCGTTAGAAAACGCGGATTGATTTTTGTAGTGAGGGGTTTTCACGCGCCATTTCTAGTGTTGAGGCTAACGTTACTATTTTTCATGATAAGAGCGATTAATAAGATTCTTGCTTAATCGAGATTTTTCACGAGTTTTCTTTCGTTACTAATCCCAAAGTTTAGTAATGGTTTTGAGTATTTTATGCTCGAGATTTTCACGATATTTCTCTAGTGTGAAATAATCGTTACTAATCAAAGGTTAGTATTAATTTTAAATATTTGGATAATTTTAGGCTCGGGATTTCCACAATATTTCACGAGTGTAAAAATATCGTTACTAACCCCTAAGGACACATTAAGTTAATAGACTTTTTTTTAGCTTAGTACCAGAGTTAAGTTTATGAATACAACCAAATTCGAATTGAAATTAGTCTAAGCTTAATATTACACCATCATCTTTCAATTAACAATTATGTAAAAATTATTACCCACAAAATGATTGTCATAATTATCGATTCCACGATTACTCAAAATTGGGA
This sequence comes from Linum lewisii, assembly GCA_034768395.1. Classification (NCBI taxonomy): domain Eukaryota; kingdom Viridiplantae; phylum Streptophyta; class Magnoliopsida; order Malpighiales; family Linaceae; genus Linum; species Linum lewisii. The sequence goes on along the minus strand of CM068304.1, from coordinate 34,086,965 downwards.
AACTCTAATCGATTTAGTTGATCGCCACTCTAATTGTACTATACTTATGGGCTGAAAATAATTGAAATTTAATTGGGCTTATTTAATCAATTAAAGAAACAAGGATTTGGGCTCCAAACTCGGCCCAGATGACCAAAATTCGGTCAGCCCACCCCCTCAATGGCAAACTCGTAATTAAAACGACCGGTGACAATTTTGTAAATACGAAATCCTAATATGAGCCATATAAAAGGATAAGAGGGCTGAAAAAATCAGCCCCCTTATTCACTATTCATCCAGCCGCTACCCTCTCTTCTCTTTTCCTCTCAACTTCTCTGGAACCCTCTTCTTCCTCTCCCACGTTCTCTTCTTCCTTTCCCACGTTCTCTTCTTCCTTCCTCTCATCCAAACCTTAAATCAAAAAAAAAAGAACAAAACCATCACCTGCCGCCGGTCATCGCCGCATCGTCGTTCCCTCCGCCACTACGCCGTCGTTGTTCTCTCCGTGGCCGCCGTCGAAGAAATCCACTATCACCACCGTCCAAGTTGTCGGATCTGCTGTCTCGAAGTCGTCGCCACCATCATCGTCTCTTCGCCGCCGCCATCATCGTCTCTTCACCTCTAGTTGCTCGTCGTCGTGTTACCGCCGCCGAGCCGCCACCGCCGTGCGTTCGCCGTAGCCGTCGTCTGTCCGAGGTTGGTTCATTGCCGCCGTTGCTGGTCTGCGTCGCCGTCGTCGAAGAAGCTCGCTGTTGTTGATGATACCACCGCAGCCCGCCGGGATCCCTTCGCCGCCATCGTCTGTCGCTTCGCTCGACGTCGATGCCGTCTTCCGTGATGATCTGCCCGCCGCCGCCGCCGAGATCTGCAAAAGAACAGGCAAATCTCTGTTTTCTTCTGTTTCAATATAAATATGCAACTTTCACTATCAATAACATTATTATTTTTGCTGATCAAAGTCCTCTTTTTTTGTGCTAATTTAGGTTACTATTGGAAAGGAGCACCCTAGGAACGAGCTAAAGAGGAGGAGTTAGAGATGGTGATCACGAGATCAAACCGAACACTCGACCAAACAAACATAGGATTAAGCCACGGTCAGCCCCTCCTAAACCTTTGCTTGGGCTCTAATTGCTTATTTTAATCTCTTGATTTTGTTATTGGCTTTGGTTAATTTAAGATGCTTGTTAGTATTAGCAAAGTAAGATGAATGATCATAAGTTAAGTATAAAGCTTAATAGATGAGAGAAATAGAAGTGAATCTTGGAAATGAATGTTCATCAGTTAATACATAAAAGCAAGCAGAAATAGTAGTTAGTAGGGTTAAGTAAACAAAGTTGTAGAAATTGGCTTTCGGTATGTATAGAATACCGATAGATATCGTTGAGTTTCGAAAGCCGAATTCGACACTCAAATATACCTATCAATTTCTAACCATACCACTTCTTGCTCCTTTGCTTTACTAACTACTTCTATCACTTGGCCTTGTTTTGCTTTGCTTTTCTATAGGTTGGGGGAGTTGAGAGGAGAAGAAGAGGAAGGAGGAGGAAGAAGGCAGAAGCTATCAGAAGAGAAAGGGGAGGGGCCAAATTTTTCGTTCCTGTTTTTCCTCCTCATATGCTTCTTTTTATAGGGGAAAATTAGAGTATTTTGCCATTTTTTTATTTTATTTCATTATGCAATAATAATTTTAATTTTCTGTAATTTATTTTATGTAAATTCTGTACTATTTTCAGAAATTAATTATGGGCTAAAAGCCCAACCCACACACTATTTCTAACTGGGCCAAAGGCCCAAAGAGACAAATCAAGCAAGCCCAACTAGAAATTTATCACGAGATTCGACTAATTCGAAATTCACTTCGTTAATAATATTAAACTAGACACCTTTATAATACAATTCGTTATAGCTATAGAATAATTTCAAAATAGTTCATAAATTTCAAGATAACTCTAGGAGTGCAAGAGAGATCATTTTTGTCATTTTTTCTTAAATAGGAGTAAATATGGCCAAATTTCGATAGATAAAAATAGGCCTAAAACGTGGAAATAATTCGAGAAGCCGGACAAAATTTGGTTACTACAGCTTGGACCTCCTTCATACTACTAATGTACTCGGGATCAACATCAGTGTTGGGATCGGGCAACCCATTCAGCAGGCGATTAACAGCCTTGAAGGCAACTGAGAGGAATTCGCGTTGGCGAAACGGGGGATTAGGTCCCACGACGGCCGAAAACTTCAGGCGAACGGCAGTCATGATTACGGGAATAGATCTTCGGATCAGCGACACAGCAGTCGAATATTGCCGAGCGATGAACGCCTCGGTCTCCTTCTTACTCGCCACAGCATGATCCTTCTCCACCGTCATCGCCTCAGCCAGCTTCCTCGCCTTGTCTCTCTCTTCAGACACTTGATGAATGCGCTTTACCTCGCGGTTCTGCGCAGCAATGGCAGCATCTCTCTCCTTAGTCAGAACCTGTATCTGCTTTTGAAGAGCCTCTTGGTCCTGTAGCTTCTTGGCAGAGGAGGAAGCAGCTTCTTTAGCTTCGGCCAGGCCCTTCTCTAAATTGGCAACAGAGGACTGGCTGGTCGATAGCTCCTGTGTCAAGCGCTCCACGGCAGAGGTAGCCTCGCTTAGGTCATGCTGGAGTTTGGAGTGGGCCTCAATCAGTCGGGCTAGCTCGTTCCTGGTGGACTGGTGGTCGGACTGTGTGAAAATAAGAAAAAGGTGGTAAAATTCAGCTTCTAAAAAAAATATATATATACATATATATATATAGGTTGTCGAAACAGGTTTTTACGCACCTCTTCGGTGTCCAGGCGACGTTGAAGAACCGCGTGGTCATCGCGAAGTTCGCGGGCCTTACGCATCAACAGGTCACGCGACTTGTCTGCAATACTTAGCGCCAGCAACATCTGGATAAGAAATAATACCAAGCAAGTTGTAAGGCGATGGTTGATGGAATATGCTACATATGCAAGACAAAGTTGCATAACAACAACTAACCTCGTGATGTTTCACGTAGACATTCCCCATCGCAGGATGGAAATCGCCGACCTTCACGTCGTCCAATCCCTTCAGGACCCCAGAGGTCAATTCTTTCGCGATATCACAGGCCACGTCGGCGGACAGCTGAGATCACCGGGGATACATGACAGGGAAGTAGCCCGCCGGTTTCTCATAATCAGGCGCCATGAAGTCCGTCAGGACGCGATGAGACAAGACACGGCGGCACTCTTCGTCGTTGTGAGGCGACAGGGGCGAGTCGTCCTGAATAAAGGATATGGACTCTCGCTCCGCGGTGACCTGAGTTTGCTTCCCCGGGCGGCGAGGGGGGGGGGGACTCGGGATTAGCGTCGCGACGCTCTGTGTCGATCGCCTCGGCGATGGGAGACTCCACAGGTTCAGTAATGGTGGTCCTTGGTGGTGACGCTACTGGCTCAACCGGAGTGTCTTCCTCAACAAGGATAGCATCCGAAGGGCTAGTGGATGATGACTTGCGTCGCTTAAACGGTTTAGTCACAGGCGACGACTTTTTCTCGCGGGGGCGACTGGCCCCTCGTTTCTTTCCTTTTCCATGAGGAGAAGGCGGCGGCTGCTTAGCCTCTGGCGGAGGCTCAAGTTGTGGTTGAGTCGTGGTGATAGACCCGCGAGCAGACGTGCTAATCAGCACATTGGAGATATCCGTCATGCCTACGTAAAGGAAAAATCAGATTCAGGAAAAATGCAAGGCGGGGGCATGATGTAAACCAATTAGCAGGAAACAGGGATAACGGAAATGAACATATAAAAAAGAGAGAGAAAAAAGATGGTCCCATCTACCTCCGGGAAGCATCGCCAAGACGCGGTTTAAGGTAGGGGGTCGTTCAGGTTGTAAGTCTCTCTGTTTATGAGCGACAGGAGTTGTCGTTCATCCACGGTGGCTGAGCGACCACATGGGAAATTATTAGCGTCGCCCCATGACCAGCAAGGCGGAAGTGTCTTCGGGAGAGGGTTTAAAATAAAAGAATGCGTGGTGCCATGTGGGGTGCGGTTTTATTGTTCTTCGCATCCCCACATCTCTATACGCGCCTCGCTTCACAAAGCTAAGGCCGTTGGTGTTATGTTTGGCACTATACAAAAGGGAAAAGAGGCGAAGGGTAGGAGTAATTTTTTCGCGTTGGCAAGAAATCTCAAAGCTGGCTATTACAGACCACGAAGTCGCGGTATAAGCGCCAAGCGAGGCTTTGAGGGTTTGGAATAAAGATACAACAAAGGGGGAGGGGGGAAAGCGCATGCCATTGGTGAAGCTTTCAGACCACACCCCATGCCAACCTTCAGGGCAGTTCTCGATGGTTGACAAGAAGGAAGGAGCGGCGTAGTCCCAGTGGGTTGGAAGAGAGAGTTTGGGAAAAAAGGAACATATGGTGGTAGCAGAAAGGTACGGGAAGTAACCTGGTCCAATGACGTAGCGATCTCGACCAATGTCGTCGTACCACATATCCCTCCAAGCCCGGACAGTGTAGCCTTGGTCGGAGATAGGGGCAGACATATCTACGGACCAAGAGCGAAAGCCAGGGACGAATCCAAACTGATGCATGCCCCATTCCCGGGGCTCAGAAGGGTCGGGGGAGTTTTGGTAATCTTCTAGTGACGAATCGGAGGCGGTTTTCTCAGAATCAGTTGAAGAAAGAGACATGGCTAAAGTGAGGGAAACAAGGGACTAGTATACAGGGGACCCTATCGGAGGGAAGGAGCTAGGCAACAGAAGGAGCAGTCGGAAAGAAAAAAAAGAGAGAGAGAGATTCAAGCAAGGAGCGAAAACGTAGACATCTGGAAAAACAAAGAAGATTTGGAAAGGTGAAGGAAAAGCAGGGAAAGGCGCGGATGATTAAATAAGAAGAGCAAGGAGCAAACGAGAAGGCTAGGTGACTATAAAGGGAGAAGAAACGGTAATGAGGTCAGGGCGTCTTATAAAAGAGGAGTGAAGACGTTTGAGTGGCTTGCGTTGGGAAGAACAAACGTCGCGGCGGTTGAAAAGACCGATGGAGTTGATGGCATCGGAAAGAGGGAAGCGTCTGGGAGACGCAAGCAGGGGAAGTGGCGATTGGGCAAACAGTCCATAAAAGTAAATATAAAATAAGGGGGGCTACCTCGTAGGCAATGATCGAGTTAGGGGGCTAGTATAAAGGGAAAAGACTAGAAGGCCCCTCAGCCATGGCGAAGGTAGGGTTCCTCGCGGAACGCAGCAGGCGATGGAGAAAGAAGAGTCTACTAGTATCCTTGGCGACAAGCATACAGACGGACTAGGGGGCTCATGATGGGCCACCTTGGATCGGGTCGGCCCGATGGTCGAGACGATCCACCTGGAAAGAGGGTCAATGCTTCAGGCGAAGGTTGACCAGGCGAACGTCTAAGAGCAGGCCCAGACATGGCCCAGGAAAGGGTCAACGCTTCATGCAAGGGTTGACCAGGCAGATACCCCAAAGGTCTCTTTAGGAGCAGGCCCATACGCGGCCCAGGAAAAGCCATGGGGCGACGACACGCTTATCATCTGGGAAACCCTAAAAGGACACGTGGAGCAATCTTGAAGGTTTCGTCTTCACCAAGCGATGGTCAGGATTCGACGCCATGCGTCACGATTTGCTGGGCGCCGTACCATTGCCTAACGGCCTTGGCAGACCTGCCAGGCTATAAATATAGGGGGAAGGAGCAGACTGCAGACACGACCAAATTCTGGGAGAAATCCCTAGGTACGCTTTGCCATCTTGTTATTCCTTTCCATTCTCACGTCACGTTCTGATTACTACCCCCATTTACATATTGCGAGGTGATTCGGAGTCACTCAGGCGATCGGATCGACTTCTTTATTGCTCCAGGCCACAGGGCTGGAACAGGAGTCAAATCGGGTTCTTCGCTCAGAGATTCTAAATTCATGGACGATTATGTGTGAGGAAGTATTAGCACCTACACAGTACCCTAGAATTATTACTACTACCTTCGATATTCTTTAGTTTATGTGTATTGTTTAGCTTGACGTGTTCTCAAACTCTAAAGTTCAAACACAAATATGATAAATTTTAGTGCTAGGGTATCGATACCTCGTGGGTACCGGAGCGTATATATATGGTGAACGCTCTGATGCCCTCACTAAAAGTGGGGGTAATTGTTAGCTCCACTGACGTTTGTGCTATTTAGAGTCGTATTTTCATTGAACCAAATTTTTTTTTATGAATCGAATCAAATGTTTAAATCAATAGATTTAATCTTAATTAATTTGAATTGTGTTTAGTTGAAATGTTTAGTCACCATAGTCAATGTAGTTAAAATCGTGATTCCATGTAAAAAAATAAAAAACTTGGGTGAAATAGGAATCGTATGATTTTATTAACCAACTAAAAAATATAAAAATTTGTAGATAACTTATACTTTGGTGTTAAAATAATATATAAATACTCATGAATAAACATAACATATTAATAAACTTAGAATTATAAACACTTTTTGAATAACTAATACCCAAACCCCCGAACATAAATTGCATAACTAATGTTAAAACAACTTAATAGTTCATTGCAATTCATAAGCACACGCTTTACCACACCACAAAAAACACACCATATCATCGCACCATACTACAAAGTCTTCATTCATGTTTATAGTGCACAATCACCACTCACTAAATCGTTATTAGTCTATCACTTCATTACAATCCATTTAAGCGTTCTCATCCACTTAAAAATAAGTACAACAGATTAAATTACATCAAACACAATAATACAAACTTGTCAAGACAAGAAAACACAAAGAACTTCAATAGATCCTTCAATTTCTTGGTAGTTCACATAAAGATATGAACTCATTTTATGGATCACAACTTGTAACTCATGCGCACCATTGTGAATTAACCATCCAATGTTTTGGGTTCAATTCAACAGATATGCGTCTGTGAAGAGTCTAGATGAATGGTTGGTTCTTCTTTTGTTCCCTCAATTATTCTTCTTCTGTCCATAACTATACCTTCTTTCTCTTTGACTTTTCCCCACATAACACTATAGAATTCAACTCCAATAATTCCTATGATTCCAATCACACTAATCAAAACAGACAACCCACCACCAACATATTACATAATAATTAAATTAATCACATCAAGTGAAATAAATTAACAACATCACACCTACACTACCATCACGGTTGGTTACTTAAATGGTCACTGAACTTTGGCCGAATAACTTAGTGATCATTAAACTTCAAAAAATTTCCTAGTCATAACTGAACTTTGGCTGATTATCCTAGAGATCACTGTTAACTACGGACATCCATATTTCCATCCATCCGTCTATGTGGACTTGCCAACTAGTCAGCCACGTCATTAAAATTGCCATATCAGCTATTTATTTAGCCAAAATTAACCCAATCACCCACCCAACTACTCAATCTCACCAAAGAAACCAGATCTGACCGGAACACCAAAACCTCCGACGAGCCAATCCTTACCACCGCCTACACTGCTTCTCGTACTTCCTCTGCTCCGGCTCATTTCTGTACAAGAAGCTGAGTCCTAAGAGAGTGAGGGAATGAATTGCCTACCACGTCCGCCTGGGAATTTTCTTCTGAATCAATATCTGGTTATGGCCACATTTGCAGCCTGTTGCCTCTATCCTTGGGATTTCAGTTGAAAATATATTCGCCAACCAACTTCTATTTGGAAGTACAGGGAGTTACAGGTTTCGATGCAAATGAGCCTACATCGAGGAGCGGAGGAAAAGCAAAAGCAGTGCAGCAGATAATCGAAGAGCAGCAGTGAGCCAGGTTATCGCAATTTTTTTCGGTGCTGGCCCTATATTTCGGCCGCCGCGGCGGGCACCCCTTCAGAGCCGCACGATCTGATCAACGGCCGGGGGGAGGGAATATTGGCACGGGCCCGGTGTCAGGAGCTGTCAGCTGCGGGCCCCGCGCTGTCAGCAGCAATTTAATTAATTTAATATATTTAGTTTATTGAAATAAATGATTAATGATTAAATAAATGGGCGTATACGGTTTCGTATACGCCCGGACCGTATACGCGTTTGAAAATTTTTCAATTTCAAAATTTCGAATATGTGAAAATTTTCAATCAAAAGAAAATGAAGAGACAGTTTGTTCCATCCCCCAAAATCGATAACCACTGAAAACCTAATTTCGATCTCCACTACCTCGAAGAGCTGCAGCTGTCTTCCCACCTCTGTGTTTCAATTCCCCGTCGGTGAGCTTCGTCGGTTAGTGATGTGATCCTGGCCACCAAGCCCGGCTTGGACACGACTGATGCCGACCCGGCCCCAGCACTGATGCCGGGCCGAGAGTACACTGGCCCCAGGCCTACACCAGCACCACCCCCGGAGCCTAGAAGAGCCCAAGCCCCGGAGACAGAAGATGCACTTGGGAGGATGCTGATCCTCAGCCAGGCCCCAAGGCCAGCTCCTACGCTAGCTAGAGTTAGACTAATGACCCTCCAGGAGCTGATGCTGACGCCGAGCCCCGACCCGGACCCCGGGCCAAGCCTAGCACCAGGGCTAGGCCCCAGATCGACTCTTACGAGCCCCAGAGCCCAACTAGACCTTAAAGAGACTCATGAGGCATCCTTGAAGACCCGGCCAAGACAGAAGCAAAAAGGCTCGTACAGATCAGAAGAAGGCCTAGAGTTGAGCTCGACACCCAAGCCGAGACCATGCCTGGATACCACAGAGAAGCACTTCTGGCCCAGCCAACAATTGGCCCGTGCCTTTGGGGAAATTCCAGTTGCTATGGATAGCTTGAAGCCTCAGGAGCACTCTCCAACAAACGGAGCTGAATTTGGAGAAGAACTGAAGGAGATAGAGCTCGACCAAGTCCTAGCAAAGCATGGGTAGAGCATCAAGGAGTGGAGCTCGGATGCTAATCCGAGGAAGTCAAAGGAAGGAGCTACGATCAGGCCACCTCCTGAGCCTGATCCAAGGAGGGATGGGTGACCATTCATGATACGGGAGATGAAGAGAAGATGCCAAGTACTTCCAAACAAGAAATCCTAATCAAGCTAGGATTTCCCGGTTTTGGACAGATTTCTAGTCTGACGAAGAATGACGGATTTGGGCTACCTGGAGATAGAATTTGGGCTGTAGCCCAAATAAAAGTTGAAGCCCATGACGTCTACTAGTGATCTGACAAATGGATTAATTTTCTGAATTTATTTAGTATTTATTTGGCTGATTCTTCCAGAACCCGTTTAGCTATTTTTTAGGATTTTTCCAGCTTAGAGTTATTGTTTAGGAAGGAGTCTTTCCTTGGGGAATAAGGCTACGAATTTAGCCTCCTTCTTAGACAATATTAGGATTAGGTTAATTCCTTTTTAGTAGTTTAATTAGGACTCTTTTTATTTCTTTATTATTTTATAGTTAGTTTCTAAGGAGGAATAGGAGAGCTTGTTCCCTACTCCTCCCCTATATAAAGAGGCCTTTGCCTGTCTTGTAACACACACCTTTGAAATTAATAAACTCTTAAACTTCGGTTTTCTCTTAGCATGGAATTGCTATTCTCTTCTCGACTTTCATGGAATTGACTGTCGTTTAGACCGGCTTATCATCTAGGGTATCCTCCCCTTGAAGTGGCGCATTCGACTTGATACTTCTGGTTCCTAGCTCTTTTATAGCTAGCGGGTCAAAGTCCTCTTCCATCCCCGGTTCCGACGGTTTCTTCCTCGTTGCACGATCATCAGCTTGCGGTGTTTAAGGGTCGTCTTCCCACGGTTGTAGCGGTTCACATCAGTTAGCTGGAGTTGTCTTCCCACCTCTATTAGTCAATTTCCCGGCGGTTAGCTTGACTTGTCTTCTCACCAATGGCGAAGAACAAGCATTCAACGAAAAATGTCCGACCCAGGCCGGTACAAAAAGAGAAATCAGTAAGTCTCCGACTGTTGTCTAACCTTTTCTATACTTGGAACTTACCCTAATCTAACCTTCGTTTGTGGTACAGAGCAAGAGGCCTCGTCCAGACGACGACGCAGGCAGTATTCCAGAATCCAGCAAAACAGTGCCTATCCGATGCAAGATGAATCATTTGCTGTCCTTGAACAGCAAAATAGAGGCTTTGAGAATTGGGTCATCCGTCAAGCAGTTTTTGTACGAGGCAAAATTCCCCGGACTTATGGAGGTCCAGGTTCGGGTGGTGGACAGGGAACTTGCAGGCATGCTGATTGAATCGTTCGACCTGGCGGAGAAGAAGTTCAGGAAAGGGGGTCAGTTGTTGAGCTTGGAGGCTTGTGACGTCTGTCGTGTTTACTGCCTACCCACCAAGGGGAAGAGAGTCAACCCCAAGATATGTGGACCTAACGAAATAAGCAGGCTTAGGCTTCAGATTGGACTCCCTGCAACTGAATCACGGAGTGCGGTCATCCGCACTAAGGACCTGTATGCCTTGGTTAATGATACGAGAGATCCCAATGCATACGCAAAGCTGTACATTTTGATTGCGTTGGGTGAGCTGTTGGCGGTGGGCAGCAGTTTCTCCGTGAACCTGGGGTACGCTAGTGCCTTGACCGGTACGTCCAAGGATATAATACAACTGGGGCCAACACGTGGTTGACACCGTCATAGATGGATTGGTAGAGCTGAAGAGCGGACAGCGGGGCACGTACCCGGCCGGCGATTACAATGTCGTTGTGGTATTTTCACTGAATGACCTTTCTTGTGTTTATGTACGCGAGTGGGAACCATATTGGTTAATTGATTTGTAAATGCAGATTCACCTGCTGGACATGACGGTGCTGGAGAATCTAAGGGCAGAGGAGCAGCCTACATGTTCCTTCTGGATTGTAGCTAACATAGAAGCGGCTAAAGAGCAGCTGCGAACCGCTGATGGCTCTTTCTCTTTCCAGTGGCGGACATTGGTGGTGGTGCGGAAGCCTCTGAAGAAGAAGGAGTTCAAACTGGTGTCCGCCCCAACAACAACAGACGTCGGTGGTGACGGCGGGAATGACTTAGGGATGGGCTCTGGTGTCCCCTTTGACGCGAAGGATGAGTTCATCATCCTCGCTAACTCGGCCACAACCCGCGGACAGGTCAGTTATTCAATACGGTCTCTGTACTAAGATATACCTTGTGTGTACTTACATATTACAGTAATCGTACTAGGTGCTAACTCCGTGTGTATTGGAATCATATCAGGTGGAGATGTTGAGGGAGATGGGGCTCCAACAGCTGGTGGAAGATCGTGCGCTGCTCACATCACTTAAGTCGTCTGTTGCCAGTCAGGAGGCCAGGTGTGAGAAATGGGCTGCAAGGCTGAAATACATGGATGCCGTATTGCGTGCAGGTCCAGTAGCTGTGGAACCTATCGAGAAGGCCCGAACCTCTGGTTTGGCTAAAACCGTGGAAGAAGTAGAAGAGGAAGAAGAAAGTGAAGAAGAAGAAGAGTATGAAGACGTTGGTGACTCACACCCCGATGCAGAGCTTGATGCGAGAATGGAAGATAAGGATGACCGGGACAAAGGTAAATCCCAAGTTGTTACTGCTGATGAAACAGTTGTGAATGACCAAGTAAAGGGTAGCAGCCCACAGCGGAAGGATGCCGACGATATGGTGGAGCCTATGTCGTCTGGAACCCCGGTTGTGATGGGTAGTCCAGGGAAACGGCCACCGAAGACTAGCAAAGGTGATACAGGGAGGAGGAGTTCACAAAGTAATCTCACCCTCGAACAGAACAAGTTTGTGGACTACTTGACCAACAAATGAAAACTGCCATCGTATGTCACACTGCTTGTTCGTTATATATTGCCATGCCATGCCATGATGAACACTTACGAAATCTTATGTCATTGTGTGCAGTGATATCACGGTGTGTGATTTTCCTGAAAGAGGGAACAAGTTGGCTGGCTTCCAAATCCATACTTTCGACTCAAGAGGGCGAATAAACATCGCCTTGCTGAACTGTTGTGGCCATATGTTCAACAAGGAGAACATTGCTCAACATGGTCATCTGACATGGTTTTGCTTCTCTACATCGATTGCTGTAAGTGCTCTATTCCAACCTTGTATTACATTACGCCCCTGTTCCAATCGTAGGCCTTACTTACATGATATGTGGGGGCTTCATTTCTTCCGCTCGTAGGAGTTTGCTCTTCCTGAAGTCTTAGCTAAGGAGAAGATAGTAGCTGCTTCGAAACACCAGTTTGCAAAGCTTATATGGGATGCCACGAATGCAGCTAGGGTTCCCTATATGCAGGGTCAGGACCTGAACAAGTGTCATACGGTAAGTTATGTCTGTGCTTTTGTGTTATTTGCACCTAAATGTGATTCTTATTGTCCAATGTATATGTAGTTTCTGTTCCCAGTCTACGGTGGTGAGGATTTCAAGCACTACTACGTGTTCGTACTGGACCTGAAGAGGGAGCAGAAGGTGATTTTGAACAGTTTGAACTGCCATGATAAATTTTCTAAGTATCCCGAGTACAAGGAAGCGTTTAGACGGCTGAACTCTTACATGGCTGATTTCGTGACGAGTGGTGGGGTGATGCGTTTAGGAAAGATTGGGCATTCTACATCCAGCAATGTCCTGTACAGCCCGACACATTCAGTTGCGGTATCTATACACTGTTGTTTTTGGAGCACTACAATGTAGGGTTTACGGAAGAACAACTGTCGGAGTGGTCTGACCCATCAGAACTTAAGCTGATCATGAGGAGGTATGCCTATCGAGTGGTTGCCCACAATGACAACAGCTTGTTCACTGACATTCAAGGCGTCAACCCCATGGACCAGTATATTGAGAAGATGAAGAAGAAGGCTGCTGACGCAAAGAAGGCTGAAGAAGTCTGTTGAAGATTGTTATTGCGAAATGTTTGGCTGCTGAACTATGTCTTGTTCTTAAACAATTTATTTTCCCTCCTCGACCAACAGAAGAAAATATCTCTGAACTTATATGATAGTCAATGCAAACGTAGATTATTTCCATCCGAACTTAGAGGATACTCACTCCGAACTTATGGTATACTAACTCCGAACTAAGAGGATACTCACTCCGAACTTAGAGGATACTCACTTCGAATTTAGCAGATACTCACTCCGAACTTAGAGGATACTATATCCGAACTTAGGGACTACTATATTCGAACGTAGAGAATACTAAATCCGAACTTAGAGAATACTAAATCCGAACTTAGGATACCGTTTGTACCATTCCGCACTAGTATCATTCTAACACTACAAGAAACTGTGCAGTTAACAGCGACAGAAATCAAGGTTAACAGCGGCTATGGCCGCTGTTAAACTATTTTAACCGCGGCCACGCGCCGCTGCTAAATTAGCCAATGCTAAAAAAATTAACTGCGGCCAAAAGTGGCTGCGGTTAAACATGATGACCGCTGTTAATTTATTTCAGTTTAACAGCGGTCTTTAGAAATTTAACAGCAGCTTCAGGTTAACAGCGGCCACTAGACGCTGTTAAATTGTTTTAGCAGGAAAATTTAATGGTCGGAGCTCTGGCCGTAGAGCCAGAACTCCGGCGACATCGAACTCTCGCCGTCCTTCCGCCGCCGCTACGTCTCGAGTGCTTCCACGATATCCTGAATGAAGAAAAATCAATTGAATCAGAATCCTAGGTCAAACAACAACATAAAACAGAGAAAGAAAGGTAAGAAAACAATTACCTTGACATTGAACTCTCGTCGTCCTTCTGCCGCCGCTACGTCTCGAGTGCTTCCACGATATCCTGAATGTAGAAAAATTAATTGAATCAGAATCCTAGGTCAAACAAGAACATAAAACAGAGAAAGAAAGGTAAGAAAACAATTACCTCGACATCGAACTCTCGCCGTCCTTCCACCGCCGCTACGTCTCGAGTGCCGGTGACGTTGGTAAAGGAAGTGGTGGCAGCGAGTGCAGAGAGGGAAAGCTCGAAGAAGAAGAAGAAGAAGAAGAAGAAGAAGATCGTCAGAAAATGAAGAAAAAGAAGAAGAAAATGAAGATCGGCGGAAGAAGAAGAAGGAAGAGCATATTTAGGGTTTCATTTTAACAGCGGCCACTTAGCCGCTGTTAAATTTAGGGTTCCATTGAAATGGCGATCCGTGTGAGATAAAATCAGCCAATCAGATTGCTTCATTTTAACAGCGGCCTGATAGCCGCTGTTAAATTTTCTTAGCCGCTGTTAAACTTTACAATTTAACAACGGCCACTTAGCCGCTGTTAAATTACCGCTGTTAAATTTATTTAACAGCGGCCAAATAGTGGCTGCTGCAAACCTGGCGCCGTTAAATGGCCTTTTTGTTGTATTGTAAGCGTGAACATAAGTCGAATATTAATATCCAAACGTCAGAAAACATTCAATTCACAAAATAGTAGTTCAAAAGGTAGTAGTTCTAAAAACAAGACCCACGATAAAAGAACCATCGAATGTCTGGTAATAAAAAAACAAAAAAACAACAACACAGAATGTCTGGTAATGAAAACCTCAAGTCCATGCCCAAAAGTACCATTTCTCACTAACCCCTCCTCCACCCACCATCTTTCAATGTTGCCAAACGCCTTACCACCATGTGAAATAGTCCCGACGGAAAACAGCCTTCACGGTGAGGCCATCGAATTCTTGGTCCACCACAAGAGTAACCTCCCAACCGTCTGCCCTCGACCACCATGCCTGCCTTGTGGGCCCGTCCATTTCATTGAACTGCTCAGGGCAGCACTCCAGGATCAGAGGTAGCACTAGCGAGGTGCACCAGAGATGCCTTTCGCCTGAATCGTCTCTGCAGTTGATGCCCGGGCTCACCCACGTTGGTGTCCCGTTAGCCCCTCCTATGACAGATTGAATAGTCACCGCCAATCGGGCAGGGAACTGCACGCGAAGGTGGATGAAGTCAACGTAATATAAGTTCATATCTTTCAATTACTACAGTGTGATGTACCAGTCGGTGTCAGGAGCGATATGTTTCTCCTTCTTGTGGGAGCTGAGAGAGTCGAGCCGGCGCGGGGGAGGGTGTGTCAAGGTGAAGTCAGGCCATCTTGTTCGTAACTCCGTTATCCCGATCGGCATGTTAAGGGCAGCGAATCTACAACATGTTTACCTCAAATTTACTCGAATCTAACTTCCTTATAACCTCACGTATATCAACAGTATACTAGTGACTTACTGGTGGTAGTATTCGGCAAACAAGTAATTGTACTCCCCTATTATTATGTCTGATGAGTCCGTTGGGTTGAGCACAATGTCGGATGCAGCCACGGCCCCATACCCCACCAACAAGTCTAGTTTCATATTGCATATTGTCAACACATTGCATGTTAGAGGAAGTTGCATTTGTACGTAGGTGAAGTTGAATACCTGGATCCTTCGTGACCCTCATGGGCGTAAACGCAAGTATGACGGGACCCTCCGCCTCCATATCCCTTAGCCTAGTAAGTGTAACGGACCCGGGATATGTGAGGTCGTCCTCTGGCGCCTTAATCCATATGGGGGTTATCTTGTGGTGGGAGTCCTCTCAATGAGTAGCCATTCAGCCGCCTGCACCCCGTACTCGTTTGTCCCCTCTTTGATAGCCTTCACGCATCCAGCCACGTCTGTGTTGACCATACGGATACCCCAAACGTCTGGTTATCGGTGTACTTTATGTCAAAGAAGAAGAAGAGTACAATTCTTGTACCGACATACCCACGTACTGGATGTCGTTACCCTCGTGGTCTGGGAGGGACCCAATATGGACAGACTCGAACCCGGTCGTCGGGAACCACTTGGTCCCAAAATCTTCTGGGACGTGATCTCGCCGTTCCCCACCGGTCAGTAGGAGGGCCGTCCGACAATAGCACGTGTGATGTAATGGTCTGGCGTTAATGACCATGACATTTCGGATAAGGTACAGTTTGTGTTGCACGAGTGTATCGTCGTCCAGATATTTCGGGATGAAGAACCCTTCGATCCGGTTTCCCTGCATAAACAAACCAACGCTTAAGGTGGCATGCATGTATGAAAAGCCAGTGTACGGACATGAATTAGTTCACTTACGTAGGCGTCCATCCATAGGCTATGCGTGAGACCGTCGCTGTCGTCCCACTCTTCTTGCTCCTCTTCCCACAGCCCCAAGAGTCGAAGCAGAATACCCGGCTGGCACAAACCAATGCCGAGGTCTTCGACTGGGAACATATACCGCCGGTATTGAGCGTCGGCACACCCGCGGTCGAAGTCGATTGGGAACAAAACCGGGTTTTGGTACGCACCAGCCATTGAGAGTTTGATGAACGTTGGATTTGCGTCGTAGGACGGAGAAGAGAAAGAGTATCGGTTAAAGAACCCAACTTCACGCCTCATAGTATTTATGATATTGGTTTTATGGTTGGGTGGATGTAAACCGCCTTGGGAAACGGTTTTTGTTTGACAAGATAGGTGACGGCGTCAAATTGAAACTGGCGCTAACCGTCAGTTAACGGCGTTTTCAAAACGAATATCGGTGGTCAACAAAGGCACCCCCGGACCACCTTCTCTGGTTCAACACATCCCCAACCACTTCGAGCCTCCCCTCCTGTTCCCCCGGCATGACGCTGGGCGATCCAGAAATCAACCGCGCCGGTAAGTTATACTATTTGTTTATCATTTACCAGTTCCTACTCGAATTCACACGATTCTTTCTACTCGAATGCAATGGTCGAATCAATATTGGCACGATTAGTACGTAACACCAAGCCGGTGGATGAGTTCGAGTATGACTTCCATGAAATCAATTGTTATTGTGGTGTTCGGTCTTCTCGTCGACTATCTCATGACCCGCCAACCACGGGAAGAAAATATTTCGGATGCGGGAACGACCACAAAGGGTGTGGATATTTCGCCTGGTTCGAAGACAAGGTAGCAGCCATGGACGACAAGGTTGCCCTTGTTGGAGCCTTGAATGATAAAAGCGCACTCATGTCTGCAGTTGACCTGTTAGAGTCTCAAAACCGAGGTCTGTCCGACGAAAATTGAGATTTGCAGTCCACGTTGTCACATGTTATGACGGTTAGCCAAGTGCATGACGAAGGTAGCAGCACAAATTCGTCAGATTGCGTTTACGAAGATCAGCTGACGGCTCTTTCCCAAAGGGTGGCGAGGGTTGAGAAATTCATAGACAGTCTGAAGTAATTGATCTTTCTCGTAATATTTACTAGTGTCATATTGCATGTTAACTATTCATGTATCCAACTGTAACCAGTTGCGAATTCCAGACGTACCTGTACTCTTTTCCCTTTCTTTTTTTGTTACAACTTTCTCTTTTCCCGTCGCCTAATTATTACCCCAAGTGGGTACACCTAACACATTAATACGAGAGTTACTGCTAATCCTAATTGGTAAACCTAACACATTAACGCCGTTAACCCATTAATACGATAGTTTCCAACCACCACATCTCCTCCCTTTATTGAAACGTTGAAAAGAAACATACTCCAAAAGACATCCACTAGGAAATCCTCTGACCACAGTGGACGCAATGTCGAACTCATTCGTTGCAACGAACATACACCACCAGACAAGTAACTCAGCGCGAGGTATGCCCTTCCGTAACTCCCCGCCATAAATAATGTTCTGGTTTGTCTATTGCTATACAATGACCCCCCTCCCAACTCTGATTTATTATGTAGAAGCATGGGGTGTAATCGCCATGTGCGATTGCGGGCTACCGGCGAAGGTGTACCATGTGGAACCAAGGTTGCTTGGTTGTTCATCCCCACACAGGCACTACCTAGGGTGTCCTCAGATAGAGGGTAAATAAGAGATGAGAACGTGGTGCAAGGTCCAAGAGAGAGCTCTGGTAGATAACGAGAATCCAACTGCTTATGACGAAATGGTCGTTCATGCAAACGAAAACGTGGAGAGAATGGATGATCTACTTGAAGAGATTGAACGTCTCAAGTACAAGATTCAGGATTTAGAGGGTTTCATCCTTTGCTATCCATAATTTCGTATTATTTTGCTAGTAATTGTACTGTAATGCACATTTAATTGTACTCTGTTCGTATTTTTGAAAGTTTGAAATTACGTTAACTTAGTCAGCGTTCAAACTATCGTACTGTCATTAAATTCATTACGTACCCTACGCGTACCTATAGTGTACCATTGGGTTACTTTAGGCGAACCAAATTTATTAGGCAACCATTGTCGTAATAAATGGGTGTAGGTAGTGGTTCCACCAACTTGTAAACAGTGCATTAATTTTCACTCAATATGAGCACTTAAAAACCCTTTTGGGCGGCATGTATGGCCATCCACCCACTGAACATTTACAAAATATTTTTTCCAATCTTAATGGACGAGACGACTTGATCCCAAACCTCCCGCACGACCCCATTCAAATGGCTTACACTCCGAGGT
The DNA here is from genome assembly GCA_034768395.1 of Linum lewisii. Lineage (NCBI taxonomy): Eukaryota > Viridiplantae > Streptophyta > Magnoliopsida > Malpighiales > Linaceae > Linum > Linum lewisii. The sequence continues at coordinate 34,068,667 of CM068304.1, read as the reverse complement.
ATGGTAGATGGACAAAGCATGGTGAGTTGTGGAGATTTATGGTTTATTTTTCATATCAGCAACTGACTATATGTTACTCCTCATGGTTAGAAGATTGCAGTGTAACCCCGATGTGCGATTGTGGCTTACCCTCTAAGCTTCTACCGTTGGAACCGAAAGCCGCCGGTGATTACACCCCTTTCAAGTACTACATTGGCTGCCCCAAGAAAGTCGGCAGGTGTCGGATGTCCATGTGGTGCAAAATGCAGGAACGGGGTGCTATGGAGCATAGCGGTGTCGTAGTATTCGATGAGATGGTCATGGTACACCAACGGCAAAAGGAACGAATCAAAGAACTGAAGGAGGAAATCGCTCGTCTGAAGGTTGAGTTAGCCAAGTTAATGGCATACTACAACGATTAGGACTGATGTCCCAAAAGCCATAGAGTGTTCCTACCCCATTAAAGTGTAGTTGAAAGTATTGGTCTGTATCTGAACTTAACTAATATATTACCTACCATGAACTTGGGTTTAACCTGTATGTTACTAATAGTATACATCATACTCGAAATAACCAATGCGGTACTCGCAGTAGTACCAATGGGCACCGCATTGGTTATACCCAAAAGAATAGGCTGTGGACTGTATCAAAATATCAGAATCTTAATCTTCTTCAATCATCAATAACCGCACTCTGTTGGGAGCACAAGAACGGGGTAAGGTCCAGCGGGTTTGATGTGCTCCCCGGGAAAGACGCTATCGACTCATAGGCTACCCTCTCCTCTGCTAGTTCACGTATCGCATTTTCCCTTGCTGCCAACTTCTTGCACTTGTTTTTCTCTTTGCTCCGTCGGATTTCGGTGTTCACCTTGTACCTCTGTGTGTTCTTACTCGGCTTTGGCATCCGCGGGAACTTCACAGCAATCTCCGGCCTCCTTGGTTGCTCTCCGGTGACTGGAGTCGACGAGGAAGGATTCGTGTGAGCAGATGACTGGTCTGCTGGCTGGACTTGTATAGTGAAACCGTTTTGGAGGAGGGTTGTTAGTTCCTCCACGCCCTTGTTGGCGTACGATAACAGCATCTCTGCGTGCTTGCTCAACAAACGGCAAAGTATCTCCTCCCAGTACGAAATCCTAACCACTGCACTGAATAGAGCATGCAGGGTGATGTATCGCTCGGACTCCACCTGAGAAATACTGCGTGGAATGCCGGCCAGGACTCTGAAAAACCGGATCTTGCAAGCCGAGTCCACCGCTTCTTTATGTACCTCTCTTGTAAGCCACGAAAAGCCACATGTCCATTACACCCCTGCACAAACATCACTAGCAAACAGTGTCGACATAACAACCCCATTGTGTCCCAGTACTTACATACGCACGATACCTCCTCGGTGTATGTGTTTGCCGTCACAACCCTGTCGTCCAGCCTGTCATTACCATCGGGTTTGTACACGGTGATTACGATGACAGTTCCTACCGTGGTCTGGCCAGCAATGTCCATATTGTACTCTTGTATTCGTCCGTATTGTTCTTGGAACATGGCAAATATCTTTGGGGTGTACACTACCGCGGCCCTCTGCATGATGTCACTGTATTCGAACGCGACCCATGGCTTTGAGTTCCTGGACTTAAATTCTTCATTCTGCTCTGCCTCTCTTCTGCTGCGCAACATCCTGCAGTAGAATTACAAGTAAGGTATCCAGTCACAAGTTCGTGTACGGTATACTATGGATACAGACCAGGTGCGTAATAAGTAAAGGTTTAGTATCGTACAGGTCGAAATGGGGAAAAAACTCCACTAGGCTGTGGTTCGGCTGCAGGAAACCTCGAAGCACTGAATTGGTTGACTCAACGAGTTGTGTGGACACCATACCAGCAGTGTAATGGTTCCTCACCCATGCTAACGACCACTGCTCCCGGAATCGTAGGATGTACTTGCACCATTGGTGGCCAGTCGGCCCATATGACGGGAAACATTCATGGATCATGACATCCCAAACGTCATCGAACTCTTGTTCGTTGTCCATGTCATAACAGAGTACAAGGAACTTCCTCACAAAATCTTGCATGAACAAGGTGCTCAGGTTCCTCTTCGCGTTTTGAAGAACGTGGAAGGTGCATAGGCCGTGGAACATCTTGGGGAAGACTTCCTTGCTAGCTGCTGCCATGGCTCTGTCCTGGTCAGTAAATATGGTCTCCGGAGCGACCCCATTCATGCATCGGAGAAACTCCTTGAACAGCCACACAAACGATGATATTGTTTCATCGTAGAGGAGGGCAGCCCCGAATATCACTCCTTGATGGTGGTGGTTGAATCCCACGAAAAGGGCTGTGGCACAACAAGTATTGCAACTAGCTTAGCATGTTGTCTTGAAATAAGCTAAACATACGGTCAAAACAAATAATGCTTGTTAATGTAAGAACTAACCCAAGGGTCGATAGTGCTTGTTCGTCCGGTACGTGGTATCGAACGTGATGACATCTCCGAAGCACGCGTAATCGTCCCTCATGCGATGGTCCGCCAAAAAATTTTGGCCGAGTCCTCTGCCTGGTCAACCTCTATCTCGTGCCAAAATCCAGGCTCTGTCTTCGACTTCTCGCGCAGATACTCGGCGATGGTGGTTGCCTCACCATGCAACATGTGCTTTTGCCGGCGCCTAGACAGGTGGTTCCTATGATCGACCTTGGTGCAGCCCACATTCTCCGCCCCACCCATCACGCCACAGAGTACCTCAAATGATGACTTCAGGCTTATGCCGACATCGGCGTTGAGCTCCATGATCGTTGCAGTGACCTCGGTTACTTCCCTATTGGACTTCAGGTAGTGGCTGTCCTCCTTAGGGTTCAGTTGATGGTTGTGATCGTCGACCCAGCGTACGATGCGGTATACTCCTCTGATCTCGTCGAGGTGGAACACGATAATCGCCGAGCATCCAATTCTCGTCTCGGGCTTTTTCTTAGTTGGTTGTGTCCTCGCCACTGGGTCCTTCACTGTTTTCCCAACGACGACCTTGGGCTTCTGATTTCCCTTCGATCGATACCCGTGCCTCATGCACACATACTGTACGTGCTTTAGTCTTCCATGATTGTTTGTCTTCCTACAAGATTTCTTCCGACTATCAATCCTATAACTAAAGCCGTGGGAAATTGCATAGTTCTTGTAGAACTGTTCAACATCCTCGTCGGTTGGGAACTCCAGTTGCGCCCACTCCTCCACATCATTCGGACCTATCTCTTTGGCTACAAGGAAGAAATGAAGTATCACACACCCACCATAACAGGGCACGAATAACAAAACAGGGCAACCATTACCAGTGAACAATAACAGGGCAGCAAATAAAAGGTAATCCCTACACACTAAACATTACATAATCATAGGTTGTCTGTTACATCCGAAATTTACTCCAACTGTACTGCACATATACTAGGGCTTCCACAGATTGTGAACCCTAATTGCCTAGCTGGTGGGAAGTCTTAAATGGAGCAATAAATTGAGCAATAAATGAACCCTAATTCCTAAACCACGTACATTCAATAAATATGCTGCCCCATGCATGGAATGTATTGTACTGTTTCCCCCCATAAACCCTAAAGAAGGAAACGGACACACGCCAGCGATTGACCAACATAATCTCGCCATGGCGGACCCACCCGTCCAAAATCATGACTCATGCCTTACTAGATATGTACTCAACATACACTGGACGTTTACTAAGTATTAATTAGGCCTTTACTAAACGGGTGTGAAATTGTGCAAGATCCCAGGTCACCTTTGCACATTCTTTCACTGTATCCTTCATAACCAAACAAAGAACTTGGTCATATAAAGTTGAGGAATCTAATCTTTTGGGGTCCCCGCAAACCCTAAAAGTCTAAGCATGAAAGTCAGATGGAAGAGGAACATGGAACTGAAAAGGAAGATAATATATGTATGTTTTCACCTTTTCCATCAGGTGCAGGCTCCTCGTTCAAGTCAAACCCACACCTTGCTTCATTTGCTTCATCTGCTTCGTCTAAGTCACAAAAGGCGTTATGCATTTCGTGTTGATGCTCGTCGACTGGTATGGGTTCATCCTCGTTGATTTGAATGGGTTCATCCTCCTTGATTCTTATGGGTTGTTGAGGAGATAGTCCTTGTAGCCCATCTCCATCATCACCAACGTAACTACTAAGAAACCCTAATCCTTGTACCAATAATAGATCGTGGAAGCTCAAGTCTTCCACCCTTTTTGTGGTGAAATCGATGATGCCATCGACCTTGTTCGAGTCCATGGTGAGAATGACGATGGGGTCAGGAACGAAGGAAAGAGCTTGGTTCAGAAATAGAATTTATCTTTTCATTATATTTACCCTTAACCCAAACAATACCTAAGCTGATGTAAAGCTTTCAACCCATAAAGTTTTCCAGCTGTCCAACACCCACAATTTTCTCGCCTAAACACTTTAACGAAAAAATCCCGCCCACCTCGCCGAAAGAATCCCGCCAAATCCAACTCGGCGTATACGGTCGAAATCGTATGCGGTTTCGTATACGCCGCTTTTCATTTAATTTTATTAATTTTTTAATGGCTTAAATAAATTAATGGTGATATTAAATTAATTAAATTGCTGCTGACAGCGCGGGGCCCGCAGCTGACAGCTCCTGACACCGGGCCCTCGCCAATCTTTTCTCCTCCAGCCGTTGATCAGATCGTGCGGCTCTGAAGGGGTGCCCGCCGCGGCGGCTGAAATATAGGGCCAGCACCGAAAAAAATTGGGTTATCGGAGTTGTGATGAGCTGGAGGGATTATGACGGGAGACAAGGAGTTGCTGGCCGGAGAATCGGAGAGCGGCGGCGAGCTCGGATCGGGAGGGCCAAAGCTTCTTTGATGCAGGGAAAGGGAGATAACTTATTCATCTTCGACCCTCTTCCAGCTTGCTCAGTTAGATTGAAGTTTGATTTGTGACTTAGCCCAGTTATTAGATCTGAACAAAAATCCCAAATTTCTCTCTTTTTCCCTTTCCACCATTCTAGCTTCTGACACATTCACTAAAATACCCTCCCGCTACTCCTCCATATTCACTCTCTTCATCGCCTCCTATACCCATCCTCGGCCGCCGCCGATGCCAATATTAATCAATTCGAGCCTCTCATCGAGCCGTCGTTGCGAAGTAAATCAGCCCGTTACGGTTTGTTGATGCTTTAAATTAGGGAGTTGGTGGTGGGTTCACAGAGGCAAGCCCATCGGAAAAATCAATGGATTGGTGGTGGGGTGGTGGATTTGAGGTTGGAGAACAAGAGGGCTAGTTGTGGGAAGAAGAGTAATTGGGTTGGTAATTGAATGGGTAATCGGTAAGTTGTTTGGGTAAATTTTGGGTAATTGAGTTTAGAAATTGGTTGGGTGTTTGGGGTTGGTTTAGGGGTGAAAATATTGTGACATGGTAACTTGGTGATGTGGAAGCCTAGTTGGAAGCTCCACATAGGCGGATGGACAGAAATATGGATGCCCGTAGGTAACAGTGACGTCTAGGATAATCAGCCATAGTTCAGTTATGACTAGTAAAATTTTTGAAGTTTAATGATCATTGAGTTATTCAGCCAAAGTTCAGTGAACTTTAAGTAACCAACCCCTACCATCACCGAGGAAAAGTCAAGGTACAACCATTGCAATCACAATCTTTGCCATCACCACTCAAACTTTCATGAGTTTCATCAAAATTTCATTGGACTCATGTTGAAAAGTCAAAAAACATTGATGTGCGAGCAGTTAAACACCTTCTCTGCCATTGATGGTCAAAGAGGTCGTCTGAATCACCCTCAAAATTATAAATGGTTGTTTTTAGGAAAAAAACAGGAAAATTGAGTTCAAAACAAGATATATATATATCATATATAGCATCAGCAAAGAGCAATCAGAGAACTTTGATGGCTAATTTAGTTAACAGTTCAAGAAACTGAAGTTCAGGCTCAAAACAAGCTCATCATTTTGCTCATTGCTAAGATCGAATAGAGCTATTAAAAAGGATCAAAAATTTCTCTAGAGAATTGAGTTCAAAAGTCATGGAACAGGGGACAGAGACAGAGGACATAGGACTTACTTACCGGTTTCTTTGTATGCTCTGAACCGCTTGAACTCAGCTGCTTGCAGAGAGGAGGATGGTGATGCCTTACATGGAAGAAGGAAAAGTGAACTGCTGAAAAAGGAAGGAGGAAGAAAGTACAGACTGTTGTTGTTCCCGAGATGGAGGTCATCGCCTCAGCAGATGATGACAGGAGGACTCGACGTGAAGGGAAGGAATCGACGAGAGGAGGACTCAGATGATGCCTCAGGAGAGGATTCGATGAAAGGAGCAAGCTCGACGGAAGAACGACTCGTCGCCGCCGGGAAGAAAGTAATCCCACGTCCGCCGAATCGACTCAGTGAGGAACCATCTGAGAAGAAAGTGTAACATCCTGTTCCCAGCCTTTTGTTTCAGGCTGAAATGAATTGGAGTTAGAAATGTGCAGATTGTTGTTGTCAACTATGTTCTGCAGAACTAAGGAGTGTTATGGGCGTTACACAAGTGTGTACCGGCCGTTGTCACACCTAGGTAATGGGCGTTAGAGTTTGTTGTAACAGCCGTTACACGAGTTCAGTATAAAACAGTGAATCGACAACTGTCAGACTTATTTCTAATTCTCTTCACTTTCAAACTTTTTTGACGAATAGCGAGAGTTCAAGGTGGGGATTTGGAGCTAGGATCATTGGAACACGAAGGAAGGTGAAGGAATCGGTCTAGGTCATTCTCCCAAACTCTAATCCAGGTAAATCCTTCTCGTTCAAGCAGTTTAGGCTCTTCCATTTAGGGTTTTGCCGTTTGGGGGGTTTTGGCGTTCATCTCTTCTCCGATCAATTCTAATGATCGAATTGGATTGGAAACTTGTGTAGGAAGGTTGTGGTGAAGTGCCCGGGGTTGGAAATTGTCTCGGTCTGTCCAAATTCAGGAAGCGGCTAAGGAAACTATGAGGCGGTTTTCATTGAAATGTTCTTCTTTCACTGCTATGATCCATACCCGGGTTTAATTGATTATTATTGTTGTTATTGAATTACATCTATTATGTAATTCAGCCTTAGGATGTTAGAATACCTTGATTGATATCGATAGGGATTACGTGCATGTTTAGATTGATCTCACAGGTTGAAATTAGGTGTGAGGACGGATGATCCGTTATGGATTGCACAATATCCTAGGTTATAAAAGGGCTAAAGGGGTCTTAATGACCGGGAACAGGGCTTATATGACAAATGGATGGCCAATAGACCTTACAAGTTTAACTGATCCTTTTAAAGGATCGGGATAGGGATTGTTCGGCCTACCAACCTCTAACTGTGTGATTTTTTTGATTGGGCTGACTTACTGGTTTACTGCTTATAGCATGTGGGATTATTATTACTAGTTCACTCAGTGCATATCACTGACCCCTCTTTCTTTGGTTTCTTTGCTGGTTCATTTTGGGGTATGGTGAGCAGGTCACCATGCCACCTAGGAGAGCTCAGAGGAGAGATATTGCCGTGCATGTCGCCGAGTCGGTTTATGCTAGGTACTACCAGGATGTTCAGACTCATTTGAATTTCCGTTTTGACTGGGCTTAGGGGGATTTTTGGCGTTCATGCCGATTACACTCCATCCACATGCCGATGCTCGCTGAAGAGACGCTAACTCCTTTTCCTTCCTTAGCGTAGCGTTGTAATTACACTAACCCTACCTAGCATAGCGTTAAAACTTCAGAACTTGATATCTTGAGAATCTGGACTCTGATTTGAGCACCGTTTGAACATGTGGTTTCGTATTTCCTGAAAATCATCAACAACACCTCAAGAAACGTGAAAATGGACAAAAGTGGTTATTTAAGACTAATTATCATAAATTGATCAAAACCAACCAAAAGGCAACATCAACACTAAAATACCACACAAATGTGTATGAAATATGGGGGGCGTAACATATTTCTATCCATCAATGATGTATATCGTGCTTATGAATTGAAACAACAGGATTACCCAACTAACCACACAGTTAAAAAACAAACCTCTTCCAAGAGTTAAAGAAAAACTTGACTTTATCGAGCTATTGAACAACCTGACATGGTGATGGCAAGAAAATATTAACTTCCACTACACTTACTCTATGACGAAACCTGACACTTGCTAGATAAGAGAAAACTTGGCCAATTGATTTTCCTGTGTAAAAGGGGTGATCTTTTTCACAACTCACATTTTACCTATGATTTTAATTAAATTTAATGACCCCACTTATTTTACCCCCAACTCACTTTTGCTAGAATTTAAAAATTTAAGAACATTTTATCTTTCCAAATGGTTGGCACAGTTGTAAATCCGATCAGGTATTAAGCTATTGGAAACCTTTGGAACTCCGTGTTGTTCTAGACCCTAACCCAGGTCGGGATGGGTTAAGAAGAAGAATCCCACACTGACAATTCCCTTTTGGGACTAAGCAATGGGCGGGAAAATAATGCCACCCGTGTTGACCCGCAACCGACACTTCCCACAAATTGTTCACTCTCAAGGTGGACAGATTGGCCTCTTTAAAGCATGCATTCAGAAATCCCTTACCTAGACTCTATTATGGCATCAAAACTAGAGAATTCGAGTACAAGATTAGACCAAGTCTTCCACAAAACCAAGTGAACTCTTCACTAACACGATAAGGGCGAGTTCCTAGACTACTACAAGTAAGAAGAACGGGATATGGTCATTGTAACATCCCAACCTTTTCTGACAAGAAATTGTCCGCTTTGGGCCCAACCCTCACGAATTTGTTTTTGGGTGTTGGTGGGATTCGAACCCATGACCTCCTCCTCTCAAGATCAAACCCCCACCACTACCCCACAAAACGCGTCGTGTCAGTTAAGGTTTAACTATTCCACATAGCTCGTGGATCTCCCCCGTGCTTTGTCGATGTGAGATTTGCCTAGGATGTCACATACACCCCCCCTCAAGGACTCAACGTCCTCGTTGAGGTTTGCCCCACCATCGTTCAAGAGGGACGGGGAGAGGCTCTGATACCACTTGTAACATCCCAACCTTTTCTGACAAGATATTGTCCGCTTTGGGCCCAACCCTGACGGATTTGTTTTTGGGTGTTGGTGGGATTCGAACCCATGATCTCCTCCTCTCAAGATCAAACCCTCACCACTACACCACAAAACGCATCGTGTCAGTTAAGGTTGAACTATTCCACATAGCCCATGGATCTCCCCCGTGCTTTGTCGATGTGAGATTTGCCTAGGATGTCACAGTCATTAAACATGTTCTTACACACACATATTGCTACGCCAAAGCACCACATCAATCTCACCATATGGAAAAAGGAAGCTATTCAAGAAGAAATTAAGCAATGTGAAGAGGTAATTGCAAACGAGAACGAGAAACAATGAAAGAGTGAAAAACAAAGCTCAGTCACCACCCATTTATTGACAAGAACTCAAATATCAAACATGCATGTCATGAAAGAAACCACCTCACACTTAAACAAGCGACGACATTGTTCATCGACGTCTGTAGTATTTATCGACGCCTATTGTTCATCTCGGTAACTGCAAAATAGTAATCAATACCTATAATCAGACACCCTATTTACGAAATTGCATATACGAACCATTAATAGGTACCATCTACGAAATTGCATATGGTTCCATCTACGAAATTGCATATGGTTCCATCTACGAAATTGCATATGGTTCCTAAACCTTCAAACAGACACCCTATTTTCAAATCATGTACCTGCAATAGACTCAAGGTACCAACAAGCCAACAATGGTGGAAGAAGATATGGTTCCTGAACTTCAAATTAAATAGGTACCCTATTTTTCAGATCTTATACCTGCAATAGGCTCGAGGTACCAACAAACCATTAATGGTGGAAGAAGATATGGTTTCTGAATCTTCAAACAGGTACCCTATTTTACAGATCATGTACGTCAAATACACTCGAGGAACCAACAAGCCAACAATGATGGAAGAAGAAGACCCACTTCATCTCCGACAACAAATCATATTCCTCTTTTCACCGTTATGGCAGGCCCTTTGGTGGCGGGCTATGGACGAGCTTATATCCTTCAACGAAGAAGGAAGGAAACAGATGGAGGCGGAGGAGGAGGAGGAAGAAGAAGGATGAATATGGAGGCGGCAGAGGAGGAAGAAATTAGGGTAGGTTATTAATAAAATAGAAAAGTGTTCCAGCCTAGTCGCCTGACCCAATAATGAAGAAGCCTAGTCTCATAGTCTTCAGCGCGGGGGGGGGGGGGTCCCTCATGTCAAGTAGGAAGAGGGGATAGTAGTGAGTTCATCGGCGATTTGGACGATAAAAAGGAATAAGGGTGAGTGAACGAGAATTACTTACCGAGGGAATAAACCCTATCTGAATAGTGTCTATCTTTCTGCGTGGGGTCAGTGACATATTTACAGCCTGCCCTCTAGTTGTCGTGCTCACCAGGGATTGGCTGCACCACTGGGACGATCATGATCATCCATGGCAGTTGCTGCGATGATGGCACGTGGCCACTATTTCTACCGAAACCCTAAGGCCGTCAGGACAGAGAGGTGGGCCTCCCAAGCCCTATTGGGCCGCTCTTCAAGTCGATCCAATCGCAAGAATATAGTCAATGATTGCTAGATCGTTGACGCCTCCTTGGTGGACTCTTGGTGGGCCTCATATGACCCACAGTATCCAGGCTGGGGCCTGTCAATTGCCCCCAAGCCTACTGCTTAACTTCTTGCTTAGGAGTGGGCTGATGATCGCCAGTCTAGAACCTATCAATTACCCCTAAGCCTATCACTTGACATTTGTTTAGTGATAGGCTGAGTATTCTATCCTTCTAGATCTTTTCTCTTTAGGTGATTGTTGTTCTTCCAATCGCCCACCACGTGGCGATGGTTGGGCAATCTCCAGGAAACTACCTACCTTATTCCTTCATTTCTTAATCGTCACATGCCCTCGCTTCTACGCGCGTGCCCTTTCTTTTTTTCCAGGTCTATATTCGTAAATGTCCTTCATGTGGCGTGCTTGGGAAGTTGGGGAAATCCCTCTCTAGACCCACTTTATAGGTAATTATGACTGCCTAGGGTACTAGATTGTCCCTTCCATCGTGTTTCAACCCAATCAGAACATCACGACGGTTGAGTGCTCCCCCATCTTCCAGATCATTCTTCTATATAAACTTCTTCTTCCTCCTTCTTTCTCTTTTTACGCCCCCTTTGCTCTCACTTGCTGAACAACTTTTCCGTCGTACTGCTCCTCTCTCCTCAATCAACCTTTCTTACCAATGCCTTTCTCCTTCACCGTTCATCTTCTCACTTCCAGAATGACAGAAGCTCCCTGCCATCCACCTGATATGCAATTTCTTCCTCCAATCCTTTTCCACCGCTTATAAACAAGTTCCCCCTCTTTGTATAATAGTCATTGTTTCGTTCTTGCACTATGAGCTCCACTAGTGACAATTAAAACCAAGAACACTCTTACTCCCAAGGTTCCAGCCCCTCTACTTCTTCCTCTTCTACCCTATCTGTTGATTTCATGGCTCCCCCTCCTCTTCAAACTAGGAATAATAGGGTCACATTTGATCTTTCTCAAACCGACGCTCACGAAGACGATGAGGGCACTCTTAAGGTATCTCTTCCCTATTGGGGTCCTCACTAGCATGGCTTTGATACGAGCCTCCACCGTTTTGAAATTGACCCTAACACCACTGCTCAAAATGGCGACTTCATGGTGTGCAACTGGATGTACATGTGGCAGGGCAACCCTTACAATGATCACCGCGTAATTGGTCTTGGCTATTATCCTTTAGGAACTACTCAGCGAATTGATAAGGTTCTGACTCTCACCCAATTACCTGCCTCCTGAGAGTATGTTGTGGCCTCTCACCTGTCAACTATTGGAAATTTCCCCTCAGGATGGCATGGCGCCTGGACTGAAGCCTTCACCTACGGCCTTCGCCTGCCTCCTTCTCTCATTGATCACTCTTTCCTCAGCTGTATTAGAGCTTCCTTGGGTGCCTTCAATGTTGTAGCCTGGTATGTTGTGGCAGCCTTTGCGTGCTCTTTCCAGTCCATGAACATCACTCCCTTCTTCAGGTTGTTCCAACTCCTGTACCATATCAAAATAACCTCCAACGGCAATGTCCTTTAAAAAATAGAAAGAATACATAAAGGAAGGGGCTCTCTATGCTGCCAAGCCCCACCCCACTTGGTACCATTGTTTTTTGTACTTTAATCCTAGCGACTCGGATCGCTCCTGGAGAAGCATACTGATAAAAGGCGATTTTACCAAGGTCGTATTCCACGGGGTCCTCTCATAGACCAATACTCACACTTCTCATAGACGGTCTAGACATTTGAAATTGGTTTGGTTTGATTGAGAAATTCAGAAACAAAGGCAAAGAAATGCAATACTAACAAAGATTAAGCAAGAGAGAAAGGTGGTTCAAATCAAAGACAAAGGGGGCTCTCTTGGTGGGTAGTTTCATCATGCTCAAGATGACTAATTGAACAAACAAGCCAATTAAGATCGAGTTTGCATTCGGATGACCATGCATTTCACTTTTATAGACTCAATGCACTCTCGTAGCACCTAATCCCTATCCTAATACCACTCAACTTAGGCTCTCGCTCTCAAGCTAAGTGAAAAAGGATGCATTCTAAGTGTTTGATGAAACGCCAAGACACAAGATACTCTCTTAAGACTCTATGACCACAAGGCTAGGCACAACACTCTCATATCAATGCCCTAACACTAAGAGATTCACCAAAAAGCGTTTTCAAACTCAATTGAATGAAAATCCACATGCACACCAAGTGTTCGATAAAATGCCCAAGAGAGAAATCAAGTGAAAATGGTTGAAACAAGATGATCTAATCTCTTAGAACACACTCACTTCAATCCCTAGACCTACAATCTATGAAATCCAAGCACTCTCATGCATCAAATCACATTGAATGGACCAAATCAAGCAAACAAGGCATAAAATGGCATTAAGAACAAGTCTAGGAATCATCCTCATACAACCAAGATCAATCATGGCAAGTTCTATACAATCATCCCTCTATCATAGCACAACTAATCTACCCATCCAAGATGAACCCTAGAAACTCAGCCACACATGGCCAAGGGAGTAAAGAGGAAAGAAGGAAGAATGGTCACCAAGAACACCATGGATGAATCCTTGAGATGATCTTCACTTCTCCACTTGTAAGCACTTCTCCCAAGGTTTGTTGGCTTCAATCCTAGCTCCAATGGCTTCAAATTGCTCCAAAAATGTGTTCTAGGGTTTGAGGGTTCATGGGTATGTGTTTGGGGTTCAAGAGAGATCATAGAATTCCCAAAAATGGCCAAAAACAAGAGTATTTATAGTGCAGGGGACAGTGCACGGCGTGCACCCCTGCACTCTGCAGAAAGCCCGATCTTGTAATGCTCATATCTCCCTCGTCCGGACTCCAAATGACCTCCCGTTTGCTCCTATGCGCTCCTTGTCATCCGTACTTTGATGCCATAACCTGAAAATGCACAGAGGCAACTCCAATAGCCCACGAATTTGGCTCCAAAGTGGCAACTGGACAACAAAATGACACTTTGCACAAAACTTCAATAAAAGCATATAAGTCATGTCATTTCACGAATAAACACGGGCATTTCATAGGTCATTCATAAGCTTAAAATGCACTAATTAAAGTCACATCACATACTACCCACTTCCTGGTCGATAGGCGATCCGGATTGCTTCAACTTTGACGGCGAGCCTTCCGGGGAGGAGGTTGCTCAGATTCAGAGGATCTTAACCGATTGCTTCAACCTATATACTACCCCTGGCTTGACCAATCACAACAAGGAATTAGGGGAAGGTATGCCTCATAGTTAGGCTATTGTGTATGTTCTGCTTTGTCTCACTGTACTTATGTATTTTTTTGTTTCTTTTTTATTGCAGGTGTCCTGTCCTTGTCCGGCTGTTTGATCAATACTACTACTCGCTGGAATAGTAAGCGAGACCCAGCCGCAGCTCGAGCCTACCCCTCCTACTACCCACAAGTCCTCCAAGAAAAATAAATCTTTTGGGAGCCGCTCCCATAAATCTTCCAAGTCTTCCTCCGCTCCCATAAAATAAAGCGCAAGTCTTCTGGCGATCGGGACGCTTCTGATTCCAAGAAGCACAAATCACGGTCTTCCTCTTCCAAAAATTCAGCGAAGGACCCTTAGGCGATTCTGATGCCGCCACTGTCCCCCCACCTGAGTCAGATCCTCGCCCCGAGGTCAATGAGGATCCATGTCTGTTCGAGCCCTCATTGACCATGCCGCACAAGAGAGCGTGTGCACCTCCTCCAGCGCCACCAGCTTCAACCCAAGCTCCAAACTTTATGCTGGTAGTGGACTTGGAGAATCCATCCTCCGGTGCTCAACATGTGTTGGGGCCCCTCGTCCCCGGCACCCGTAACCCTAGTTTGTAAGCTCTAAGCCGTAAATATCAGATACCGATAAACCATAAATTATCTCCTCGTTTGATTAAACTTTGGGCTACATCCTAAACTTAGAGCGTTAAACCCTAAACTCCAAATTGTTGACTCATCTCTCTCTCCTTCACACGGTGTCTTCACCTTCACCCACACTTCTTTAGTTTCATCAATGGGGGGTGCAACCATTATTATTTATTTTCAGAATTCATTTCAACAGTCAACACCAACACCAACACATCAATCCAGAAGAAATTGAGCTAACAAATAGCCCTAGCCCAATGCGAAAGAAACAATGAAGGAGTATGCAACCAAATCTCTCTTCTGTTTTGAATAACAACACCTTCAATTTCTATCTCTTTTCATCAATCTTTCCTTCACCATACACATTTTTCTCTTTACTCTTTTTCCACCCTAACTTCTCAATCAAAATCCAAACATTTGATTTACAGAGGAGTAAGGCTGGATCCCTGGTCTGACGGAGGTTGGGGCGAGGAGGCCGAAACGATGGCTGACGAGAAAAATCCGAAAAAGTCATCAGGTGGAAGAAGAAGAAGACGACAGTACCAACAAGAAGAAGAAGAACACAGTATCACCAAGAAGATTGCTGGCCGAATGGAAGCCGACCGGCGAAAAAAGAAGAAGAAGGACAGCACCGCAGATTGAAAGCGAAGGAGGATGTGCGATGGAAACGTGAAGTAGATGGAATGGATAACCCTAACTTTGCTGTTTTTTCAATTCTCTTCATTTAAATAAAACGTTGCCGTTCACCAAGTTTCAACCGTTGGAACCGGCTCAACGGGTCGACCGGTTTTAAGCGGGTTTTCCGGTTCAACCAGATTTTATAACCGTATTCAGCCGGTGATGATTTAGTGGCTGACCGGACCGGCTTAGGTACCGGGTCCCGGTTTTCCCAGTCAGATCGGCCGGTCCGGTCCGGTCATGACAACACTGATATAAAGTAAGTTGTTAGATTTGAGATTTTTTTTTGAAAGAATTGACTAAATTTATAAATTAGTCTAATGTTAAACCCTAGACCTTAAGAACTAAATTATATTCAATTTCATTTCATTTATTATAAGTATATGTAATTTATGAAAATGAATTATTATTTTTAATATATGAACAATTACAGCGACTACAAGCCTTAAGTCTACCCGCCGCGAATAAAATTTAATATTTTTTAAAATTATATATCACATAAAAAAATTTATATCAAATCTAGTAACCCATGGGCAACCTGAGACCGGCCCAGCCTGCGACCGATGAACCCGCGACCCGACTAACCCGTAACCCAACGAACCCGCAACCCGATTAACCCGTAACTAGACTAACCTGCTACCCGATTAACCCGACCCGTGGCCCGTCCAGTCCGCCCGTTTGACAGCCCTAAGTAAGAGTGATCAAAGTGTGAGTGTAGAGAGTTTAGTGGCTATCTTGTGAGAGTGAGAGTTATTGTAATATGAGCCATCCAAGTTATAAAAGTGTGCATTTTAATCACTAAATTCTCAACAAGATCTTGGGTAAAGAAACACAAACAACTTGTAATCTCAGCCATTGGAAAAACGCCGTTACGATAAAGCTCATGTATTACCGTGATTGTGAAAACGATTCATTGTATTATGAAATGAAACACAGATATTTGAGAGACGGAAGGTACGTAAGCTCAGATATCATGGGTACATTCGCTCTCTGATTCGAGCTGAGTTTGTTCGATGCCCACAATTGAATCATAACAACAACGAACATTGAGACATTATCATCAAGATGGGCGTTTACTTGGACGAATTAGAGACATTATGTGACCATTACGGCTTCCGGATAATCTTCTTATTTGTCCATTCTTTTTCTGTTGCTGAATACTGCTTTGCTGCACACAAAACCTTGAGACCCTCAAAGAGAGAAACAACAATACCATAATCACCTTTCTTGAGTTAATTAGTTACCTGGAAATGGAAGGTTGATGTCTTCTGCCCTTTCCCACCTGCTAAAATGGTGTCCCGAACTGGCACTACTTGATTTGCGTTTGTTGTAGAATCCTTGTGATGAGAGTATGTGTAGGAAAAAAGTGGCAGCTCCTCTGCCTCAAACACCACCATGTTTTTGTTGTTTTTGCTCTTGTCATGTCTGGATTTCTCAGCTGCACTTATCCATGCATCAGCCTTGGCTTGTATTTGAGTTTCTTTACTTTAATCGATTTGAATTCACATTTACCTGTCGACAAATAGCGACTTTGCGATTTAGGGAAGTTTGTGCTCCATCTTGTTTTAGTCAGAGCAATCTTCTCGGAATACAGTTGATACGCAAGAAATCTCTGCTCCAAGGAATCTATCCTGAGTTCGGCTTGAGAGAAGCCAATGTCGACCTTGTTCAGATTGGAGGAAACACTGCCCAGATGATTCACAACTGTTACCACAGCATTGCACACGTACTCTTTTGTGCTCTCCAGAATCATATTCCTACAATATATGTAAATTTATTATATACTTGATATTTTAAGAGGACGAAAACAAATAAAAAAAATCATACTAGTTTGCAGCAGGGCAGACTTTTGGTTGTGTTTGGCATGTAGAAAGCTCTTCTCACAGTAATCTGCTGCATTATGGAGCTGAGACTTCAAATCATTAAGTTCCTGAATAAAAAGAAACAAAACAAAATAGATTAAAACAGAGAAAGGAAAAAGAATGATTAAGAAGAAAAGAGGACATGAATTCTTTTTTTTTTTTTTATAGTAATTATCACTTGGAGAGAGTTGAGGAACAACTGAGACGGTTGTTGTTGTGGATGATGAATATGAATTGGTTTGTGCTCTGAATAATCCATTTTGAGCTCAGAGAAAAATGATGAAGAAAAGTTATACCAAGGCTTGGCTATCCTTATCTCTTCAAATATGAGCTGCTTCTGATTCTGTTTGCTACCTGAGAAAACGATACAACAGTGTGGAAAAGAATCAAGATGATGCATGTGCTTCTGTTATTTGCTCGGTTGATCACCCATAATAATGTGTTGTTTCATAATAGATAACAAAAGAAAACAACAAACTAGTAGTACTGCCCGTGAACTATCTATTGTCCCTTTCTTTTCCCTTTTTCTTTGAAATTATTCCATATGGAAACAAGTAAAGTCTCGTAGCAAGACGAGGGGTCGTTTTCCGCGTGGAAATGAATTGCAATGGAATTAAAATCCGAAAGGGATTCGATTGTTGGGGTTCCTTCCGGATTTTAATTCCTTGTTTCCCACAATACCATAACCATATGGATTTCAAATAAAGGACCACCTAGCATTACTGAACTAACATTCTTATCAATCCGAACAACCTCTACATTCTTTCTACATCTCATTTATGCCATTATCTACACAAAATACTAAAAAAATTCGAGCTCGCCATTATTATAAAAATATTCAAAGTTTTTTATTCGACCAAACTCAATATTCAAATAATAAATATTATTCGATCAAACATCAATATTCAAACGATCAACAATATTCTACCAATATTCAAATATGGTCTGTCTGTGAAACTCTATTCTATCAACGGGTAAAAAAATCAAACACACAAAATAATTATTCGTTATCCTCGTCAAACAAATTTTCATACATACTTTGCGATTCTGGGACAATGGAGAAGAAGGATAAGGTTCAGATTTGAGGTATTAGACGGACTCGAAGAAAATAGAACAAAAAAATTTGGGGTAAGTTTGGCAAGATGGAAAAAAATTGGGTTGGGACCTTAAAATCCGCCCAACTCCTTCCAGTTTCAAAGGGAATTAAAAACATGCCCAGGGGTGATTTGAAAGTCTGCCAGGAATTGAACTCCCCCGGATTTGGGTTATTTAAATAGACCGGAAAACATGGAATTTGGGGGAAATGGATTTCAGCCAAATCCAAGTCCCAAAACCTGTACGGAAAACAACCCCGAGGTATTCAATTAACTTAATTAAAATTATATTATGCATAATATAATAATGATATTGATAATATTATTGTGGTTAAAATTAGAGCTGGCAAAATGCTGACCCGGCCCGATAAACCCGCCCAGCCCGCCCCGTGGCCCGATTGACCAAAAAGTCAACAATCCAACCCGCAGCCCGATGAACCCGCAACCCGACTAACCCGCGACCCGATTAACCCGCAACCCGACTAACCCGCAACCCGGCTAACCCGTAACCCGACGAACCCGTAACCCGACTAACCCGCAACCCGCCCGCCCGACCCGAATAACCCGATTGTCACACAATTCATAATATTCAGTGCTTCAAATATCAACATTATGTCATTATTGAAGATATAAAAAATTTAATCTACTTCTGTCTTCACCAAGTTTATTTCCAAAATAATTAAAATAAATTATATATAACATTGACAATCATAGTTGTAAATACTTCAATCTACCTGAACGAGCACGACTGCTCTGCACCATATGTCCATATCCATGTTTTTAAGTTCTTTCACCAATTAGCAATACAAGCAACTAATATAGTATGCAACACTACATAATTCAACACCAAACATTCATAATTCATAGAATAATCCAAAAGTCAAGTTTCAAACCTGTTGATATATAGAAACACAATACTGATGAACATTAAAGTTTAAACCACTCATCCATACTTCAACCTTCAAACCAAAATTATAAAGAAAAAGTGTTATAACAAAATATTCATTCTGCATTGTCAACACTCAACAACAATGAATCCTGCAGCAACCAGAAACTAGAATGCATCTATGCAAGACTCACGTCTTCTCCATCAGTAACACTTAGCACCATCAGTAACAGTGTTAAAAATCTTAAGAACGTTGACTATATTTGTCATCTAACATGAAATCAAAACGTTTGATCTAAAAATGTCATAAAGAGAAAGTCGCTAGATTTGATACTTTTTTGAAAGAATTGACTAAATTTATAAATGAGTCCAATGTTAAACCCTCCTAGACCTTAAAAGCTAAAGTATATTCAATTTCATTTCATTTATTATAAGTATATTTAATTTATAAAAATGAATTATTATTTTTAATATATGAACAACTGCTACAATCCTTAAGAGTTAAGCCTACTCGCGATTAAAAATTTAATATATTTTTAAATTATTTATCACATAAAAAAATTTACATAAAATTTTGTAAATTGTAGTTGAGAGTTGAGACTAGTAAGTAATAACCCGTGGGCAACCCGAGACCCGCCCGACCCGCGACCGATGAACCCGCGACCCGGCGAACCCGCGACTCGGCGAACCCGCAACCCGACGAACCCGCAACCCGACGAACCCGCAACCCGACGAACCCGCAACCCGACCAACCCGACCGTGACCCGCCCAGCCCGCCCGTTTGACAGCTCTAGTTAAAATCTGTCTGTTCCTAATTAAAAACGCTTACTATTGAGTAAAGGAAGTCAGAGAACACATTTCCCGGGGAATTCTGTTGCTAGATTCAATTTTCCCTGAATTCGATGTCCTCAAATTAATAATATGCACTAGGTGATGAAAATAAAATGATAAATTCAATACTCTTTAACAAAAAAAAAAATAAACCTATTGCATATGCAAATGTAATTATGCCCGCTTATTTAACAAGTTCAAATTAATCATAATATAAGGATGAAAATGTCATAATTATACTAACATTTACACACACTTGTCAACGGAGCGGTGAAGGTCGGCGCTGAAGGTCGGAGTCCGGAGCCTGCTCCGCGGCGTCTCCTTGGCCGTTGTGTTTCCCTAATACTCGGCCGTTGAGGTCTCTATTCTAGAGGTTGGAATCTTTCCCAACCTGAGTTTTTTCAAGCCAGTCTTCTTGACGGTGCTTACAAGGGATCTTAATTCCTAGTTAATAATAGAGGAAGTTCTCTTCCTGAGTTATATATGAGTGATTGTGGATCCGGAATTGTGAAAGCTAGCCTTGAATCTTTCGTCATCTTATCGAATTTGCCTAACCTGTGTGATTATCAGAAAAGGGTTACATTGTTTTCAGTGGATAAAATTAAAATTAATCTAAACGCTGACTCGTGGAACTCCTGGAAGGTTGATCAGCTATTGCTCCACTTAAAAATCAAACTGTTAACACTAGACGGAAGGTCAGCCGCTTGGATTGCTCTTAGCCTCGTAGTTAGAGACGTGATCCGATTGTTAGAGACTTCACAGTGGTTTGCTGGGATTGATATTTGAGACGGGTGAAGTTATTCGTTGTCAGATTAGTATTTGCGAAAACTCTTGAACATCACTTAATTTCGTTCCTGACCTACATATTGCAGTTGCCGTTGTTTGTCGCCGGGTTCCCTGTTAGGTGTTTTATTTTTTTTTCTTTTTTCTCTCATCGACGGCGACTCGAATTATCCGGTGAACCCATATTTAGAGCTGATCCCGGATTTACAGCCAATCAATTTCGTTTCAGTTACAGTAATTTTAGTTTCCCCAAAGATTCCCCATTATATTCCTTTGATTGGTCGAGCTGTCAATCCCCTATCAGTTTTCCTTATTTAGGGCGGCGGATATTCCTGCATTTAAATACTTGATAACGTAATTATTGGCTAATGGAAAGTGAGATTGACTTTTTCAAACTCTGAAATTATCTTTCCTTACCTTACGCAGTTATTTATTTCCTATTGAAATTATTCCAGCACCTCTACACTTGGTAAGTCAAGATTATCAGGAAATAAATTGTGGAGTTGATTGTGTGTTAAATGATTCAATCAACAGTCTAGGGCATTAAGTGACAACCAATCATACGGAAATGATTCAACATTGACATATGTTATATATTTTGTCCGCATGGCCGTTTTATACCCCACATTCTCATTTCTCCTCTTCATACTTTGTACTTTCTTTGCTACAATAATGGTTTCAAAAAATAACTCAAACAATAATGAGCAAGAGGATGCATAAGAAGTTAAAAATAAAATAGCTCAGGGAAAAGCCTTACACCTCTCTGCTGGAGCAATTGTTAATGAGGTTAGACAGTTAATTAATGATTTAGATTTTGTAGCATATAATACTATTCCACGGACTCAGAATACCTTGGCGCATAATCTGGCCAAAGAATCATTGACTTTTCTCCCAAATTCTCTTGGCCTAATTAATTTAAGACCTTTCCATCAATAATTTAGTTGGTGGATAAATCTCCACCCCCACCCCACCCCAACCCCCTCCCCCTCCCCTCCTTTTTCTCCTTTTCCCTTTTTTAGCTCCTAGGATGGTTCACGGTCTACGATATCTCTTCTGGAGATGTCCGGAAAAAAAACAAGTTCAAATTAATACATACTAGAGATTAACACAACCCAGTCTTGACAAACCACAATACAACTATATTGGGGTTAACTGCTGTGAGAGCACTAGAGACTGCTTTCATATGAGAACATAGTTCAAAATCGTTATATCAAGTACCAAGATCTTAAAGCTGAAATTAAAAGGGCAAACATGTAAAATTAATATCTAATTTAATATTCTTTTTGAGAGGTCCTAGCTTAGTGATCATCAATATTTTTTTTTATAGGTCCTAGTTTAGCGATCATCAGCCCACTCTTAAGCAAGAAGCTAAGCAGTAGGCTTGAGAGCAATTGATAGGCCCCAGCCTGGCGACTGTGGGCCTTGTGAGGCCCACTAAGAGTCCACCAAGCAGGCGGTGAACGATCTGGCCATTGTTGATTATATTCTTGCGATTGGATTGGCTTGAGGAGCAGCCCAATAGGGCTTGGGAGGCCTACCTCCCTGCCCTAGCGGCCTTAGGGTTTCGGCAGAAATAGTAGACACATGTCATCATCACAACAACTGTCATGGACGATCACGATCGTCCCAAGAGCGCAACCAATCCCTAGCGAGCATAACAACCAAAAGGCATGCTATAAATACGGCATTGACCCCCTGCAGAAAGATAGACACTATTCAAACAAGAACTATTCCCTTGGTACGTAATTCCCGTTCACTCACCCTTATTCCCCTGAACTCACTTTTATCCCCTCTTCCTACTTGACATGAGGGACCCCCCACTGAAGACCAGGCGACTAGGCTTCCTCATTATTCGGTCAGACGACTAGGTTGGAACAATTGGCGCGCCAGATAGGGGAAGTAGGAGGTGATCACACCTCAGAAAGAACAATGGATCATGGGGCAACTTCCACGCACTCCGGGACAGGGAATGAGAACGTGACCCCATTGAAACGAGTGAATCCAGAGACCTTGATGGATCCGAAGATCGCAAGGAATTTGGATAACGAGATGGATTATGTCTTTGTGCATACTGCTTACACTGATATAGAATCCCAAACTAGAGGTGGAAGAGGAAGGCGACTGGAGCAGGAAGAGTCGGAGGTAGAGGCCTACCAATTGCTTGGAATAGCGATTCCAAGCACTAGAACAACAAACTTGGAGCTAACTTAGCTGTTAAAAACAATGATCGCTCAATAAGCCAAAAATACTTCTCAGACACCAGAAAGTATAGCCCTAACTCAGGTGACTGTGATTGAAGTCCTCCAGCAGTTTCGTCCGGCGATCGAAGTAGGGAGCAGCCAACTAGCTGTTCGACAGCCACTCGCAAGAGTAATTTTCACTGAACAGTTACCAGTTGGCTTGGTCCCCCCAAATATGGAAAAGTACAATGGGACCAACGACCCCAATGACCATCAGCAGACATTCCAATTAGCGATGTCAATGCAGCAAGCCGTTATGCAACTTACTGTAGGGCTTTTCCAGCAACATTGGGAGGAAGAGCTAGAGAGTGGTATTTGAATCTCCCAGAGGGTATAATAACCTCGTGGGATGGTTTTGCAAGGATCTTCGCGCAAAAGTATGAGAGTGATAACATGCAAAATAGGGTATCAAATACTACCAAACAAGAGTAAGGTGGATTGTACTCCACGGATTTTCTTCCAATCATTTACTCAAAGGAATTGGCAATTTATTCCGGTTTTTAAACAAGTTGTGCGTGGCGTGAGTTCCACGACTTCTAAACTATAAAGAGAATGAAATGAAATGGAATTAAAAGACAGATTGGTTGAGTAAGGTTGACTAACAAATTGACGGACAAAGCTTAGACTTGAATCCCCCTAAGATTCCCAAGACATTGGCGATCACAAAACCGGCGACTTTCGATTCTAATTCATTGAGTTCTCAGACACCACGATAACTCCTTACCCTTAGGTTTAAGTTCCGCGAACGTTCGCTCTATCGGATCTAGATAACATGATTAATTAACCATCCGTGCGTTCACTTCTGCAACGGAAAACTAACTGGTGCAATTAATTAAGTTTAATGAGTTACTCTAGAAGCGGATTAACCCTAAATGGTTCCTACGAAAGGCACACTCCATTGAATAGGTTAATTGATTGATTTGATGTTCTAAAACAAGGCGGACGTTAGCCAACTATCCTTATTTTAACAAGAATTTAATTTAGGTGATCAAGCTAGAAAAGAAACACAACACGAAGAACAAATCAACTATGCAAGAGAAACTGTCTAAATTAAAATCTAATTACCACCGATTTGTGACTGCTTTAAAGCTCCGGGTCACTTAGGGTTCATCTAATATAAGCTTAACAATTTAGCTACTCATGTTGGGAACAAGAGAATCGAAAACAACAAAGGAGTTCATCATACAAAGGAAGAACATAGAAGAATTGTAAAAACTAATTCTGACGACTCCGACGAAGCTTCGATCTCGAGAAATTTTCACTCCTAGCTCCGAGCACTCTGAGGTGGAAAGATTGTGTCAGGATCTCTCCGGGAACTCCAAGATGCTCTCTAAACTCTCTATCAACTCTGAAGTCTGGAATTTCATATTAGGAAAAGTGTATTGAATCAATCATCTCCATTGAGTTGTGCCGCTACTTCTTAAATAGGTTTTCCAATTCAGCACCGGAAAAGAGGGAGTTCTCGGCGAGAACATAGGAAGTTCTCGCCGAGAACTTCAGTGTAATGTAAGTCCAGCTGACGATGAAAATTTCCATTCTTTTCTTCATATGTTCTCGGCCAAGTTCTCGCCGAGAACTTCTTCGTAGTCTTCAGGTTGAAACTCGACGAGAATTGGCTTTACTTCCTCAATGAATTCTCGGTGAGTATGTGAGAATTCTCACCGAGAACTTGGGTGCTGGCCAGGTGAATTAATTCTTCAATCCGTCTGACTTTTCCAATTGACTCCGGGTAATTCCTCGAGGCTCCATCGCTTCCCGAACACGTCCAATGGCTACCTATTTGACGGCAAAAACCTGTGTACTCATAGAGACACTAGAGAACACATCAAATAGACCTGAAACGGGCCAAAGTAACCAAATCGGTAGGAAATAGTGCTAATGAGTGAAAACACACTAAACTACCCCTAAAACCGTGTTACAAGCAATGAAATGTCGCTTAAACGGGGTCGATAATCACGTTAATTCTAGTATCATCAGAGAGCAAAAGGACTAGGAAAATCCCACTACAAGTCCTGGTGAACCTACAACAAGCCAATGACGAATCGTTGAAAGACTTTTTGGACAAATGGACAGGAATAGTACAGTCCATTAAAAATGTGGACCATGAAATCGCGCGCAGTCAGCTTGTTTCAGGAAACTCACAACAGTAGGCTGAAGGAGTCGCTAGTAACCACCACAGTCAAATCACTCTCAGAGTTGGAAACTATAGTTAATAAAATAATATTAAATTGAAGAGCAACTGGCAAGTACCCCGGAAGAGAAAGACATGAAAGTTGAGAAGTAGGCAAACAAACAAGTGGACAGAGAGTCTAAGTGGAGGCGAGCCAAAAGATCGCCAGAGAGAAGAAGATATCGCGAAGAGAGGCCCGACTACACTACACTCAATGAGTCCAGAAGGAAAATATTTTATATATGCGGCACAAGGGCCATCACATACAATGGTCCGAACCTTTGAAGACTCCACTTGAGCAAAGAAGTCGCCCGAAGTTTTGCGATTTTCACGAGTCACATGGGCATACACCCGAAGAGTGTAGAGAATTGAAAAATGAGATTGAGTGATGGATTAGTGAGGGGAGATTGAGGGATTTTATCTTAAGTGCAAAGCGAAAAGAGAAAAGTCTCGAGCAGGAGAATCGAGGAAAGGAAGAAGTTCATGGCAAGAAGGGAGGAGTCTTCGCCCGATTGCAAGAAATGCAGGGCGAAGATGAAGCAAAAAAGAAGTCGCGTCACAAGGTGAACAAGGTATACCAAACTATTTTCGGTGGAGAAAGATGTCGAACAAAGAAAGTTAAGAGAAAGGATGAGATTCAGGAGGTGATGTTCATTGATCAGGTGAGTCGCCCAATCATTAGCTTTACTGAAGAGGACATAGCCCGTATAGGGGGGCAGAGCTTGGAAGCAATGGTAATCCAAGTCTTCGCTCATTACAGCCGTATAGAGAGGGTAATGGTGGACGAAGGAAGTTCGTCAGACATCATCTTCTGGGACTTGTATAAACAGATGGATCTTCCGAGTAAAAACAAAGACAACAATATCAGGATTCTCAGGACACACGGTGCCCGCCAAGGGAATCGCAACTATGAAGGTTACTATAGGAGATGGCGACGTACAATCTACACGATCTATTGATTTCCAAGTCATGGATTGCAAGTCGACATTTAACATGATCTTGGGTCGCCCAGCCCTTGCAATGTTTCAGGCAATCTCATCTCCCGTTCATCAGGCCCTAAAATTCACAACAGATAAGGGAGTGGGAGTCGCTTGGGGGCACCCAGAGATAGCTAAAATATGTTACAGAGCGGCAACAAAAAGTACTTGTTACAACATCAGTTTATATGCGGAAGAAGGGGGTAGCGTTTAACCCTAACAGAGTCAGACGTTCCAGTTCCTCTATGGGAGGAAGAGTTTAAAAAAATGGTCAAGATATCGTCATACCCGGAGGAAGAAAGAAGATAGGAAATAGTCCAATTACTAAAGGAATTTGCACATCTGTTCGTTTGGACTCCAAGTGATATGCAAGGAATCAGCCCAGGCGTAATCAAGCATTGCCTGACGATTGAACCAGGAAGTCGCCCCATGCAGCAAAAGAGAAGGAATATTTGCAGGGAGTGACAACAGGCAGTGGGCGACGAGATAGAGAAGCTGCTAAAGGCGGGTTTTATAAAGGAGGTAAGGTATCCAGAATGGTTAGCGAATGTGGTTGTCGTTAAAAATTCATCGGGATCTTGGAGAATGTGTGTTGACTTCACCAACTTAATTGAGGCTTGCGCAAAGGACCCATATCCATTACCAAACATTGAGCAGTTGGTAGGTGGCACGGCCAACAACAAAATGTTGTCCTTGTTAGACATGTTCTCGGGCTATCACCAAATCCCTATGAAAAAACGGCGTTCATGATGCCTACAACAAACTATTGCTACAGAGTAACGTCATTTGGGTTAAAAAATGTGGGAGCAACCTACCAGAGGATGATTGACACAATTTTTGCTAAACAAATCGGAAGAAATCTTGAGGCATACGTGGACGATCTGTTGGTTAAGAGCAAACAAGCAAGTGGTCAACTGAGCGATTTAAGGGAAACCTTAAAGACGTTACAGCAGTTCTCGCTATGGCTCAACCCACTAAAATGTGTCTTTGGAGCAACCTCAAGGAAGTTCCTAGGCTATCTCATAACCAGAAGAGGCATCGAGGCCAATCCGTCTCAAATCGCGGCAATTGCTTCCATGTCACCTCCAAAGACTGTTAAAGAAGTTCAGGTCCTTTCAGGTAGAATAACGGTGGTCAATCGCTTTACTCCTAGAGTTGCCAACAGGTGTGCACCATGTTTTAAACTTTGAAATATGCGTCTAAGTTTGCATGGGACAACAAATGCAACAAGGCATTCGAAGAATTGAAACAGTTTCTGGTCACACCTCCTATACTGGCATCGCCAAAGGCAAACGAGGACCTATGCTTGTATATCACAATTTCTACAAGGGTGGTCAGTGCAGTGTTAGTTTGGTGGGAAGAGCGCAGTGATCAATCTACATTTTACATAAGTAAGACCCTGGTCGACGCGGAGATGAGATATCCTGCGATTGAGAATATGGCGTATGCAGTGGTATGTGCCGCAAGAAAGCTGAGGCCCTATTTTCAAGCGTACACTATCCTTGTTCTCACAAACTTACCAATCAAGAATGTGTTGCAGTCAATGAGTGTGGTCGTACGATTGGAAAAGTGGGCAATCAAATTAAGTGAGTATGACATACATTACTAGCCTCGAACGGCGATCAAATCTCATGGTACTAGCAGACTTTATCGTGGAAGGTGTCGTTCAAAAGGAGGTAGAAGAAGGCAATAACTGGACCTTATATACTGATGGCGCATCGAGAAAGAGCTGGGCGGGGAAGGAATTGTCTTAAGAAGCCCTAAAGTATTACATGAAGTGGACTTATGATTTGCAGACAACAGAACCAACAATTCAACCGAATATGGTGCCATGGATGCAGGGTTGCGGATCGCCCAGAGTATGGGTGTCACGAACATCAAAGTCTTTTCTAACTCAGCAATTGTGGTCAACCAACTCAATGGAAGTTACGAAGTAAAGGAAGAGTCTCTTCTCCCATACTTTGATGAGATCAAGTTAATTGTAACACCCCAACCTTTCCTGACAAAATATTGTCCGCTTTGGGCCTAGCCCTCACGGATTTGCTTTTGGGTGTTGGTGGGATTCGAACACATGACCGCTTCCTCTCAAGATCAAACCTCCCCCACTACACCCCAAAACGCGTCAATGTCATTGAAGGTTGGATTATTTCCCATAACCCATGGATCTCCCTCGTGCTTTATCGATGTGGGATTTGCCTAAGATGTCACACGGAGGATACCCCAATCTCGACGTTGAGAGTTTAGGTTAGACTACTAGGCGTCCTGTTGGAGTACTTTGATGGTGCTATTCTCACCATTATCAGATGTAGAATAGGGGAGAACGTTCATCTTGATCATACGACCATTGAAGGTTCATGTGGGAATTTTGCTCATATTTGTGTTGAGGTTAATCTCTCCAAGCTTCTTCTTTCTAAGTAGCGCTTGCGAAGGAGAGTGAGAAGAATTGAGTATGAGGGTTTACACATCATTTGTTATTCATGTGGATGTTATGGACATGCCCAAGAGACTTATCAGACGAAGATAGAGGAAGAAAGGATGGAGGTTGACATTCTGGTTACGAACCCTATGTTCCTCAATAGAGGTGTTGAGGAAATCCGTAGGTTGAAGAGGATATTGGTCCTTGGATGAAAGTGTCAAGATCCGGGAGGAGAGGAAAGAAGCTTGTGGTGGTTAATTCCTCATCGGCGGGAGGAGAGGTTCCTGTCTTAAGCAAACCAGGTGTTACAGACCAGCACAAAGCTTTGGTCAAGGGAGGGGTTAAAAAACGTGGGCAAAGCTGTGGGCTAGGTTCCTTGGGCCGAGCAGCTCACACGGGTTCCACCAGAAAGATCAACGAAGAGAATGAGTCTAAGGGAAGTGGGCCAGCTGATTTTCTGAAGGAGGATTTCCCTTCTTCTGCCCCAGTTGTGTCGTTACAACTAATGGTCATGACCCATCTGGTTCTGAAACGGGTGTAAAGGATTCGATTGTGCCCCTTCTGTAGTGATTTGTTTCGAGAGAGTTTTTTCTCTCATTTCTTATGTCTTTTACGAATATTTTTTCTTGAAATTGTCGTGGGGCGGCGAGCAAGTCGTTCCTTACTTCATTTAAGTCTTACACTAATTTTGTGAAGTTTTTAGTTGCAGTTATCGTCAAACCAAAAAATAGTGTTCATAAGGTGGATGAAGTTATTCGCAAGATGGGTTTTGATGCTTCATTTCGCTCTGAAGTTGTGGGGTTCGCGGCGGGAGGGTTTGGATTCTTTGGGATGCTCAGGTGGTCTCTTTGAATATTTTGGAGTCTGACATTCAATATATTCATGCTAAGGGAACGCTCGTGGATGGTTCATGCTATGTCCTGATGGTCGTCTACTACCCCGCATGCTACGTCCCGTGTTTTGCTTTGAGATACGTTAAAAAGGCGGAAAAAATCCTTTATTGATATGGTGGTTCTTGTCGTTTGTCTAATATCCCATTTTCGGGGCCCCAATTCACGCGGGGACGGAATGGAACCATTAGCAGAATCGATCGTGCGTTGGTCAATGATATTTGGATTCACCTGTTTCTCGAGTCCTTTGTTGCTCACCTGCATAAGCTTTTGTCGGATCATCGGCCCATTCTCTTGTGTCTGTTCACTCAGGTGTTTTCTCCCAGTTCTAAACCCTTTTGGTTTCTGTCAGCCTGGCTGTCTCATCCCTCCTTTAACTTTTCAATAAAAATAAATTGAATACAGGTCAATATCTTCTTGCATCTCTGGCAGAGATGTCGTCCGAGCTGAAGAAGTGGAACAAGAACACATACGAGAATATTTTCAAGCGCAAGAAACGTATCCTTGATTTGCTAGTTGTTGTAGAGGGCAGGGTGGCAGCCAATCCGTGTGAGGTTAACAGGCGGGAGGAGAGCATTGCTTGGTCTAAGCTTGAGTTGGTTCTCTGGCAAGAGGAAGCTCTCTGGATGCATAAAGTAAGAACTAAATGGGCTGTTGAAGGTGACAGGAACACCAAGTTCTTCAATCTTGCAGCACTCAAACAGTGAGCACTTAATCTTGTTCGACGGCTTAAGAACGATAATGGATTTTGGGTGGAGGATCAATATACTCTTATCGATTTGGCTATTCGTTTCTTTTGAGACATTTATTCCGCAGATTCAGGACAGATTGGCGGGGTTTTCAGCTTTTATCCCATCCTCGGAGTATGAGAGGCTGGTTCAACCTTTGTCTTATGATGAAATCAATAGGTATTCAGAGCATGGGAGCACTTAAGGCCTGCTGAAAAGCTTGTGGGGGGTAGCTTTGCAGACTTCATTAGTCGCTGCTTTGGGTTGCCAATGCTTATTCAGTCCATCAATGACATTCTAATCACCCTTATTCCCAAGAAGCTCAATCCAGAGTTGTACAGCGACTTTAGACCCATTAGTCTCTGTAATGTGGCCTACAAGACTCTGTCTAAGTGTATTTCAAACAGGATCAAGAATCTTATGTCTGGGTTGACTCACCCTTCTTAGACTAGCTTCGTTCCTCGCAGACATATTACTGACAATATTCTTTTGATTCAAGAGGTGGTTCATTCCCTTCATACTATGAAAGGCAAAAAGTATGGGATGGTGATTAAGATCAATTTGGCTAAGGCCTATGATAAGATCAATTGGGAGTTTGTGAGGGACACGATCACTCATATTGGCCTCCTGACCTCTCTAGTTGATACTATTATTGCTTGCATGCATCTCCTCCTACACAGTGATGAAGCCAGAAAATTTTCTTCCTAGGGACTTGCCAAAAAATTATATTATTATTTTAATAGTACACAACATTATTTCATCATTAAAATCACTCAATATCGCATATAAACTAAAAAAATTTGATATGTCATGCTCAACATATATGATTAAACTATCAGTTAGAAAGTCATCAAACATTTTATTATGTAGCCTAGTCTTCACTATTTTCGTCGTCAAAAATACGAGTTCACCTGTAGTAGTAAAGATTGAAAGAGTCAAAACAAGACGATTAAGTCGGTGCACAAGATAAAAGTCTCCATCAACCCGCGACAATACTTAGCACGAAATGATAAATTTTTCAAATAAGGGTGATGATGGTTAAATATTAAAAGAAGGTTAGGGTTTTAGTTACAATAGTTGAAAAAGTAAAAGACTAAAAATAAATAAATTAAAGAAAAACATTTGGAAGAAGAAAAATGATTAAGTTAAAGTTCTTTTGGGAGAGGAAATAAAATTAAATTAAATTTTTTTAGGAATTAAATTATACAATACGTTCTGTTAAATATTATGATTAAATTAAACAATATTTTTTATTTTAGACTTTTAAGTTATAGGTCTAAAGTTACCGGAAAAAAATGATTAAATTATACAATATGTTTCTTAAATATTAGGTTTTTATTAAATAATATATTTTATTTTAAACTTTTAAGTTTTAGGTCTAAAATCTAAAGTTACATGAAAACTAAATAAAGTTAAAAAAGAATGCAATGCAATGGTTCTAACCCAAAATCCCTACTTATCAAGCTAACATCCTAACCACTATACACATGCATATTCTTATCTTTGTAGGGGTCTTGGCCCCCCTATCTAGGGCTGTATATGAGCCGAGCCGAGCCGAGCTTCAGCCTAGCTCGGGCTCGGGCTCGCCTTAATTTTTTCTGGCTCGGGCTCGGGCTCGGCTCGTGACGAGCTCGGATAGGCTAGCTCGGGCTCGGCTCGTGACGAGCTCGGATAGGCTAGCTCGGGCTCGGCTCGTTTACAGGTTGTCTGGGCTCGGGTTCGTCTCGAGCTCGGCTCGAGATCGGCTCATCTCGAGCTCGGCTCGGGATCGGCTCGTCTCAAGCTCGGCTCGGGATCGGCTCGTTTACTATGTTAAACGAGCCTGACTCGGATTCAGTTCGTTTATGCTAAACGAGCCAGATTTGGTTCGTTTATAATACTAAATGAGTCAAATCCTTGTTACACTCTCCAAACTCGGGATAAAAAATATCGAAAATATAAGAAATTAAACATTCTACAAAAATACGATGTAGGTGCTACAAAATATAGAAAATATTAAAAAAAATCACAAATTCAAATCCATATGAATGTTTCCAACGTGCATCTCAAGAAACAAATGAGCAACTATCAAAAACCAAAAGATGCCAACGAGGAGAAGAAGATGACTGATGTACCGTTGGCCGTGGACTCGTGATTCATAGAGTGGGGATTAGAGTAATTTTATGGCATTAGCCATTACGGTAATTAGTAATTACCATATTACATCTTTTAGTGCATCAGTTTGTTGTACTATTAGGGTTGATTATTTAATTACCATTTAAGGATTATGATTATACGAGTTACAATTGAGCCAACTCACGAGCTTGGCTTAACGAGCTAACGAAACGAGTTGGCTCACGAGTCTGCCGAGACGACCAACATACTAGCTCAAGCTCGGCTCATTTAGGTGACGAGCCTGTTCATGAGCTAGCTCGCTTACGACGAGCCGATCTCACGAACGAGCTTTTTTGGAAAAAACCCGAGCCCGAGTCCGAGCGGCTCACGAGCAGCTCGACTCGTATACAGCCCTACCCCTATCTATACACACAGCTCCGTCCCTGCTCCTACAAGTTTCAAATTTTGTGGAATGATAGTTGTTCGGATCCTTTTTCTCCGTCGCGAGGCCTTTATCAGGGGTGTCCTTAGTCTTCTTACCTCTTCACGCTATGTATCAAGAGATTAAGTCGTATGATTAGTTTAGCCGTTGAATTTGGGCATTGGAATCTGATTAAGCTGGTTTCAAATGGGCTGACCCTTTCTCACTGCTTCTTTGCTGAAGATTTGGTGCTTTTTAGCAAAGCTTCTGCAGTTCAAACTAGGGTTATCTCAGACATTTTGGATCAGTTCCGTGAGGCATCGGGTCAAAGCATTAGCAAACCCAAATCACGATTTTACTTCTCCAGGAACACGCATTCGCAAATCTCAGCTGAGGTTACTAGTATTCCTGGGATTGCTGCTACTCCAAACTTGGGTAGGTATTTGGGTGTGCCCATTCTCCATGGTCGGGTTACCAAAAACACATATTACTTTCTCCCGGATCGTCTGGACTCGCGTTTGGCAGGTTGGAAGGCGGATAACTTCTCCATGTCAGGAAGAGTAACGCTCGCTTCCTCGGTTCTCAATTCCTTGCCTTGCTATGTGATACAGAAATCCTGTTTGTCAGTCTTGCTCTGTGATAATATTGACAGGAAGATTAGAAATTTTATTTGGGGCTTGTCTAATGGTGCTAGCAAGTTGCACAATGTGAATTGGGAGACGGTCTGTAAACCCAAAAGTCTTGGCGGCCTCGGTCTGCGAAGTGCCAAAGAACTGAATAAAGCTTTTCTCATGAACGTTGTGTGGAGCCTTATTAGTAGATCGGATGATCTGTGGGCTAAAACACTGATTTCTAAGTACCTTCGCCGAAATGATGTTGGGTTTACGTTGAAGAGAAAGTCAGGTTTTTCTTCCCTTTGGGGAGGCGTTTTGAAAATTTGGGAGCGTACTCTTTAGAGTATTCAATGGCGCATTAAGGATGGAAAGAAGACGAAATTCTGGACCGATCAGTGGCTGGACAACGGTTCTATTCCATTGATTCCGCATTCAATATGCAGGGAGTTGATGTTTCCTTGACTATTTCAGATTTTGTTCTTCCTGATGGTAGTTGGGATTTGTCTAATTTGTCTGCAGTTCTACCGAATGAAGCTGTTTTGCAGGTTATCGACATGACGCCACCATGTAATCATTTAGGCGAGGACTATTTTGCTTGGAGCTTAGAGGCGAACGATCGTTTCACTGTCAAATCACCTTATATGTTCCTCAAGGAGTTCAAGCCGGCTAGTCAAGGTTCGATTTGGTGCAAGGTTCGGAGTTGGGTGGGGCCGGCCAAAATTAAGCATTTCTCGTGGCTTGTTTCACATGGAAAATTGATGACAAATGAGGAGAGGCGTAGAAGACATATTATGGTGGATGCAGCTTGCCCTGAATGTAGCGGAACTTGTGAAGATATTGAACATGTCATTCGCAGCTCCCAGGTGGTGCAACAAGTATGGATGAGCATTTTGCCTGAGCGGGTTGGAAATGATGTTGTCATGCCCAATTTCTCTGATTGGTGGTTGGATGGTATCATCAATGGAAAGTCTTGTCTCATGTTTGTTGTTACGGCTTGGGTTCTTTGGAAAAGAAGGAACTGCTTGTTTTCAGTTTTGAAAGTTGGTCAGTTCCTGAGATTTGCGGTCAGGATAAGTTCAGGATCCATCTCTACTCGTCGAGCTGGAAGACCATTCAGGTGAGTTGAGAAGTGCCGAGTTTAGTTCGGCAGGCTCATCTGATTGGGTGGCAGCCAGCGAAGGAGGGTTGATTTTATTTGAACTCTAACGGATCTCTATACTCTAATCCAAATAGGTCAGCCACTGGGGGTGTTATTCGAGATGGTGATGGGAGGTTTGTTTCCGCGTTTGCAGCTAATCTGGGTGTTTGCTCAATTATGAGGGAAGAATTAAGGGTTATCATGGAGGGTGCGAAGCTGGCTTGGAACCTTGGCATCAGAAAGCTGAGAATCCAGTCTGACTCTAAAGCGTCTAATGAGCTTCTTAGCAACCCAAATGGAGTTAACAACCAACAAGCCCAAATGGAGTTAACAACCAACAAGCCAACCTCATTCAGCAGTTCTATGAGCTTTCTTCTAGGGATTGTTAGATTTTCATTCAACATATTTTCCGTGAAGCAAATTTTGTTGCAGATTACTTAGCTAATATGGGTCACGAGCTCGACCTTGGTTTGCATGTTTTCGACTCCCCGGACATATCCCTCCAGTATTGGCTGAGATTTGACTTGGTTGGTTTTTGTACGTCTCACATGATTATTAATAATACGTAAGGGCTCCCCTTACTTTTCCACCCAAAAAAAAAACCCAACCATATATTGATCACGTCTTATTGCCATACTCGACAAAAGGTTATTTTTCTACATATAATCCAAATATAGCGGGTATAATGTAGTGATAAAAGTGTGATTTGTTGATTAACCTTAATAGTAGTTAATGGATAGTTTTACATTGTGTTACTTATTACTCTTAAATTCATCAATGAGCTTGTTCATGAACTTATACGTACGATCTTGTTCACGAACCTATAAACGTACCAGTTCACGAATTCTTATGCGAATATGTTCACAAATGCTTGTTCGCGAACAAGGTTTGTCGAGCCTATCTGTGAACAAGCTGAGTCGAACCTCCCTCAGCTCAGATTTGAATCGTTTACAAACGAATATGTTCGCGAACCGACTCACTTCGAACCAAATCGAGTCACGAACGCACTTTTTCCGAGCCAAACGTCGAGCGAATCTCAAGCGGTTCTGTTCGTTAACAGTCCTAGTGGTGTATCAAAGTTTTGATGTTGGAAATCCACAGTGAAGGTGATGCTGAAGCAGTACGCACAAAAATCCTAGATGGACCCTAAATCCTATCGTTGGAGCTATTATCCAAAAAATAAGGTATCTTATTGCAAAATCCAAAGTCTTACCTTTTCCTTTGAAGTTTTTTTTTCATCCAAGGACTGAAAATAAATGCAGCAACTACAAGCACTCTGTTTTTTGGAATAATAATGCTGGCCTTACTCTCCTTACGTGAAAGGGTGAAGTTACATATAGAAACCCCCGCCTTCCCCCTCAACACATTTACACATTTACACATGTAAC
The DNA here is from genome assembly GCA_034768395.1 of Linum lewisii. Lineage (NCBI taxonomy): Eukaryota > Viridiplantae > Streptophyta > Magnoliopsida > Malpighiales > Linaceae > Linum > Linum lewisii. The sequence continues at coordinate 34,032,973 of CM068304.1, read as the reverse complement.
TTGTATATCTACAAGACTATCACCCAGCTTGGGACATTATTATCTATTATGTCCACAGTTGCACCAACAAAATAATGACGAAATCTACCAATCATCCAGCCATTCTGGAACGTTGAGATCATCGACATCTCGACAAGGTGACATAGAAGCTGCAGCAGCGAAAGGAGTATCGCAGTCCTGCTGAGAGCAGGTTTGAACATGGTTCGCCACTCGATAAGCTATTTCTTGTGGTACAGGGAGTCTCTTTTCCCTCATTCCTTTCCAGTCTATACCACTAAACCATGGATGATTTTTTATGGAATCTGGATCTTCACTGCCAAGTCGCTTGTTCTCGTCTACTTCTAGTAACTGAAGAATATGTTCATGCAAAGTTTAGGATTAGACAGAGCTTTGTTCAACATATTGGGAAAAGACTTCAGGAATTCTCTCAAGTTCTGCAAACAACACCAACCTTACTGATGAGATCTGCAGCTTCCGGGCTGAGGGCTGAAGGAAGAGTGAGCTGTCCTTTTGCAATCTTTGCACAAGTGTCAAGTTCACTCTCTCTCCAACATCCGAACGGCATTTCTCCCTGTAGCATGAAATGGATCAATACCCCAAGAGCCCACCTGCAAATTTTTATTATCCACTGATCAATCATTTTACTTTCTTCTGAATCGTGTTTGCAGCACAAGACAACAAAATCGTCCTATACCAGTCAGCAGGAAAACCATGCCCTTTTCCGTTGATAATTTCCGGAGCTAATGAGTCTGCCATCCCACAAATCGTAAATGTTCTCTCACCAGACAACTTCTTCCCAAATCTGAAGTCTATCAACTGAGAAACAAACCAAAACACGAGTGTTTTTCTCCATAAGCAAGAGGGAAAGGGAAGGGAATGTTTTTGTATTGGTACTGAATGTGAAGCCCATGTCAAAAGTCGAGAGTACCAACCTGCAGGTACCCTGTTTCATCCAGCATCAAGGCATCTGGAGACACTCCTCTGTAGATTATTCCGTCCTGCAAATCAAATGCGTGGGCAAGATGCAGTAAGAGCCTCTGACTTAGTTGTCAAAATTGAAGATTTGGAAACTCAAATCATCAGTTAATTATCACTCAATCTGGTAGATACCTTGTGTAGATCCTCTAAAGCAACAACGACTGAGGCACCAAAAAACCGTGCACAAGGTTCATCAAGTGCCGTGTGGAGTAAAGATGATAAAGGACAAGCAAGGCATGCATTGAACACTATGGCTGCATGTTCTCTATCTGCACAGATACCTAAAATCTGTGGAACAAATGCTGAAGGAAGCATACTCTTCATTAGATTCTTCTCTTTTAAAACTTGTGCCTCTGTTCCCAGTTTCTTGATCTTCTGTTTGGAAAACCTTTTCAGACTGAGCAATTTTCCTGGTTGTCAAGCAAAACCATGACATTTCATCACTCATGTTCACAATTTATCATATACAGCTAGCGATCAAGCTTCTTAACCCACCAGACAACAAAGCGGGTGTAAGTCAGACTCACCTGAGCCTCTCAGTTGAACAAGCCCAATCTCACTGCAGTCAGTGTAGTACAAACTTCTCTTCCACTCCTAAACACAAAACCGCAGGACTTGGCTAGGTTATTATCATGTCTCCTTGTATCATAAGCATTATGTGGAAAAAGTTGATTCATTACCAGATCAGATAGTTGAACTCTAGGAGAAGCAGGAATACCAGTACTTCTAGCAGATTCCGTAAGAACATCAGAAGGAGATCCATTTGACCTGAAAGATCTCAATAAGAAATAAGGCATTTATTTCACTTACCTAACCATATATCTTTTAAGGAATAAAGAGCCGCGAACTATACTTTATGCTGTAATTGGTACCACCCTGTGAAAGTTTTGCTACAGGACCAACAACTGAAATAAACTTCTCCTTGCTTAACACAGAACAAATGCAATCTCCCACGGCAACTGCACTAAGGCCACGAATCTCTTCATCAAGTAGTGTCCATTCTCCAAAATAGCATCCTTCTGGTTTCTCCATCAACAACTTTTTACCAATTTGCATATCTTTATCCTCTGTTCCATTGTCAGACTTCAGACTGTGAACGTTTGAGCTATTCAATAATTCACCTTCAAAAGTAAGCCGTACTCTTCCTTTCTGTATGACATACAAAGCAGAGATCCCCTCGTTCTACAACAAAAGTGGAATAGAATAAATTCAAATAGTGATCCAGAGAAGTCATTTAGCTTTTAATCGATGCTTCAAAGTTGAGCAGTCACGTTACCTCATTAACTATAATCTGTCCATCAGAAAATGACACCTGTGAAAGTGAATCCGCAATCTGACTCAGCTGCAAGATGGTTAATCTTGACAGAAGATCTACAGAACGAAGTAGCTTCAAGGATGACAAATTAGAAAAGTTGGACATCAGGATACCACGGAAATCCTCTCTTTTTAGTGCCCATAAGGTCCCACTTGTCACAGCTCGAACAGAAGCCTGAAGTGGCTTATTGTACCTTAATTTGTGACAAAAAATATGCAGTAATCGAATTTTAAGATCATATCATACCAAGAGAAGAGCATAACAGTTTGCAGAATTTTATTGCATAACAAAAGTTGGCCACAATTTAACTACACATCAGCATATTGCTAGACAACCCGGTTAGTCCACATTTTAAAATCCCTTAGCAAGATAATCTCAGAAGTTTTGGAAACATGAAGTTCTTTGTTGTAAACGCATATATGTAGTACAGGGAGCATAAAAACCATGGAAATCAGACCCACATTAACGCTAGCTCTCCAAATGATGATAACTTCTCAGCAGTGTAGTGCTGCAAAACCTTTGGCACCTCTCCGTGTTTCTCTGCCTGCCAATATTTTTCAATCACCTAAGTTGTTGTCGTTGCTGTGAAAGATTGAAACTTATTCAGCAAACATAATGCCAAACCTGGGTAGCAAAAACCTCAAAGTCCCCACTGCCAACAACATAAAAGCAGTCACCTTCACCGCCCTGTCAAAAAGCATTGGACTCATTCGATACGTTACAATTCAACTGATGTTAAAAGAGTTAAAACTACTTAAACTACGAACTTGGTACTTTCTTGATCAGGATATTTTTTATCAGTTAACACAAAAAATATAACTGAAACTAACCTGCTTAACTACAATCTCCCCTGGTTGGACTTCAACTCTTTGCATGCAGTCCAACAAAACTTGACACTGAGAGTCAGTAAGCTTTCTGAAAAGGAAATGCTCCCGCAAGGCCCTCTCGATTTGTGCCTGCACCACATGAGAATCATGAGTCCTTCGAGAAGAAACTTTACTGAGAACTAACTGTAGAGATTTCTCTACTATAAGCTTTTAAAAATGGAAAACGAAAATTGCTGGTGATGATATTACTTCTTCTTCCCAAGTTTTCCTGTGTGCTGGAGATGGAGGAACCCAACCTTGACCGTGCTCAAGTGAACTTTCAATGGCACGAATACGTGCTCGAGATAAATCATGCCTTACACGAGGGTTCTTAGAATTCCATCCAAAGGTTGATGGAGATTCATCCCCTGTTACCTCCACAACATGAAGGACAGCATTCTGTGGTCCATCTAAAGTTGCTAACTGATCAACCGTATTCTGACATGATGAACAAAAGAAATAGGAATACAAGGGACTCAGAAAGTAAACGATGAAGTAGAAAATTTTTAATGGAGAACAAAACAATTGAAGAAGGAACTAATGATCCAAAGAAAAACTTACATCAGTTAGACCATTAATATGTACAACTATTATAGTAATATCATCTGTGCGAGTTTCGTATTGTAGCCAAAGGCGATAAGATTCTGCAACAATTGCAGCACAAGCATCTCGGGGATCTTTATATTTTGCAACCTGAAAACAAGAAAACACAATGTCAGCATTAGCTTTGCTCAGGAGAATGTAAAAGGTCCAGCATGGGCATCATTGCTAATCCAGGTAACTGAGTCAGTTGCGCAGTAGAATATGTACACGGGCGGGACATTAAGGAATACGATTCTAGTTCCCATCACTTTCTGACACTGTTTACATTCCTACATTTAACCCCTCACAAACTCATATACCAGAAGATGCGATGAGGACAAATTAATATGTCAGTTTACTTCTTTAAGGGTCAACACTCCCATCCTCCGTATTAAGAGATCCAACCAGTTTTAACCCGAGGACAACTTTAAACCAAAAAATGATTTGCAGATGAAGAAAATCTAACTACGGACACATTTAAGGGAAATAGAAGATACCTTACCATGTCAACCACGGCCTGACTTGAGAGGAACTCGAAAACACCATCGCTGGCAAGCACAAAGAAAGGATGTTCAGCTGAGAGCTCCAGAACTACAATTTCCGGATTAGCAACAACCCCAATCGTCTCGGCAATGGAATCCCCAATACTTCTGGTAAATGCAGTACCAGGATACATCCCATTGGGAACCCACAACCTGGGAGGATCACCATCGTCTGCTTCCTCAGTTCCCCAACACTGAACCGCAGGATTCTTAAGCCCTTCAATCTGATCCAATGTCAACACCCTAGCTCCGCAGAGCTTGACCCGCTCCAGCTCATCAACTCGAAACGGAGTCTGATCTATGGACAAATCCACAGCCACGAGCTCCTTTCCTCTCTTCTCAGCAATCACCGCCCTTGAATCGCCGGAATTCGCTACATAAATCTTCCTTCCCCGGACCAAAACCGTGATCGCTGTCGTCCCGCTCATGCTGTCATCCAAGGTCTCGTCGTGCAGCTGAGAATTCGTGGACAGAAACGCTGAATGACAAGCCTCAACGGCATCCACGCGGAACTTGCCGCTCCGGAGCAGATTCTCGCACAACTTCTTCTTCACGAACTGAGAGCACTGGGCGCCGAACTCGCCATGACCGTCGAAGACGCCGAAGAAGTTATCATCAACACCGGTACCAAACGGTGTGTGGATACAGAAACTGTCCTGATTGGCCTTATCAAGCGCATCCGGATAATATCCCCGCTGCGACAAGTAAGAGTACCTCAACTCGTAGCCTTGGGAGCCGACTTTGACGGTTCTGGATCCATCGGGAGGGAGGAACTGGGAGGAAACCCTGGATAGCCTGGTAATTCCAAGGTCAGGGTCAGGTAGGTTGTGGATTTCGTCACCGAGCTCGGATTCCAAGGAGGATGAGCCGGGAGAGAAGACTGGGAGGTCATCCCTCTGTTGTTGGTCTGAGGGAGGAGGAGGAAGAGAAGAGAGTGGTGGGTGGTGTTTGAGCCTGGGAGTGAAGACCTCGCCGATACAAGCACGGGAGTAGACGCAGCCCATTACTGAGGATTCATGGAGGATGAAGAGGTGGCAGCCGGTGATGTAAGAAGAAGAACCGTTACTGGAAAGGAAATTAAAAAAAAAAAAAAGGAAAGAAAAGAAAGGAGGGAGAGATATTTCTTTTTTGGATGAATAAGAAGGAGAGAGTATAACGGAAAGGCGTGGGGAAGAGAGAACCAATGGCTGAGTGTGTGGGCAGACTGAAGAAGAATGTGGGAAGGGATTCGCAGCGAAACTTTAAAATTAGGAAAGTTACAAACTTTTTCCAATCATTAGATCCAGGTTAATTTTCTAATGATCTAAATTTGTTAGGGATATATATATAACTTTACACACATAATTTAATTATTATATTTAAATTAAATATTTTAATATTTTCTGCTGACTAGTCAGCGATTGGCTACTATCATCGGTGACTTTTCCGGCGACCGACTATTGTCTCTTACGACTTTTCCAGTGACCGACTAAACTCTGGTGAGACTCCAACGACTTTTTCAACGAAGTCATGTTAACATTTTTTTTTGCTGATCACTAGTTAACAGTGTATTTTTACTGATAACTAGTTATTTGTACTAGTTAACATGTTATTTTATTAATAGGTTATCTAACTAATTATTTTGTTGTAAACTAGTTAACATCACAATTTAGATAACTAGTTAGCATCATGATTTAGATAACTAGTTAACATGTATTTTATAACTGATAACTAGTTATCAGAAGTAATTAACTAGTTATTTTCAATGTTGTTAGGACCAGACCGGACATCAAACTAGTTCACCGAGAGGTTCAAGAGTTGAAGGTCCAACAGGAATCAAATAGTGAAAACCGGTCACACTTGTTTATTTAAAAATACAGATATTAAAAGTTATACATATAGTTTGGGTACCAAATTATAATAATTTTTGTTTATATATTTATGTAAGAAACCCCAATGAACTAAACAACACATCGCCTCATCCCTATTCTTTTTTTACAATGAAATCTTCAAATTGTATTCATCCACTATGGGGAAAAGCTCCTTACAATACATTTATTTGGTCAATTCTATTAATCCAGTCGTAAGGGAGAGATTGTAAACGAGAACATTTTGCCACCCAGTCCGCCATTGTGTTTAAACGTCTAGGAATAAAGGATAACGAGATGCAATCATGGGCAAACAAGATGTTCTTCATAATTAGCAGCCACGCGTAGCATTGCCAGGGCCAAGAGTCAGTGTCGCTGTCATCCCTATTCTTTTCTTTTTCTTATTTTCTTTATCGTTTCTTTCTCTGAGTCTCTTCTCCAAACTCCAAAGTCATCCTCAACCCAATATAACTCTCTTCCTAATTTCTTCATAGTTTATTTCTTTCTTTCTTTCTTTCTTTCTTTTATTTTCTTATATGATTTCAATTTCTCAAAGTCATCCTAGTCCTCCATCTCCTCCCTTCTCCGGTAGCCATTGTTGGATGGCTGTCACCACCTCTGGAATGAAACAACATAACCCAGAACCTTTCAGCCGGCGAAAGATGAAGAAGAAGGTGGCAGACAAACTGCGTTTCAGCAAGACGACGAGATACAAATGAAGCGAAGGAGAAGGAGGACTGAAGAGTGCGATTTGATAGAGCATCAAAATCGGAAAACCTACCAGCAAGAAGACTGCACGTCGGATAGTGGCCGACCGGCAGAAGAAGAAACAGACGGACGAGATTTGGTTGAAGTTTCAACCGCTGGAAACTGACATCAGCGGTCGAACGATTTCTAGCGGGTTTTCTGGTTTGACCGGCTTCTGAAGCCAAATTCGACAGATGGTGATTTAGGAGCTGATTAGGAAGGACTGGGCGTCGGTTCCTAGTTTTCCCGGTTGGACCGGCTAGTCCGGTCCGGTCATGACAACACTGGTTATTTTATTAATAACTAGTTAACATCATCATTTAGATAACTAGTTAACTGTTATGAATAATATTATGTGTAGTGAATGTCCATAGGATGCTCCTTAATATTGATCATAAGAATCAATGTCGTCCATGAGCCATTCTTCTCTCCTTTCATTTGTAATTATATGAGCTCATTCATTACTCATTATTATCTCCATTCATTCATGTGTAATTACCAATGGTTTAAAAACCGGAACGGACCGTCCGATTGAATCGGTTGGACTATGAATCAGTCAATCAGTCGGTTTGATACCTCACAAAATGACCCATTCAATATATCGGTCGACATAATCGGTTAAACCACCAAACCGCGGTTTGTAGACCAGTTTCAATCAAACTGCGACTCTTTCAATAAAACACTATTTGTTTAATTAAAATTGCACCGATCAAGTTTCAAACCCTAGTCTTCTGAAAGAAGGTAAGAGACAACTACCAAACAGACTATTTGAAATATATGTCTAATTACTACAGTCGTTATATAATAATAGATTGTACTACATAATTAGTAATTGAATATGATGATTGAAATAAGATGTGCCACCAAGGATTAAATAATATGAGTATAAATATGACAATTGATGCTACATGAATCGAATATTTTTTAATTTTTATTTACAACTCTTAAATTCATCACTTCTTTATTCAAATTCGGGTTGGGTGGAGCTAATCATCAAGACAATATCATGTTTGGACTTTCATGATGATATTAATCATGTGTCGGTGTAGAATTTTGTAGTAGTTGTTAGATTTTGTGGACTATGGACGTTGTTATTTGCATTCCTAGTGTAATGAACTTTGAATTTCCATATGAAAGTTTGTTGAAAATTTGTTAACTTTGAGTCTAATGTTCAAGAGTCATGGTTAGACATATGATACTAAATTTGTTGCCTTATTTGGGTATAGAGAAAGTTCATCTAGAGCCTACCGGTGTATAGTTGATCGTCGGTTGGCTTCTGATAGTCTCCGGCGTAAGTCGCAATCTCAGATCTCTGCTGTCTTGTTTCTCTGTTCTCTTGATCTCGTTTTTCTGCTTCTTCCTCTTGATTCTTATGGTTGATTCTGGGAAACCTAAGAATTCATCGGATCTGGGTGGGAAAAGTTGGGCGTTTATGGTAGGATCAGATCCTAATCCAGATCTTCAGTACTTTCCCCCAGTGGTGGTTGACGGTGTTCTACAGATTCCTAAGAGTGTTCTGGAGTTGGGCTACAAGGAGCTCAAGAAGGCGTTGGTAGGACAGGTGGTTGGTGAATCGCCGCCATTGCGAGTGATCCAATCTCTGGCTAATAATCTTTGGGGCTACGACGGTTATGTTACTGTTTCATTGCTTCCGCCTGGTCTGCTTTTAATTGAATTTCCGACTCAATCCTTGTGTGATTGGGTTCATTCTAGGTTGTGGCACATTCATAATCAACCTTTGCTTCTGAGAAGGTGGAAGGTAGATCTGGAACCGGTTGTGATTGAGCTAGATGAGGTGCTTTTGTGGATTACTTTGAAGGGAGTTTTGTCACCCTTGTGCAACCATTTGGGAGTCGGTCATCTTGCAAGTTAGATTGGTAAACCGCTTAGTAAGTTTACACGAGTTGGAACAACGATTAAGGTCTGTGTATTGATTAATTCTGATGATGCTAGACCAAGTTTGATTACAGTTCAGGTGGAGTCTAAGAGTCATGTGGTGGATATTGAATATCCTGAATATAGGGCTTATGAGAAGAAGAAGTCTAAGGATAACTTGAAGAGTAAGCAGGTGTACAGGAGGAAGGGGATAAACAGGTTGGGAGTCCTCCACACATTGTGGGGGACAGTGCACAGGTTGATGGTGACAACTCAGTACCTCAAGAATCTCAAAAAAAAGTTTCACCTAATAGGGCTAATAAGAGGTTGCACAGGTGGAGAAAACTCATGGTCATGCTTGCAGCTCAGAGGGTGTGGCAGGTGAGGATGAAAAGGTTAAATATAGTGATGAGCCACTACAGTGTGACATGGAGTATGATACTGGTGGAATGGAGTGTTTGAGCGGCAGCATAGAGCCTTCTGACCAGAGTCCCCCCCCCCCCTAAGAGAGGGGGTCGCAGAGGTAAAAAAGCGTTGATATGAGAGTGCTTGTGTGGAATCAGAGAGGTTTAATTCCTCTAGTAAGCATCATTTCATTTCAGGAGTTATTAATAGTAAAAATATAGATATAGTTGGTCTGTTAGAAACTAGAGTCACTTACAATAATTCTAAAAAAAAAATAGCAGATAAGTTTGATGGATAGAGGTACTTCCTGAACTATGATAAGAATCCTTTGGGGGAGATATGGATTCTTTGGAGAAATAACTTGGACGTGAGAGTAGTCTATCATTCAGATCAGTTTGTGCTTTTGCTAGTGAATGGTTTGAAACCTTTATATGTTGGTGTGGTTTATGGAGTTAATAAGGTAGGTGAAAAGAGGAGTTTTTTTATAGTACCTGTCAGATGCTGGGGAAACTAACACACCCTATTTGCATTTTCTGATACTTCAATGTCATAGCTAAGCCACATGAGGCCTCGAATAATATAGGGGTTACAGCTGGTATGAGGGACTTGGTTGACTGGATTAATGGTTGTAGTTTCATAGATCATATAGTTGCTGGTCCGAAGTTTACTTGGTTCAATAACAGACTTGAGGATCCAATCTATAGGAAACTTGATCGATGCCTGGTCAATGAAAGCTAGTTGAAGGAGAGAAGTTACAATAGAGTAGAGTTGCTTACATCGCATAAGTCTGATCGTTGTGGTGTTCTACTTGACACATAGATTATTATAAAATGTTTACCTAAGCCGTTCAAATTCTTTGATTTGTGGATGAAGGATCATGCTTATGGGGAGATAGTCGAGAAAGCTTGGACCTCAAGTCTAGGAGTGGGGAATAAGAAAGGTTTTTTCAGAATTTATGCAAAACTTAAGAATATCAAGCTGGCACTTAAACATCTTAACCTCAATAGATATTCTGATATTAGTAAGCGTGTGAAGGTGGCTGAAGATAATATGAAAGCTATTCAGTTGGAGGCTTTGGCTAGACCATCCATTGGATTAGCCACTGGGGCAAAAAGCTGTCAAGATAAGTGGTATAGTTTAAAGCAGTCAGAAGAATCTTTGATGAGGTAAAAGTCTAGAGTTACCTGGCTTAACCTGGGAGATTCTTATACTCCTTTCGGAGTAGTGAAAATTAGGCAGGCACGTAACCACATTACACAGTTGGAAAGAGAAGATGGCACCTTAACTTCAAATGTTGATGAAATGACTAATATTGCCATTGATTTTTATGGCAATCTGTTAGGGGAAGCTGATCGGAATGTCAAGCAGGTTTCAATCCCGGATCTTGGAAAAATTCTGTTGAGAAAATTGTCAGGTGAAGCTGCAGCCTCTCTTTGTAAGGAAGTTAGTGAAGAGGAGATAAAGAAAGTTATGTTTGCCATCCCTGGAAGTAAATGCCCAGGGCCAGATGGCTTTACATCAGCTTTCTTCCAGAATTCTTGGATGATGGTAAAGGAGGATATCTGTCAAGCAATTCGGTAGTTTTTCAGGGATGGGGAGATGTCTGCTGCTGTAAATTCCACGTTGCTCTCTTTAATACCTAAGAAGGATAATCCAGCCAATATCAAGGACTACAAACTAATTGCTTGTTGTAACGTATTATACAAATGTGTCACCAAAATCATTTTCTACCAGAATTTCTGCTTGTCTGCTAGAGGTCATCAGCAATAGTCAATGGGCTTTTGTGAAAGGTCGTCAAATAGGAGACAATATCCTCATGGTGCATGAATTGGTAAGTGGCTATCACCTAAAACATACAACTCCAAGATGTGCAGTTAAAATAAACTTGCGTAAGGCGTTCGACTCTGTTCATATTGAGTTTTTGCTTAATGTCATTACTGCCATGGGGTTCCCTGATTTATTTGTTAAATGGATTAAAGGATGTCTAGGAAGTGTGATGCTTAGCATTGGATTCAATGGGGGTTCAATAGGGTATTTTAGCAGTAAGAGAGGGTTGAGGCAGGGGGACCTGATAGAAGGATAATCTGTTAACTAACTTCTCGCAAGAATCTCACAACGAAGGAAGATAAACAGCCATGGAGAATCTCTCATAGATGTATAATTGTTTGGTAAAAATCTCATACCAGCAGACTGCTGAATATGGTTCCATTAATAGACTGAGAATTACAAACTGTCCACTACTCACAAGCTGAGTTCGTGGGTGAAGAAAATGGAAAAAGTGCACTTAGTGGGATGAACCCACTAATTAACTAAATATTTACAATGCTAATGACACGTGGAAGTAAATGGATATCCTAAATATAAATGCAAAAGCTAAGAAATAACATAAACGCCTTGTCTTCTAGCCACGTGCGAATTGTCTGCGAACATAAGTCTTCAATGGCTTCTCGATTGACTTAGTCGGTGTATCAATACTTCCCCCTTCAAATGACGCCTTGTCTGCAAGGTGAAAATCTGGAAATTGCTGACGTAGTAAATCGTACTCCTCCCAAGTGGCCTCATCCGAAGAGCGTCCCTGCCATACAACTAATAACTCCAAATTGTGTCCCTTGTTCCAGCGATGTTGAACGATCCTCGTAGGTTGCAACACTAACTCGCCATCCACGGATAAAGGTAGAGAAAAAGGCGGCTCCGAAGGAAGAACTCCATGTGCTGGTCGTAGTAAAGATACATGAAAGACAGGATGAAGCTTTGATTCTGCAGGTAGAGCTAATTCATAAGCCACCTTACCCGCTCGCCTAATAATTTGATACGGGCCAAAGAAACGAGGAGTGAGCTTTTCAAAACGCTTCTTGGCTAGCGAGCGTTGACGATATGGTTGAATGCGTAACCAAACTGATTCTCCCTCGTCATACTCAACTTCACGACGGTGCTTGTTCTGTTGTGCACACATTCGACTTTGGGCCTTGCTGAGATTCTCTTTCAGCAACTTCAGCATGGCATCTCGAACCAGCAACTAATCCTCAAGCTCCCCATTAGCTGTCTCACCATGAACAAAATGATGTAATTCCGGTGGCCCTCGACCATACACAATATGAAATGGGGTTGTACCAGTGACGGTATGGAAGCCTGTGTTGTAGGAATATTCAGCCCAGCAAAGAAAGTTGCTCCATCTCCTTGGCTGGTCATGAGAAAAATAGCGAAGGTATGTCTCAAGACAACGATTGACCACCTCAGTTTGGTCGTCAGTCTGCGGGTGGTAGTCGTACTCATCTTAAGCTTTGTTTGACTGAGGCGAAATAGCTCTTGCCAAAAGGAACTCAAGAAGATGGAATCTCGATCAGACACAATTGAGCGCGGGACGCCGTGTAAGCGGACAATTTCCTTGCAAAAGACAGCAGCCACAGTTTTGGAAGAAGAAGGATGAGTAAGCGGCAAGAAGTGAGCATACTTACTCAATCTATCCACCACCACTAGGATTGTGTCAACCCCATGTGAACGAGGAAATCCTTATATAAAATCCATGGAAATATCCTCTCAAATACGATCAGGAATCGGTAATGGTTGAAGGAGACCAGCAGGAGTGAGTGTCTCATATTTGTTTCTTTGACAAGTCGAACATCTCTGAACCAGCAACTGTACATCCTTCGACATGTTCGGCCAAAAGAATTGTTGATTGAGGCGCTTAAGAGTCTTCAAATATCCGCCATGGCCCCCGTCGGTGTGGAATGAGTTTCCGACAAGAGAGTCATTCGGAGGTCTGATACAGCAGGGATAACCAACTTGTTTTTGAAGAAAAGCTTGCCCACGACCCATTTGTAGTTAGGCCAACGTGAGCTGCCAGCTTCCAAGTCTGCGATAATGGCCTTCGTGATTGGATCGACTAATAACTCTGTCTCCAAGCCTGCAAAATCATACGCAGCTGGTAGGCCTAAATTATAAAACTCGGTCAAAGGAATACTGATCAGCTGAAATTAAACATCTGGTGGCCGACGAGAAAGCGCATCAGCAGCAACATTTTCCTTGCCCTTTCAGTAAATGATGGCGAAGTCAAAAGGTAGGAGTTTGAGGATGAGTCGCTGCTGAATGTTGGTCGAAAGTCGCTGCTCCAAAAGATATTGTAGGCTGCAATGATCGGTAAGAATGAAAAAGTGTCTTCCGATTAAGTAATGACGCCATTTTTGCACCGCGAGGACCAAAGCCATGAGTTCCCTGTCATATGTGCAACGAAACCGATTAGAATAAGAGAGAGCCTTGCTGAAATAGGCAATAGGGTGTGCCTCCTGCGAAAGGACTGCCCCAACTCCATCCATTGATGCGTCACACTCCACCGTAAACGGCATGTCAAAATTCGGGAGCTGCAGAACAGGAACTTGGGTAAGAGCAAGTTTGAGTTGTTTGAATGTAGCTTCGACGCGAGGAGACCACATGAAGGAGTCCTTCTTTGTCAAGTCAGTGAGTGGCTTTGCAATCAAGCCATAGTTTTGGACTAAGCGACGGTAATATCCCGTGAGACCAAGGAAGCCACAAAGCTGCTTAATCGTTGAAGGAATCGGCCAATTGGTGACAGCAGTAATTTTCTCAGAGTCCACGGCAACTCCTGCCTGAGAAATCACATGACCAAGAAACTGGACTTCGGTTTGAGCAAACAAGCATTTGTTGGCCTTAGCAAAGAAACAATGTGTGCGAAGCAAATCAAACACCATTTTCAAATGCAGCTTATGAAGGGTTAGTGTGGGGCTATAAACCAAAATGTCATCAAAGAAGACAAGCACAAATTGCCGCAAATGAGGGCGGAAAAGATCATTCATCACAGCTTGAAATGTAGAAGGGGCATTAGTGAGACCAAACGGCATTACCACAAACTCGTAGTGCCCCGAATGAGTTCGAAAGGCTGTCTTGTGCACGTCTTCAGACCGGACCCTGATTTGGTGATAACCTGAATGAAGGTCGATCTTTGAAAAATAGGCCGCTCCGTGGAGTTCGTCGAGGAGCTCGTCAATGTTGGGAATGGGGTACTTGTCCGCTATGGTGATCCGATTGAGCTCGCGATAATCGACACACATACGCCACGTATTATCCTTCTTGCTGACAAGTAACACCGGACTCGCAAAAGGGCTCGTACTAGGTTGTATGAAGCCCTTTGAAAGAAGATCCTCCACTTGCCTCTCAATTTCATCCTTTTGCGAGTAGGGACACCGATAGGGTCTGAGATTTGGTGGTTGCGTACTTGGATGAAGGATGATTGCGTGAGCTTTTGTACGGAATGGAGGCAGAGAGGTGGGTTCTGCAAAAATTCCAGCATATTCATGAAGTAAACCTGCCACCAAAGAATCATGATTTTCAGTGAACATCGAAGGGGTAGCAAAGCTAAGAAGCGAAGCTGATGTTGGCCGTGGTTTGGTGATTCCTTGCAGCTTATAGCGTTTTCCTTTCACTGTGAAAATCATAAACATCTGTGCCCAATTAGCCTCAATAGTATGCAAGGAAGCTAACCACTGTATGCCAATACCATATCATTCCCTTGGAGAGAAAAAGGATAGAAATCACCAGTTATGGTCAAATCTTGGACTTTCACATGAAGTTGTTTGCAAATGGTGTCACAACGAATAATCCTTCCATCTCCGATTTGCACTCCAAATGAGGGAACAGGCTGAGTTGGTAGCTGCAATTGTGATACTACAGATGCCGAGATGAAGTTGTGGGTGGAACCACTATCCACAAGAATGATGACTGATTTGTGGTGGATTAATTCTTCTAGCTTCATGGTAGTCCCCGTAGTGCGTCCCATGAATGCATGAAAAGAGATTTCCCCTTCACAATCTTCGCTCTCCTCTTCTTGTGTGGTCCGATTCTCGTCAGGAAACTCCTCTTCTGAATTTTCCTCCAGAAGCTTCAATGTCCCTGTTTTACAACGATGCCCCGACATGAATTTATCACCACATCGGTAACATAGCCCCTTGTCCCGACGTATCTGCCGTGTTTGGTCTCCGCCAAGCGTCGAGGGTGGTGTCATGGACGGGTTGGTCCCAGCAACATAGGGCATCCCATACGGGCGATAATCTCGAGAGTTAACACTCTGGGAAGCGGAGGCAGCCATCTGCGATCGGAAGGAGGAACTCGAAACCTTGGAGCTGCGTCCCAATTGTAATTTAGCTTCAAATTCAATAGCGAGGCTCATTGCTTTGTATACTGATCGTGGCTTCTGGATACGGATGTCAGATTTGAGCTCGTCTTTGAGACCATTGAGGAACACACCTAGCAAGCAATGTTCAGGCCAATTCTTCACCCTCGCAGAACGACGAGCAAACTCCTGACGAAACTCCTGCACTGAACCTGTTTGCTTAATTCCACATAGGTGTTCATCTGGATTCAAGAACTCGGCTGGTCCGTAATGCTCCTGCAGCATCTTGGTGAGTTCTTCCCAATAGAGCATGGTTCTCTCGGTATTCACCCATGAAAAAAGATCCAAAGCATCCCCTTCCAGATACATCGCTGCAATGTCGACCTTCATATCGTCAGGAGTGTGATAGTGGCGAAAATACTTCTCTGCCTTGAGAATCCAACCTCGTGGATCTCCTCCGTCAAAACGTGGAAACTCAATCTTCACTGTAGGCCTCTTGTGTGCATTTCGAAGCCACCAGGGATCTTCCGTGTCCTCCTCGTCATCTGAATCCTGGATGTGATTTGGATTTATTCTTTACTCTCCCATCCACTTTACTGTTGCTGGAGTTAGCTTTCATAGATGCTACTTCATTGGTAAGAGCTTGCAACTGTTCGACAAGAATGGATATTTGGGGGTTGTTGGTATCATATTGGGGTGGAGGAGGCGGCGGTATATGACCTGAAGTGGAGTGGTCGGTAGCGGAACGAGTTGTCGGCATGGAGCTTACGCTCTGATACCAATTTGATAGAAGGATAATCTGTCAACTAACTTCTCGCAAGAATCTCACAACCAAGGAAGATAAACAGCCATGGAGAATCTCTCATAGATGTATAATTGTTTGGTAAAAATCTCATACCAGCAGACTGCTGAATATGGTTCCATTAATAGACTGAGAATTACAAACTGTCCACTACTCACAAGCTGAGTTCGTGGGTGAAGAAAATGGAAAAAGTGCACTTAGTGGGATGAACCCACTAATTAACTAAATATTTACAATGCTAATGACACGTGGAAGTAAATGGATATCCTAAATATAAATGCAAAAGCTAAGAAATAACATAAACGCCTTGTCTTCTAGCCACGTGCAAATTGTCTGCGAACATAAGTCTTCAATGGCTTCTCGATTGACTTAGTCGGTGTATCAGGACCCCCTCTCCCCAGCTCTGTTTGTGATTACTATGGAAGTTTTGCACTATCTGTTGCATAGGGCTGCTGCTGATGGATTTGTCCCTTACCACCCTAAATGCAAAGCTCTGGACATTGTTCAGTTATGTTTTGCTGATGATCTTATGATATTCACAAATGGAACCCTGGATGGTGTTAGGGAGATAAAGAAGGTGTTCGGTAGGTTTTATGAAGTGACAAGGTTAAGTATAAATCGAGAGAAGTCTGAGATTTTCTACTCTGCTACTGTTTTTTATGAGACTCGATCAAAAATCACTTGTTCAACTGGAAATCTGAGATTTTCTACTCTACTACTATTTCGGATGAGACTCGATCAGAAATCACTTGTTCAACTGGATTCAAAGAGGGAAGGCTGCCAGTAAGATACTTAGGAGTGTCTCTCATCTCGGGTAAATTGAGTGCTAAAGAGTGTGAGGTGTTGGTAGAACGTATCATTAAAAAAATTAATGGTTGGAAAGTTCGTACTTTGAGTTATGTGTGCAGGTTGCTTCTGGTTAATACGGTGCTTACAACTCTTAGTCAATTTTGGATGGTTGTATTTTTGCTGCCTAAATCAGTCATCAAGCAGGTTGAAAAGAAATGTAATAATTTCCTTTGGAAGGTGGGGACTGATAATAGAAAGCGTGCTAAAATTGCCTGGAATGAGCTGGCTAAGCCTAGAGCTGAATGGGGTGTTGGATTGAAAGATCTTGGTACCTGGAACACAACTTGCATAGCTAGGAATATTTGGAATTTTTTCGCTCTTGCAGGTTCTATTTGGGTGGCATGGGTTCAGAAATATAGAGTGAAACGGGGGTCGATTGGGATTGCAAAAGTCATCCTTATTGGAGTTTTACTTGAGGAGCAGGATCTTGGTATTGGAAGAAGGATAAGGAGTCTTGTTTAGGGCTACATTGTCAGAAGAGGTGATCTGTTCTTATGGGAAGGAAAAGAAATAAGTAAGTTTAAGATAAGTAGAGTTTGAAATACTACGAGGCCTTGACAACAAATGGTGTCCTTGTTTGACCTTTATGGAAGGGGTTATGCATTCTTAGAAGAAGTACAGTGACATGGCTGGTTACAATCAATAGGTTAAACACCAGGGTTGTGAGGAAATGGGGTTCTAATATCGATGATAGTTGTCCCTTGTGTAAGTTGATGCCTGAAAGTAGAGGTCGAGTGTCGAGGGTCTGCAAGAGGCTGAGCTAACAAGCTGGCTGAATATATCATGGGGAACATATGTTCTTCTCTTGCAGGTTTTCTTCTTAAGCCATGAAAGGTTTGATTACGAAAATTGTTGGCAAATATTAGAATGACTCTCTGCGCATTGTTTATGTCTGGAAGATTGACGATGTTAAATCGAAAGTTAACAAGTTAAAGTGGATACTGCTTGTGTGCTATATGGAAAGTGCAATGCATCCGTATTTTTGAAGGAGTTGAACACGAAGCAATATACATAGAAGAATACATTAAACAAAAGATTAAGAACTACACATATAATAGAGTTTATTGAGGACTTAGTTATAGCATGTATATAGTTTCTTCTTGTTTTGAAGAATCTTAAAATATACTATGGGTGTTCTTGAGTTTGAGTTTGCCACATAAGCTAGAACTCTTCTCACAATTTTCCACATCATCTACAATTTTTAAAGCAAAATATAATTATTTCTCTCATCCTATTAAATGCTTTCATATTAAATACCTCTCCTTAAATCCACATTTAATGTGTATATATACTTATACATTCATATAAAATAATTCTACTAATGTTATGTAATTTTTTGTTTAATAAATTTCATTCTTCATAAACACATGTTATAATAAGAATTTAATATTTATTCTCAAAGTAAAAGTTATGGTATTATAATTTTTACATTACTCTAAATTTAAAATTATAATTCCCTCTTGGTTTGATTTTGAGAATTTTATACCTGAATCATATTAATAGTTAAAACTTACAACTGTAAATCATTCATAAAAAACATTAGGTGGTTAAAATGGATACAATCTATATGAATAACATACTTGAAATAATTAATGGTTAATTTCATATACAAAATTAGAAGTGGTCCATATGGAAAATCATGATCATTAAATAAGTTAGTCGAGTATGCACTTTGGGTCACTTGTTTTGTTAAATTATTGTGTAAATATATCGAGTTATGAGTTGTTGACTTTTATTCAATTAATGTCACGAGTAAGCTTGGTCGGGCCAAATTGATCTAGATGATCAACTTTCATACAAATGAATTTGTGAAAGACACATATTTTAATTCGTATATTATTCGAGTTAGAAGGGCGAGGTCCATTGAGTTGTAGGTTTATTCAAATTACGAGTCAATAAGAACACATGTTAAATGTGTAGTGAGTTTATCGGGTCATGACTTGATTAGTCACATGTTGTTGAATTTAGTTAATTCAAGTCAAAAATGCAGTTGTGTTGGGCTTTGTAGGCGGGTTCATCAAATCATGTCATAATATGACATAAACTTTTTATGATTCGCATTCGAGTTAATTTGATCACAAGTAGAATTGAGTAGCGTAGTACCTATCATATATTTAACCAAAAAAGTATCTATCATATAGTTTAATTATTTTAGAACCCCACTCCCAGATCCGGCACTGGATGGAGCAGAAGTCCCAAATTTTAGAAACCTTGAAGTCATCATATGTAATCTCACGCACATGGCTTGGCAGCTAGACCTCAAACGTGACATTTTGTCCATTTAGAGCGCTTAGTGGAGGTGGTATTTCATCGTAGACATCGTGGTAAGCACATGCCAGTTCTGATGAAGTAAGATGCAGTTTCTGATTAACTGTCAAGTTGAGAAGCATGAAAGTAATGTGCCAAATCTAGCACAAAGTTTGTGCCAAATCTAGCCAGAATTTGTGCCATATCTATTCCAGAAGTTGTGTCAAATCTAGCCCAAAAGTTGTGCCAAATCTAGCCCATAATTTGTGACAAATCTAACACAGATTTTGTGACAAATTGTGGTAATTCTAGGCTAGATTTGACACAACTTCTAGGCTAGATTTGTTACAACTTTTGTGCTAGATTTGTCACAAATTATGTGCTAGATTTGTCATGAATTATGTGCTAGATTCTGCACAAATTCTAGGCTAGATTTGTCACAAATTCTAAGCTAGATTTGTCACAAATCCAAGGCTAGATTTGTCACAAAATCTGGGATAGATTTGGCACAAAATATGGGCTATTGTCACAAATTATGGGCTAGATTTGTCACAACTCCTGAGCTAGATTTGTCACAACTTATGTGGTAGGTTTATCACAAATTTTGGGCTAGATTTATAACAATTTCTAGCATAGATTTGTCACAAATTCTAGCTTAGATTTGTTAAAAAATTTGTGCTAGATTTGTCAAAAAATTCAAGGCCAGATTTATCAAAAATATTGGGCTAGATTTGTCAAAAATTGTGGGCTAGATTTGTCAAAAAATTGTGCTAGCTGTTTTAAATTTTTGGGTTAGATTTGTCAAAATTATGGGTTAGATTTTTAAAAAATCATGGGTTAGATTTGTAACAAATTATGTGTTAGATTTATCAAAAAATTTGTGTTAGATTTGTAAAAAATTATGATCTATATTCAAAAACTTTGTTTTAGATTTGTCAAATTTTATGGTTTTTATTAAAAATAAAGAAAATAAATTTCACACCTATTAAGGAAGTAGTATATTTATATAAACATTAATTATATACAAGATAAAGGATGTTAATTTAAAAATTTATTTTTCTCTTTGTATATACCACACTCATCATAACTAAAAAAAATTCCAAAATTTAGAAATTAATTAAGAAAGCTTATATATATTAAAAAATTTGATATTAATAATCACTATGGCTAAATATTAATTTGATATTTTCACTCAAAAATATTAATTTTGTTTCTTAATAAGATTATTGATATATTATCTGATGTGACTCTAATTAGTGCATTTTAAGCTTATGAATGACCTATGAAATGCCCGTGTTTATTCGTGAAATGACATGACTTATATACTGTTATTGAAGTTTTGTGCAAAGTGTCATTTTGTTGTCCGGTTGCCACTTTGGAGCCAAATTCGTGGGCTATTGGAGTTTCCTCTGTGCATTTTCAGGTTATGGCATCAAAGTACGGATGACAAGGAGCGCATAGGAGCAAACGGGAGGTCATTTGGACTCCGGACGAGGGAGATATGAGCATTACAAGATCGGGTTTTCTGCAGAGTGCAGGGGTGCACGCCGTGCAGGTGTGCACGCCGTGCACTGTCCCCTGCACTATAAATACTCTTGTTTTTGGCCATTTTGAAGAATTATATCATCTCTCTTGAACCCCAAACACATCCCCACGAACCCTCAAACCCTAGAACACGTTTTTGGAGCAATTTGAAGCCATTGGAGCTAGGATTGAAGCCAACAAACCTTGGGAGAAGTGCTTACAAGTGAAGAAGTGAAGATCATCTCAAGGATTCATCCATGGTGTTCTTGGTGACCATTCTTCCTTCTTTTCTCTTTACTCCCTTGGCCATGTGTGGCTGAGTTTCTAGGGTTCATCTTGGATGGGTAGATTAGTTGTGCTATGATAGAGGGATGATTGTATAGAACTTGCCATGATTGATCTTGGTTGTATGAGGATGATTCCTAGACTTGTTCTTAATGCCATTTTATGCCATGTTTGCTTGATTTGGTCCATTCATTGTGATTTGATGCATGAGAGTGCTTGGATTGCATAGATTGTAGGTCTAGGGATTGTAGTGAGTGTGTTCTAAGAGATTAGATCATCTTATTTCAACCATTTTCACTTGATTTCTCTCTTGGGCATTTTATCGAACACTTGGTGTGCATGTGGATTTTCATTCAATTGAGTTTGAAAAGGCTTTTTGGTGAATCTCTTAGTGTTAGGGCATTGATATGAGAGTGTTGTGCCTAGCCTTGTGGTCATAGAGTCTTAAGAGAGGGTCTTGTGTCTTGGCATTTCATCAAACACTTAGAATGCATCCTTTTTCACTTAGCTTGAGAGCGAGAGCCTAAGTTGAGTGGTATTAGGATAGGGATTAGGTGCTACGAGAGTGCATCGAGTCTATAAAAGTGAAATGCATGGTCATCCGAATGCAAACTCGATCTTAATTGGCTTGTTTGTTCAATTAGTCATCTTGAGCATGATGAAACTACCCACCAAGAGAGCCCCCTTTGTCTTTGATTTGAACCACCTTTCTCTCTTGCTTAGTCTTTGTTAGTATTGCATTTCTTTGTCTTAGTTTCTGAATTTCTAAATCGACCCAAACCAATTTCAAAAGTCTAGACCGTCTATGAGAAGTGTGAGTATTGGTCTATGAGAGGACCCGTGGAATACGACCTTGGTAAAATCGCCTTTTATCAAGTTTTTGGCGCCGTTGCCGGGGACTCTCTCATTCCTTTGAAAGCATTTAGTAGTAGACCGATCTATTCACTTCCTTCCAATTTAGTTTTTGCTTCCTTTTACTTGTTGTTTGGTTTTGTTATTCCGCATTGTCGTATTACTTGGGTGTATTTGTTGTGCTTGTTTGTAGGTATCTTGTACTAGTGCATGAGGCGACTCACTCGTCTTCAAGCACGACTTCAAGGTCTTGCGCAAGTGATTGAGCCACCAACCTTCTCTCCCTCTCATTTGGTTCATAGCGCCACACGCAACAACATGTCTCACCATGAAGATGAAGATAACCATTCGGAACATTCACATCACACCAATGATGATGATCACTCACAAAGGGGTGCAAGACGTACCTTGGCGGATTATGCTCGTCCTACTCTTGAAGGGGCAGCCTCTAGCATTGTTCGAAGACCCGTCAATGCTAGGAACTTTGAGCTCAAGCCTAATATGATCCAAATGGTTCAAAATGGAGTGGTGTTCAATGGCATTGATGGTGAATGTCCATCTAGGCATCTCAAGGACTTCTTGGAGATATGTGACACGGTTAAGAATGACCAAGTTCACCCGAATTGTGTGAGACTCCGGCTCTTTCCTTTCTCACTCAAAGGTAGAGCTAAGTCATGGTTGGAGAATCAACCGAGTAGAGCTTTCACCACATGGGAGGGCCTAGCCGAAGCTTTCCTTGAAGAGTTCTTTCCTCCCTATATGACGGATGCAATCCGAGACCGCATCAACCACTTCATACAACACAAGGGAGAGCTCTTCCATGAGACTTGGAATAGGTTCCAAGCCATTCTTCGGTCTTGTCCTCATCACAACTTCGCCGAATGGAGCTTGGCGGACATCTTTGCTAGGTCCCTTGATTTTGAGAATACAAGGATGATCAACCAAGCCGCCGGAGGTGACTTAAGGATGCTCACTCCCGAAGATGCTCTAGAACTCTTCGCGGAGATGGCCAACAAGACAAGGAGTTGGTCTCGACAACAACCTCCTAAGTCTAAGTATGGAAGTGACACGCACTATGACTCTCGGTCCGTAAGTGTTGATGCACCAAAGGAGTCATCTAGCTATGGGAAGAAGCCTAAGTTACCGGGGCACCGAGATGAAGATGATCCAATGATCGCTCTCCTTATGTCTAAGATCGACGCTATGGCTTCACAAGTAAGTAACCTAAGCATGCCTAAGCATCCCTCCAAGGTTCAATCATCTCATGTGGGTAACCCTCCAGTGGCTTCTATATATTGTTGTGAATGTTGTGGGGATCAAGGCCACGATGTTAGTGCTTGTCCTTCCGCCACTCCTGAACTTGGCCAAGGCGACCTTGAGGAGGTAAGCTTCGCACAAGGTCAAGGTTTCCATGGTAATTTCAGCCCCCAAGGTAACTATCAAGGTAACTATAACCGACCTTGGTACAACAAGTCTAACCAAGGTTACCAAGGCCAAGGGAGTCAAGGTAGTGGTTATAGCAAGGGCTACAACCAAGGAAATCAAGGAGGTTATCAAGGTTATAGGGGTTATCAAGGCAACCAATGGTCTCAAGGAAGTAACCTAAACCAAGGTAGCCAAGGGACTCAAGGAGGACCCCAAGGTCAAGGGCACCAAGGGGGAAATCAATGGAATCAAAGTGGACATCCAAGTCAAGGTTTCCAAGGTCCTACCCCACCGGGAATGTACAACCATAGAGGTGAAGGACCACCCGGGTTCAACAAGCCTCCTCAAAATAAGGAGGGTGGTTCTTCGATCTCTCAAGAAGACACCAATGCGGCAATGATCCAACTCATCAAGAATCAACAAGCTTCAATTGCCAATTTGGAGAACCAATTAGGACATATTTCTAAGGCACTCTCGGAGCGACCCTCGGGCACTTTACCTTCCAATACCGAGATCAACCCCAAAGGTCCGGAGCATTGCAAGGTAGTAACCTTGAGAAGTGGAAGACCCTTGCAAGATACAACCTCTACTCCAATTGACTCTAAAAAGGTACAAGATCCTAATCTAATGGTTGATGATGATGATATTAATGATCCTCCTTCGGATGAAGTTGAGGTTGAAGTCGAACCTCCTACGGGTAATGTGAACACTAAGGTTGCCAAGGAACCTAGTAAGGCTACATAGAGTACACCACCGGTCTCTCCTCCCGCACCGGTTGTATCTCCATACAAGCCTAAGCCTCCATACCCATCTCGATTGAAGAAGGATGGCCTTGAGAAGGTTTTCAAGAAGTTTGTGGAGCGGATTAGTCAAATGCAATTCTCTCTTCCGTTTCCCGAAGCAATGACTATGATGCCCCAATATGCTAAGTTCATGAAGGAACTCTACACCAATAAGAGAAAGCTACCAGAGACATCTCTAGTCCACCTTAATGAGGAATGCTCCGCGTTCTCTTCGAAAGTCCACCCAAAAAGCTCAAGGATCCGGGTACCTTTACTATCCCTTGTGCTATCGGTAATATTTCTCTTGCTAATGGTCTTGCGGATCTAGGTGCTAGTATCAATGTCATGCCTTATTGCATATTTGAGAAGCTAGGGTTGTCTAATCTTCGTCCT
Organism: Linum lewisii; assembly: GCA_034768395.1. NCBI lineage: Eukaryota > Viridiplantae > Streptophyta > Magnoliopsida > Malpighiales > Linaceae > Linum > Linum lewisii. The sequence continues at coordinate 34,008,533 of CM068304.1, read as the reverse complement.
ACTCGTATGTACATTCAACTTGCGGACAAGTCGACCAAGAGTCCTAGGGGGATTGTTGATGATGTGCTAGTTAAAGTAGGCCCTTTTGTCTTCCTAGTTGACTTTGCGGTCATAGATACCGATGATGTGGATGTCTCATTGATATTTGGTAGACCATTCCTAGCTACTTCTCGTGCTTTGATTGATGTGCATGACGGAAAATTGACATTGAGAGTAGGACAAGAGAGTGTCACATTTTGCATAGCCGATGGCATGAAGTTTGCTCACGCACAAGATGATTTAGAGTACTCTTGTGATACTATTGCTTCGGCTAGTGTGTGTAGTATTTCTAACTTCGTGTGTCGAGATTCTTTGGATGTTTGCCTTAGAACGGATGTGCAGGAACATTTAGGCACCCCGGAGTTAAAAGCTCAAGTGGCTTACCTTGATGAAGGGAGAGACAAGTTAGAGGGTGAAACAGTTTTTGTTGCTCTCCCGAAGGTGGAAAGGGTAAAGACCTCCTATGAAGAACTACCTACTCTTGAGCTCAAGCCTCTACCCGCACATTTGGAGTATGCTTTTCTCATGCCAGATTCTAAGCTACCGGTCATCATCAATTCTGAGCTTCTACCCGAGCAAAAGGACCGTCTAGTGGAGCTCCTCAAGAAGTACATGAGAGCTATTGCGTGGAGCATCTCGGATATTCGAGGTATAAGTCCCACATTTTGCTCACATCGGATCCTTATGGAGGAAGATTTCAAGCCGGTTGTGCAACCACAAAGAAGGCTAAATCCTAACATGAAGGAGGTTGTGAAGAAAGAGGTTATTAAACTTATGGATGCGGGGATTATCTTTCCTATCTCGGATAGCCCTTGGGTTAGCCCCGTGCAAGTTGTTCCCAAGAAAGGAGGGATCACAGTGGTAGCTAATGACAAGGATGAGCTTATCCCGACAAGGACGATCACCGGGTGGCGTGTTTGCATAGATTATCGTCGACTCAATGATGCCACTAGGAAGGATCACTTTCCTCTACCTTTCATGGATCAAATGCTCGAGCGTCTCTCCGGTCACGAGTACTATTGTTTCTTGGATGGTATGTCCGGGTACTTCCAAATCCCGATCGCCTCGGAGGACATCGAGAAGACCACATTCACAAGCCCCTTCGGTACTTTTGCTTATCGACGGATCCCCTTTGGGTTGTGCAACGCTCCCGCTACCTTCCAACGATGTATGCTTGCCATTTTTGATGATTTCGTGGAAGATATCATGGAAGTGTTCATGGACGACTTCTCGGTTTTTGGGGATTCATTCGACCTATGCTTGAGGAACCTTGAGAAGGTCTTGCGTCGGTGTGAAGAGACCAATCTTGCATTAAGTTGGGAGAAGTGTCATTTCATGGTCAATGAGGGGATTGTTCTTGGTCACAAGATCTCTAAAAAGGGCATTGAGGTTGACAAGGCAAAGTTGGAGACCATCTCTCAACTTCCTCCACCCTCATCCGTGAAAGCCGTGAGAAGCTTCTTGGGGCATGCCGGTTTCTATAGGCTCTTCATCAAAGATTTCTCGAAAATAACTACTCCTATGACTCGGCTTCTTGAGAAGGATGTGGAATTTCGTTTTGATGAAGAGTGCTTGCAAGCTTTTGAACTCCTCAAGGGTAAGCTCACGAATGCCCCTATACTCATTGCTCCGGATTGGTCAAAGTCATTTGAGTTGATGTGTGATGCTAGCGATTACGCCATTGGAGCGGTTCTAGGCCAACGAATCGACAAGAGATTCCATCCAATATACTATGCAAGTAAGACTCTCAATGATGCTCAAAGGAACTACACAACTACGGAGAAGGAGCTCTTGGCCATAGTGTTTGCTTTTGATAAGTTTAGGTCCTACTTGGTACTTTCTCACACTATTGTCTTCACGGACCACCAAGCTTTGAGGTACCTTCTATCTAAGACCGATGCTAAACCAAGGTTGATCCGATGGGTCCTTCTATTGCAAGAGTTTGATATTGAGATTCGAGATAAGAAGGGGTCCGAGAATGTAGCCGCCGACCACTTGTCTCGCTTAGAAGAGGCGGAAATGGTACACAATGGTAATGAAGAGATCAATGACAACTTCCCCGATGAGCTATTATTCGCTGTAGCAACTTTAGAGTTCAAGGAACCTTGGTTCGCGGATTTGGCTAACTATCTTGCTAGTGGAGACTTGAAGGAGGGCCTCTCCACTCAAGACAAAAGGAAGTTCTTTGCGGATTTGAAGCATTACTATTGGGACGATCCTTTTGTATTTCGAGTTGGCTCGGATGGTATGATTAGAAGATGTGTCACTTATGGAGAGTCTAAGGACATCATGCGACATTGCCACTCCGGTCCTACGGGTGGACATCATGGAGCAAATCGCACGGCTCGCAAGGTACTTGAGTCCGGATTCTTTTGGCCCTCGATCTTCCGAGATTGTCAAGACTTTGTCAAGTCTTGCGATGCGTGTCAACGTTCAGGTAACATCTCTTCCCGTAATGAAATGCCTCAAAATGTCTCGTTAGTGGTAGAAATATTTGATATATGGGGTGTTGATTTCATGGGACCGTTTCCTACTTCGCATGGTAATAAGTACATATTAGTTGCGGTAGATTACGTGTCTAAATGGGCGGAGGCACAAGCTTTGCCTACCAATGATGCCCGAGTCGTAGGGAAGTTTCTTGTTAAGTTGTTCACCCGTTTTGGTGCCCCTCGTGCTATCATTAGTGATCGAGGTACTCATTTTCAAGGGCAATTCGATAGGGTATGCCACCGGTTCGGCGTCACTCATCGGATGTCCACCTCGTATCACCCTCAAACTAGTGGCCAAGCCGAGGTGGCCAATAGGGAACTTAAGAGAATCTTAGAGAAGACGGTCGACCAATCACGGAAAGATTGGTCGAAGAAGCTTGATGACGCTCTATGGGCCTACCGCACGGCCTACAAGACCCTTATAGGCACTACTCCCTATAGGATGGTCTATGGCAAAGCATGCCATTTGCCGGTAGAGCTCGAGCACCGAGCTTATTGGGCATTGAAATTTCTAAACCTTGATATGAGTCTTGCAGGAGAAGAGCGTAAGTTTCAGGTACATGAGCTCGAGGAGTATCGCCATCATGCATATGAGAATGCAAAGCTTTACAAGGAGAGGACGAAGCTCATTCATGACTCCCGTTTGAAGCCGGGCAAGGATTTCAAAGTTGGTGATCAAGTTCTCCTATACAACTCTCGGCTCAAGCTCTTTCCCGGGAAATTGAGGTCTCGTTGGTCCGGCCCCTTTACGGTAACTCATGTTTTTCCTTATGGCACCATCGAGGTAATCTCTCCATCCCAAACCGAACCTTTTAAGGTGAATGGCCATAGACTTAAGCATTATGTTGTTAGTGATACTATAGGTGCTGTTGAGGTCTTGTCTTTGGTCGTGCCTTGAGTGCTCCTTGCTTCGTCGAGCTTAAGACGTTAAACAAGCGCTTCTCGGGAGGCAACCCGAGTGTTTTTCATGTCTTTTCTTCTTGATTTGATTGCATGATTGTGTGTTTTTGTGGTATTCAAGGTCCTTGAGTTGTTGTGGTGTCCTTTGTGGTCTCGTAGGCGTTGAAATTCTGAAGTTCGGGGTCCGTTTTGGGTTGATTTGACGGTGTTTTGGTCGTTTTTCGTCGAGGTGAAAAATTTGATTTTGAGCTGAGGAGGTGCACGCCGTGCACCACTGCACGCCGTGCATGATGCACGCCGTGCACCGTGCACGGTTTGGTGCACGTGCTGTCCAGGAGGTTTTGAAAAAAATTTCACCTCCAGGGTGCACGCCGTGCACCCATGCACGCCGTGCACCCTGCACGCCGTGCACCCTTGCACGCCGTGCACCTGATCTTTCCCTTTGCAATTTTTTCGGTTTGGTTTGTGGTTGGCTCGGTTGATACTTGATTTTCTGGTTTGAGTCATTGTTCGGTTTGGTTTTGGTTCACCCAACTCACTTGACCTAGCTGACCCGACCCGACCCACTCACCCGACCCGGCCAACCCACCCAACAAAAACCCAACCCCCCCCCCCCCTTATCCCCTTCCCTCCTCACCCCCGACCCCTCTCACTCCCACTCCTGCCAACCACCAGCCGCCGCCGATTCTTTCCATCCGCCCGCCTGCCCGCCGCCGACTTCAACCACGACTCCGCCGCACCAGAGCCCTGCCCGCCACCAACCCCTGCCCGCCGGCTCCCTTCTCCCACAGCCGCCACCGCCACCAACATCTGCCCGGCCCCAGCCGCCGAAGCTCCGCTAGTCAATCCCGTCCGCCAGCCGCCGCCCCTCCTGCCCAGCCGCCAACAACTCCTGCCCGCCGCCACTCCTGCCCAGCCGCCAACCTGCCCGCCGACTCCAATCGACCGACCTGCTTCAGCCGCCGCCGCCACCACCCATTCCGCCAGCCAGCTCCGGCCGCCCATCTGCCCAGCCCCACCTGACCCACTCACCCATCCCGTCCGCCCAGCCGCCTGCCGCCAGCTCCCATCTGCCCAGCCCTGCCCGCCGCCGACTTCAATTGCCCGACCTCGACCCCGACCCCGCCCCTATCACTCTTCCGTCCGCCAGCCGCCGCCACTCCGATCAGCCGCCCAGCCAACTCCAGCTTCCCTTTCCCAACCGTCGGCCAGCAGGTTTCCTTCTTCTTTTCTAGCGATTTTAGTTGTTTGGTCTTGCTGGGTGCTTGGTTGGTGACCAGCTTGGGTTGTGCAATGCTTCATTGCTTCATTCGTGTTTCAGTGCTGAATTGTGTGTTGGCAGTTGGTTCATTGGGTTGTTCTTCGTTGAGTTCCAGTTGGTTCTACTTTGCTGGGGTTGGATTGGTGCTGTTATTTAGTGTGAGCGTTGCTTATGAGCTACATCGTGTGGCAGTTGGTGTGATTTGCTTTTTGATTGATTTACATCACTTGGCTTGATTTTTGGGCAGTGGGGTGGAATTGATTAGGATTGTTGGTAGCTTGATGGAGGGCAGATTGTAATTGGCTTGTTGGACCTTCATTAATTGATCTTTTTCATGGGATTGTTTGCATCCCTTGCTTGGTTTTGGTCAGTGGTTTTGTGTGGTGTTGTGGTGTTGAGTGCTAAATGAGCAATATAGGGTTTTGGTTGGTCCAACTCATTTGTGCTTATTCGTTTGCTTAAGTCATTGTGGTGCGGTGTGTCTCAGGTTTGGATTGTTTGTGTTGATTGTGCTCCTGAGTGCTGAGCTTCAGTATAGATGCTAATGCTCTTATGTTATGACTTGTCTTCTTGTTCCCTGAATTTCATTGTGGTCTATCAGTTGATCCTTTCGGTTCTGAATTCAGGGGCTGAATTCGATTCTTTGTGTGAGGAGGGGTGTGGTTCATCACCACTCGTTAATTTATTTTTGTACATTCCTCCTTACATTGTGTGGACTTAGGCTTATATGTTCTTGATTCGTGTTTTTGATCCATGATGCATGCCTTTTGCTTAACTGTGGATTTCAATGATTTGATTTTTGCTAGCATAGGTTGTTGCACTTGAACTTGATGATTTTGAATTGTGCTCAATGTTTTGATCATGTGTTATGATTTGGCGCCTTGATAGGATTTGTCTTAGGAGTGTAGCCTTTTTGGTTGATTCTTTGTATGCACTTCTTTTGCAGGATGCCTCCTAAGGGTAAAGCCGCTTCTTCATCCTCCGCCCCCAAGCGATCCAAGGCACCAGCTTCCAAGAAGCGGAAGGGACAGACTGGGGAGTCTTCTGCTCCTCCACCACGGTCGCCTTCGCCGCCTCCAGCTCCTCGTGGCGTCGACCCTCCTGAGTCAGTGGTTCAGAGGATCTTCGACTTCGACCCCAGAGATTGGGCTTACAGTCGTTATCAGGTTATGGTGAGATGGCCCGTGGCGAGGCAGGGTAGATTTGATTTTGAGGGGTTGCAGAGTCATGATGGTTGGTTGGATGCTTTGAAGACTTTGGCTGATGGAGCCGGTATTTGGCCGCTCTTGGAGGTTGACGAGAGGGCGTATGAGTGGCCTACAAAGGAGTTCTTGAGCACTCTCACCGTGGAGTGTCACGAGACCACTAGTGAGGTTTGTGTGCGCTTCAGGCTCGGCGGGATGGCGCGTGTGTGCTCCATTGACGAGTTTGGATACCGCCTTGGGTTCTATGAGTGGGTGGAGGTTCAAAGTGGCGAGCTCTCTGGGTTGGCTCTCATGTCTTCTCTTGCGGGGGACGCCAAGAGTGCATTCTTCAAGGAAATTGCACCGAGGACTAGAGGTTATTCAGCTCGCTCATCCAAGGTCACAGAAGTGAATCGGCCTATGCTGAAGCTCCTCCATCACTTCTTCCGGCACTCCATCACCCACAGGAAGTCATCCTCCTCTCCAGGTGTAGTCTTAGTCAGAGATTTGTTTCTCTTTTATTGCTTGGAGAGGGGCATCAAGCTGCATCTAGGTGATTTAGTGCTAGGAGCCCTCCTTCAGATGCAAGCTAATGACACTACTGGTGTTCTGCTGGGAGGAGGATTTGTGACCAGGTTGGTGCGTGGGTATGAGTGCCTTGATGCTTTTGGTCCTGCTCCAGCATTTGTCGAGCCTCGACCAGTTCTCTTGCGGATTGTCCTACCTACAGCTCAGATCACAGACCTTCTGGTTCCGACTTGTCGGGTCTCAGATGATGACAGTGATGAGGAGGATGGAGAGATCGACCCTACTAAACTTCATGAGCTTATCTCGGGGATGGGTCGCCTCACGACCGTAGTGGAGGATATGCGTGAGGGACAGAGGAGAGACAGTGCGGCGATACAGGATCTTAACAGGAGAGTTCAGAACCTAGAGGCGTACAACGCTAGGGACTTTGAGAGCCAGCAGTTCTATGGACAGCAGCTTGCTCAGGTGCATGAAGTTCAGCAGTTTCAGGGTATCCAGATTACTCAGATTCAGCATTCTCAGTACTGGCAGCAGCATCAGTCCTACTACTACCAGGAGAGCTTCCACTCTGAGTCCGGCCCCTCCAGCACTTGGGCAGTCTTTCCACCGCCTCCCCCGTCTGACGGCTACCATCCATGGTCACAGTGGCCTGGGCACCCACGACCACCACCCCACTGAGAGCCACAGGATCACTCACCACTTCTCAGGACTTTGGATTTTTCCTTTCTTTTATTTCTGTTTATGACTGCATGTTTTGTTGTGTTTGACTTCTGATTTTCTCTTTTCATTTCTGGCTTTGAACTTGTCATGTTGTTGGATCACACATCTCATCCGTACTCTCATCTTGTCGACTATGGGTTGTGTTTGAGTGGTGTGCCCTCCCTTGTCTTCTACAGGTACCCCTGATTCAGGTCCTCGTCCTGAACAGGTTACTTGACCCGAGATTCCATCTCCGGCTTCTCTTCTTCACCGTGCGGTATATTCGTTCCACCTTATCCTCTCTCTCTCTTGATCATTGAGGACAATGCTCATGTTAGTCGTAGGGGAGTTTGAGGTTTGGTGTGATTATTTGTCGGTAGAAGTCTAAAGCTATGTTTTGATGTGTTGCATGATCTTAATTGAATATCGAATTCCTCTATTGTAGAATCGTTCGGTTCTTGACTTTTGGTGTTTAATTGACTTCAAGTTTTCACAATGACGTTTAGACTGTCCTACTTAGAACCTATAACCAGCATGTTAGCACTAATATCAAATGAGTCTGGGCCAGAACTGAGATTTTATCACTCTTGTATGTCGGTTGACTGGTTTGATACGTGTTTTTGTACCGCTCGATAACACCGGTCTAAGATGATGAAGGCAATCAGAATTTTCACCCCTTTTCCATGTCTTTCTTTACCCTTTTTGATCCTTCGTGATTGTGGCTTGAGATTAGACGGAATCCAATTCGAAATCTTGTGTGGAAGTTGTAAAGGGCTAAGGATCAAGTGGCTAAATTGTGAAAAAAAAAAAATTGCTCAAAAGAAAAGCTAGGCAAGCTCGGCACCTAAGTGAAGTGTCGGGTTGAGCACTAAGCAAAAGGGCAAAGGCTGTGAGCTAGGCAGGTTCAACACCTAAGTGAAGTGTTGAATCGAGCACTAGTATGCAGTAAGAAAAAAAAAGAAAAGAAAAGAAAGAAAAAGAGTTCTCAAATGTAGCCCTTGATCCTAGCCAGAGTTTGTAAAGTGCGGATCTAGAAGCGGATGAAGTCGAGTCGATAGCCACATCATAATCACTCGCCACTTACAATCCATGTCCCGATTTCAAGTCCTTTTGATTAGAGTTGGTGTTGTCGTGGTCGGTTTTGCTGTGTCCCAATCAACCACTACTTGAAGTGTCCAGAAATTAGTGAGGTTTAGACTTGTTTGGTTGATGTTCTTGCATGTGTAGGTTTAGTTTGTTCGTGGAACAGTTTAAGCTAAATTGTGATTGCTTGAATCTCAATGGACCGAACTTGTCATTTGTGAACTTGGATGTTTTCTAATTCATTTGCTTGAGGACAAGCAAAGCTTAGTCGTAGGGGAATTTGATGTGACTCTAATTAGTGCATTTTAAGCTTATGAATGACCTATGAAATGCCCGTGTTTATTCGTGAAATGACATGACTTATATACTTTTATTGAAGTTTTGTGCAAAGTGTCATTTTGTTGTCCGGTTGCTACTTTGGAGCCAAATTCGTGGGCTATTGGAGTTGCCTCTGTGCATTTTCAGGTTATGGCATCAAAGTACGGATGACAAGGAGCGCATAGGAGCAAACGGGAGGTCATTTGGAGTCCTGACGAGGGAGATATGAGCATTACAAGATCGGGTTTTCTGCAGAGTGCAGGGGTGCACGCCGTGCAGGGGTGCACGCCGTGCACTGTCCCCTGCACTATAAATACTCTTGTTTTTGGCCATTTTGAAGAATTATATCATCTCTCTTGAACCCCAAACACATACCCACGAACCCTCAAACCCTAGAACACGTTTTTGGAGCAATTTGAAGCCATTGGAGCTAGGATTGAAGCCAACAAACCTTGGGAGAAGTGCTTACAAGTGAAGAAGTGAAGATCATCTCAAGGATTCATCCATGGTGTTCTTGGTGACCATTCTTCCTTCTTTTCTCTTTACTCCCTTGGCCATGTGTGGCTGAGTTTCTAGGGTTCATCTTGGATGGGTAGATTAGTTGTGCTATGATAGAGGGATGATTGTATAGAACTTGCCATGATTGATCTTGGTTGTATGAGGATGATTCCTAGACTTGTTCTTAATGCCATTTTATGCCATGTTTGCTTGATTTGGTCCATTCATTGTGATTTGATGCATGAGAGTGCTTGGATTGCATAGATTGTAGGTCTAGGGATTGTAGTGAGTGTGTTCTAAGAGATTAGATCATCTTATTTCAACCATTTTCACTTGATTTCTCTCTTGGGCATTTTATCGAACACTTGGTGTGCATGTGGATTTTCATTCAATTGAGTTTGAAAAGGCTTTTTGGTGAATCTCTTAGTGTTAGGGCATTGATATGAGAGTGTTGTGCCTAGCCTTGTGGTCATAGAGTCTTAAGAGAGGGTCTTGTGTCTTGGCATTTCATCAAACACTTAGAATGCATCCTTTTTCACTTAGCTTGAGAGCGAGAGCCTAAGTTGAGTGGTATTAGGATAGGGATTAGGTGCTACGAGAGTGCATCGAGTCTATAAAAGTGAAATGCATGGTCATCCGAATGCAAACTCGATCTTAATTGGCTTGTTTGTTCAATTAGTCATCTTGAGCATGATGAAACTACCCACCAAGAGAGCCCCCTTTGTCTTTGATTTGAACCACCTTTCTCTCTTGCTTAGTCTTTGTTAGTATTGCATTTCTTTGCCTTAGTTTCTGAATTTCTAAATCGACCCAAACCAATTTCAAAAGTCTAGACCGTCTATGAGAAGTGTGAGTATTGGTCTATGAGAGGACCCCGTGGAATACGACCTTGGTAAAATCGCCTTTTATCAGTATCTTCACCCCATAAGTCTGGACAGAAGAGGAAGAGGTTGACCAAAGGTGGTCAGTTGGTTCAGGGGTATCGGGGTGAGCAGCCGCTGCAAAAGCAGCAAAAGTCACCAAGGAATGTTGTGCCAATTAGCCAGGCGATGCCTGAGAAGTCCCCAAGGCAGGAGGTGCCAAGGAAGGAGGTGCCAAGGGAGGAGGTGCCAAGGCAGGAGGTGCCCAGGAAGGAGGTTCCAAGGAAGGAGTTGCCATTGCAGGGGGTGGAAGGAAGGAGGATAATGCCAAGGAAGGGGGCGACACTTCAGGACGTCAAAACCTGATAGAGAAGGAGAAGGTGGTTCAGAAGGAGGATGAAGTCGCAAAGGGGCAGGAGAATTTGATAAACCAGGGCAAAGGTGGAGATAAGGAGGGAGATGACCAAGGTGAAATTTTTGATTTCAACCTTGCAGTTGATATTGGCAAGTCTATTGTCGAAGGGACAGCTGATGAGGAAAAGGAGAGTTCTTCTCAGCAGCAAGATGAACTGCCAATTTCTGTTCTCCTAGATGACAAGCTGAAGAAGTCGGAAAAGGTAGTTTCCGGGGGTATAGTTGAAAACAAAAATCTCGTATAGGTTTATGCACTTTTTCGTTATATGTGTTAATTGATTTTAGTTATACCTTTTACCGCCTTCGTATCCTGTGTGGGGGGTGTTTCGTATATGTTGGACAAATGTGGGTCCGCTCCACATGGGGGTGTTAACTGATACAAATTAATTAATTTATTAAGTGTAATTTTAACACCCATTAATGTATTTTCATTGTTAAATATATGCTTAATATTAAGAGTTGTAATTTTTATATATTTTGTTCACAGATGAACAAGAACAAGAAGCTTAGGTCAGCATCAAAAAGGGCCAAGGCGAAGTCCAAGTATGTCAAGTCTCCCTACGAAGCGCAGAAATACACTAAAATACATATTAAGAACTCAGCGGCTGTTGGAAAAGGATTAGAACAAACGCCAGAGGTACTTACTCTCGTAATACATGTTAATTTCTTTCGTAATCGATTTCTATAACATTCGTTATACTTTCGTGAACGCAGGACCAACAACTGATAAAGTATTCCCCCGGACCTGTCACGCAGGAAATGGTCGCGATTGTGGATAAAATCGACGCATACAACACTGATGTATGGACTGACACTGAGAGGTGCCAGGCGCTCACAATGTACATGTGGAATGATGATTTAGACCAGTGAGTTATAACTAATCACTTTTATTCGTTTTTTATTAATAATGAATTCGTAATACTTTTCTTTTTGTACGTTTTAATTGGGTTTGCATGTTTGTCGTCATCCAGGGAAGAAGTTCTTTTCTATAGCCAACATGATATTGGAAGGTTGAGCAGGGAAGAGTTCATGACTTGCAGACCCGGGCACATGTTGTCAAATTTTTTATTGACACGTATGAACAGTGCACAAATATTTTATTCAAGCAAACCGGGTTCTGTGATAGGTTCATTTTCGGGATGGAGTGTGCTGTAATGTTCTGTTATTTATGTGTTCAGTTAAATAAGTACGTAATATATAACTTGAACTAATATTGGTGTGTTTTTGCCCCATAGTCAATGTGCAGCAATAAGGCATTTCACCTCCCTGAAGCACTAGAATACATTCAAGGGAAGGATTGGACCTCCGATATGGATTGGGGAAAGGTTGACTACGTAAGTATTACTAATTATTAAATAACGTTATTTTCGTATAATATTTTTTAACATTTCGTAACTGTTTTATGGTTTACGTTAACGTAACTGGCCTTTTTCGTGACACTTTCCTGCAGTGGTTCTTCCCGATGTGTCACGAAGAACACTTTGTTGTGTTCTGTGTTAATCTAAAGAACCGGTGTGGTGACTATCTGGATAGTCTAGACCGTGCAGAAGTCCCAGAGATATACATGCGGACATCAAGGAACATCATGGACTTGGCCAACAATCTAATCCCCATGTTCCGTTCGGATCTTCCACCGGAGCCAATCGATGTCAATAAATGGGTTAACCATCGCAGTATAAGACAGGCAGATAACACTTCCTGTGGCATTTTTTGCGTTGAACTTGTTGGAGATATGGGAAGGAGCGGTCACGTCTGAGATCTTAAGTTGGTCAGATCCAGTGGTGATTGAGAGGAGGAGGCAGGAAGTTTGTCTACTTTTGTTAATTTCCCCTTTCAACGTTATTGGTGATCAAGTGCTAAAGAAGGCATCAGAGGAAGTTAGGAAGATTAAGGGGGGATAGGGGTGGGGGAAGGGATTTCAGCGTAATACCCTTTACGGTGATACGTAACATATGAGTTACGCATCAGAGTGAAGAGTAATGCTTACTTTTGGATATAGTAGTACATACAACGTAATTATGTTGTACTAAATTTTGAATTAAGTAATACATATAATATAATTCGTAATTCTTTTGCATCCAATACGTAACACATAACCACCATGTTCATAACATAATATCTCTTACATAAACCAAAACACCATCCTTTTTTTTGCTAACCTGAGTCACCATTATTTCTCCCCTCAAGCCAAGCATTGATCTCTCTTCTAACCGTTGAACTCCGTTCTAAAGCTATATCAACAAGGTCAGATGTTGTTATTGCATGTAGGAAGAGGAATAATAAATATGGAGGATTCATCCCTATATAATTACCCAAAATAACTTACAATAAAACTTTTAATGTTTTTTTACCTGTTGTTCCGTCGGCGGTGTGGACGAGTTTGGGTTCACATTGATCTGATGTTCAGCTTCATCAGAATCGTTGTTAGTTGTCTGCTTGCACCACATGAACATGCTGCATCTTTCAGCTTCTGGTTTCTGGCATCCCAGATAGAAGCGATACGGAGTGCCCATCGGACGGTTATCCTGATAAATGTAACAGGGGAGATTGCAGCCACAGTATGGGATGAAGCTTGGCATTTTTTGTTTTTGGGATTTTGGGATAGAGAGAAGAGGATATGGACCCAAGAGAGATTGTTTTAATGGGTTGTGTTGGTGTCGTTGGGGTTACCAAGGGAGATTGATTTTTTTAATGCTGGTTGTTGGGAGATTGTGCAGTTACCCAATCAGTTTTGACCTGCATTAATTACGTGTTAAAGGTATCACAAATAAGAGCTAACGTAATTCATTTCGTGCACACTCGTACCACTTACCAACTTAATAATATGTACAATATAAGAATATTCGTACTACTTGGGAAATTTATTCGTTACACTTAGACAAGAAACATAAGAAACAACCTCTTATGTCAAGATCTAGTTCAACCCCATGTTTCTAAGTTGGCCCTCTAGGAATTCCACCCTGGATTGAAGACTTGAAACTTCATCCAGAAGCTCTAGAGTTCGTAACTCTTGCATAATAGGTCCCGGCGAATACCTGTCTAGGTGTCGGTCCTGCGTTCGGTAAAGTATAACGAATGGTATAGTCATCTATTACGAAGTTAAATATACTGTGTTACGAAGATAATATATATGGAGTAATGTATTACGAATAATGAGTGCATGTTATTTATGGGAAGATGAAAGTTAGACTGAAGTTATATATACCTGTCCCCCCGAGCTCTCTCCGATGTTGGATGAGGTTGACATTTCATCTTGTGTATGACCTATCTTAGCCACGATTTTGGCATGAGGTAGATTGTACATTTGGGCGACTTCCTCATTCTGACTCCTGTCCATCTCCATACACCAGACGAACATTTTGCATCTCTGACCTGGTGGTTTTTGGCAACCCAGAAAGTACATGAGCGGAGAATATATCGTCGGCCGTTCAACAGAATAGATGTAAGCGGGAAGGTTGCATTTACAGTGGGGGATTAGTGGCGGCATGTTTTTTTCAGATCTGGGGGGGATTTTCGATGTTTTGGTTCTGGAAAATGGATGAATGAGAAAGTATTATTTATAGTAAGCTTTTTGGTAAATTTATACTTTAATTCTTTTTTGGGTTGTAGAAGTTGAAAAGTAAATATTACGAAATTTTAGATTTACAGATACGTGTAGTAGGATGAAATATTTCACACACATTCGAAAGTATTACGAAATTAATGTTTTTTACATTGTTTGTTAAAGACGGAGGTCAGTCCCACCCAGTTCGTGGTTCTGAAAGATTACATTTTTGTCCTTTCGAACTGAGTGCAAGAATGCATTCCGGTCCCTTTGAGATATAGGCCTTTTCTTCGGCTTGAAAGTCTCTGTTCGTTTCTTCAATTTTTTGGGCGCCTGGCAGGGCCCTTCCTTTTGGTGCCCGTTTAGGTTGATTGCAGTGCTCATCCTTTTCTCCAGATCAATTATGCACTGTATGGCTGTAGCAGTCTTGGCTGTATCCCCATTAACCTGAATAGAAGTATATGAAGACATGTTAAGTATTACGTATGTATAAAGTACCAAATTCGTAATTGATAATTATATAAACGGGAAGTACCGTAGACTTAAGCTTAGCCATCGCAGTAATTAACTCGGACATTTGGGCTACATCTGGGTGGGAAACCTCTGGGATTGTGTCTGCAATGAGCAGCCCATCCTTTGCTGTTCGGCAATACCTATACGAAATATTATACAATGTATAACTAAAAAGAAGAGTATATATGACGAATATTGTGACAATATAATACGAAAGAATAAGAAAAGTATCATGAGTAAGTCAATTAAGTGTGTACCTTTGTAGGATTAATGGTTTAGGTATATGCAGCAGCAAATGATTTCCGTTACTACCCAGCACCTCCCTGAATCGTATTATATGTCTGCACATCAAGCCCTCCATTCCAAACATGTGGCACCCACAGACTATGATTGAACAATCCCTTGTGCATGTCACGATTCTTTCATCAGTTCTTGACCCATTAACATCCTGCTTGAACACGTTGAATGTCATCACACCTGCATTTGTTTTTTCTTCCAACGCCAGCACGCCGTAGGCTAAAGTTTGCTCGTATTCAGACAACCACTTTTTAAAAATTTTTGGGGTGTATTCTTTGGCTAGTTGTTTTGTCAGTTCGCTGTGCTCAAACCTGCCCCAACGGGGAAAAATACATATTTGTTACGTATATTGATGATATAGATAAAATATTACGAACAATTCAAAAACGTGTTACGGAATATAAACAAAATATTACGTGGGTTTTCAAAGTGTTACGTTTTTTAAGCTAAAATAAAACGTATTACTTATAAAATATTACGAAATATGTTAAAGGATTACGTTTAGTATCACCTATTGAACGGTTTCGCTGTTTTCATCTTGAAGTCCCGTTTCAATTCTCCTCTCTTTTGTTCTCCACTAGTCGGCTGAACTGCTGAAAAAATTCCTCCAGGGATAGGTTTAGTGCCAGGTAGTGCCTCATGTTACTGTTGCACGTTTCACTTAATTGTGAGCTACGCATGCCACAGGTGAAATGTGATTGCATCCATGCTCTAGACCACTGTGTCCTTTTTTGGTAGATCTGAGTGAGCCATGGGTGTCCTTCTGGTTCACGATCAGGGAAGCATTTTTTTTTCATAAGACCCCAGTGGACATCAAACTCAGCCTCAGTGTCAACCCCAAACATCAGGTAGCTAAGTTCAGCTACGAATACCTGATATCAATAAAGTCGTTACGTTACACATGGCAGTGTGAAGCATAATAAGGAAAAAGTGTCACGTAAGATGAATTATATATTACGTAAGTGGCTAAAGTGTTACGTTTTTTAAGATTAAATAAAACGTATAATGAATTAAATATTACGAAATCTAATAAAGTGTTACGTTTTTTATGCTTAAGTAAAACGTATTTACATATAAACACCCTTGTTGTGGTACCTTGTCACAGAGTGATCCCAAGTTCCTCGCAGCATTATTGAGGATATGGAATGTACATAGTCCATGGTATGTAACCGGCATTGGATATATGGCCTAATACCGGCAGCAATCGCCGCTGCTTGGTCGGTGAATATACTGGTTGGTTTCTTCCCCCCCATGCATTTGTCAAACATTTGGAACAACCATTCGAAAGTAGCTGACGTCTCGTCAAACAAAAGAGCAGCACCGAATATCACCATATCTCTATGGTGGTTGTACCCGACGAATAAAGCTGTTACGTTACACATGGCAGTGTGAAATTTAATAAGGAAAAAGTAACACTTAAGATAAATTATATATTACGTAAAAGGGGTAAAGTGTTGCGTTTTTTATGCTAGCGTAACATGTATTACATATAAAATATTACGAAACATCATAAAGTATTACGTCTTTAAAGATTAAGTAAAACGTAACAGTTTCTGAAATATTACGAAGGGTAATAAAGTGTTACGTTTTATAGATTAAATGAAACGTATTACATATAATATATTACGAATTAGAGAGTATTACCTAAGGGCCTGTAGTCTTTGTTTGTTCTGTAAGTGGTGTCGAAACTGATTGAGTCCCCAAACACAGAGAATTCTTCACGCATCCTATTGTCAGCCCAAAAGACACTCAAGATTTCATTGCAGTTGTCTTCCTGAAGCTCATAGAAGAAATTTTTTTCCTCTCTTGATCGAACTCTAAAATAGCGCTGCAGTGATGATCCTTCAGCGGTGCTCAATGCAGAATCTGGTCTTTCCCTGTTGTGGTTCCGGAGATCTTCGTATAAGAAACCCACATGTTTGGCCCCCCCTGCCATTTGCCTCATTATGTCGAAAGATTTCCGGGAAGTCACCCCAGCCAGTTTGTGTATGAGGGCAAGATGTGCATTTGTTCGGTTCACACTTCTGTTTGACCGGAAAAGATGTGCATATTTTCCTGGGAGCAATTCATGCGGTGCATGAGTTTTTATCCAGTCGTATATGTAATACTTTTTGAGAGATTTGTCCCATTTCATTTTTATTTCCACCTCACAACATAGTCGTTCATCAGGTCTAGTCCGCTTATTGTTTGTCTTCCCTTTTCTTTTTTGGCCTTCGTGCGTGTAAACGAACCTAAGGTATCTACATGAGGGGTCTTCAGCTAAGACCATGGGATCTCCATCGGTGGCTGTTTCATCAAGAGCCGGAGTTGATTTATATTTTTTCTGGTACCTTATTCTGACACCAAAACCAGCAAGATGAGCGTAATCCTCGTAGAAATGATACGCTTCTTGCATGTTGTCAAACATTGGGAGCGCGTCTCCTACGAATGTGAGGTTAAAGTGTATCTCAGGTTAAAGCTGTTACGAGATGAAGAAATAAGTACAACGTACAGACAGCGATTTATATACGAAATGTTTTAAAAAGGTATACGAAGGAAGTCATATATATTACAAAGTATAAGGTAAGGTATTACGTAAGATAAGTGTTATTACATTTGGTACAACGACAATTATGTACAAAGTTTTTTCATATACGTGTAATTGACCCGGATCAGCCACCTCATTCAACTCCATTCCCTCGTTCAAATCCAACGTTGTTGAAGATTCTCCTGCAATACAAGGTATTAATTAATACGAAACATTAAACAATATTTACGAATGAACGTATAAAATGTTAAGTAATACCTGCACGAGGTACGGACGTTTCATTTAGATCAATACGCATATTTGTGGATTCCCCCTCGATTCCTGCATTTACGTGTACGTAGTGGAAACGTGTGTAAATGTGTTACGAAGTACACGAAGGAATGAATTATTACGAAAGATAATAGAATGTAGTACGAATCTTTCATACTGACACCCCATGTAGAATATATCATACGAACGAACGTAGAAAATGTTACGTAATACTTGCACAAGGTACCAACATTTCATTTAGATCAATAGGCATATTTCTGGATCCCCCCTCGATTCCTGCATTTGTTCAGAATGTATTTAACCATGTAAACGTTGTGGAAAGTGTACACAGGAAAACGTAAAACGTAAAGAATGCATTACGTAGTACCTGACAGAGTGATTGAAACGTCAACGACTGCAAAAGATTACGAAAGAGACGTAAGGCCAGGAAACATATTACGAATGAAAAAAAAAAACATTACGAATGCTTAATACAAATACGAACGGTATTACGAAATAACTAGAATACCTTCACGTGCCAGTGACATTTTGTTACGTGAGAGAGAAATGAGGAGCCAGAAAATAGGGGCGATAATTTTGGAGCGAGAAAATTACGAAATTTAATTCGCCGGGAACTGCTTTTATAGGGTTCTAATTTTCTCTCTCCTGTCAAATCACAAATTCAAAATTTCAAATCAGGCGCGAAAATATTACGAATCAGGAAATGACCGAAACAACCCTCGCGCGTTACATTTGCCCCTCACCGTACGATTCATCGGACGGCTCCTATTGCGTTCAGCACGGTGCTGAATACACCTATTCAGCATAATACTATTAGCCTTATCAGAAGAGGTAAAGCTCTTAACACAATCTGAGAGGTTTTTCACCAATAACAAACTTCCATGTAGCAAGAGAGTCCAAAAAAAAAAACTTCAATGATGAAGAAAAAAGTTGAGAGCTACCCAAGTTTATCCTCCACTTCCTAACCTGACTATCGGAAATCTTGAAATGACATTTTCGGAAAAATAGTTAGGAAAGAAAATCTTAAATGTCAAATTAGTTACAAAAAAGTACTCTCAATTCTCTAACATACTTTGAGACTTCAAATTTCTTCGAATAAAGATTTCAAACAACTCGAAAAACACTCTAATTTGGGATCCCGTTCCTGAATTAAAATTCTTGAAACCAAAGAAATTCTGAATAAAATTTGGGAACGAAAATAAGATAATGAATTTGAGTTTTGGATTCCGAATTTTAAAAATTAGGAAATAGGATTTCATTCTTGTCGTAAATTTCATCCACCCCTATTTGGCAGTGGCTTGCTGTCAAACAAATTGGTCTTCCTTGATGGTATCAATGACCAATCTCAACCATTGATTCATTTTTAAATCTAATTGCTTAAATTAAAGGGTATAAATGGCATTTCACATTTTAATTTAATTTCTTCTTTTTTATATAACCTGTGACAAATTAGTCACAATTTATTAAAATCGTGATAAATTTGTCACGGTTTTTTTTAAAAATCGTGACTAATTTGTCACGGTTTATAAAAACCGTGACTAACTAGTCACGGTTTCCAAAACTGTGACTAAAAATCCGTGACTAACCCAATATTTTCTTGTAGTGAGAAAGAAGAAGGAAGAAGAAGAAGAGGAGGAAGAACTGTGGAAACCTGCTCCGGTGAGCAGGTTTCTGTAATTTTTTTTTAATTCTGATCGGAACTCTAACAGCGGATATAAAGCTATCCGCTGTTAGGTTTAACGACGGCCGCTTATCCGCTGTTAGATAGGCTTACGTTAGTCAACCTAACAGTGGACACGCGTCCGCCGTTAAATCTAAGTAACAGCGGTCAATCCGCTGTTAGAGTTCCTTTTTCTTGTAGTGACATTTTCGATGACGCTTCGTACTCGTTTTTAATATGTGTACACATTTATGTATATGTGTACGTGCATATTTCTGTACAAAAACTGTGTACTCATTTGCACACATTTTTCGTACATGTGTTATATACGTGTACACGTTCTATACACGCACACATTTATGTACTTACATTTTTGTATACGTGTACACTTATCTTGTACACATACTTTTTGTACACGTGTACACATATACGTGCACATACTCATCGTTCGTGTGTACACAATATCGTACATTTTTATGTACACGTGTACACACATTTTATACTTGTGTACAGCTATTCGTACATGTGCACACTTATTTTTTACACTAGTGTACACATATTTTGTACTCGTGTGCAGATATTCTGTATAAATCATGTGCACGCTGAATAAAATAATGTGTGTACACCTTCACACACTATTTTTTATACTAGTGTACATATACTTCGTACTCATGTGCACACATTATTTATAAATCATGTGTACGCACTTAATAAAATAATTTTATTGTTATATGATCTCAAAAACACTTAGTGGCATAGTGGTAGGAACTTAGTTTTACAATAAGGAGGTCAATGTTTCAAATCCCCTCACAAACTATTTTTTAAATAATTATTGTGGTGTGCCGGTAGCAAGCAGCGGCGGGTGGTGCTCGGCGACCGGCGGCGGCGAAAGGTGCCGGTGGCAACCAGCAGCAGCGATTGGCGGCGCAGCCGGCGACCGGAGGCGGAGGATGACGACCGCGAAGCCGGCGACCGGAGGCGGAGGATGACGACCGCGAAGCCGGCGCCGGAGGCCGGAGATGGGGAGCGGGACGGACGGCGATCGGCGCGGTCGGCAGGGGTCGGTCAGGGCGGCGGGCGGCGACGACGGCAGCGAGGTCGTCGGAGATCCGGCTCCGGCGACAATGAAATGATGATTGAGCACTTTTGAAAATGTCTAAAATACCCTTGAGTTTTAGACCATTGGATCATTGAAATTTGATCAATGGTTGAAATTTTTTCCTTGATGCCATCAAGGAACCTATTTCCTTGATCTCAAACTGGTCTCCCCAAAAGGAACCTATTTCCTTGATCTCAAACTGGTCTCCCCCTATTTGAAGGTACCTCGTGATCTCCATTTCCGTCCCGAGTTTTATCCAACCTTAGTGGTAACTTTGGATGAAAATCCAGACGAAAGCCGATAGAAGTACGAAACTGACATAAGCTGAGAGGTTTAGACCGACCTACAGTGTTGATTACTGTAATTTACTTTACAATTTCATTACAAATTAACACAAATCAGTCTTTTCCAGGGAAGACTTGAATTCACATTTACAGGATTTGTATACAATAAAGCTGGCGACGATCACAAGCTCCGGCCCATATTCAGCTTAACACAAACTGTTTACCCTTTTTTCCATAAATGGCTAAAAAACCTTGTATACGAAAAAAGGAGGAATGAATGGCCAAAAACTTTTTTAACCAAAATTTTGGCACGTATCTATCTTCTAGTGATTATGAACCTGTGTTGGCTTTAGGTGCCAGGTGATGCTCCACTGGCTGTGCTAGATAGTATGATGAATGCACATACAACCGAGAGGGAAAACACCGATACCCATGTGTTCTCGGTGTACATCTCCATCGCATCCGTGAACGAAAACCGAGCTCGATTCTCAGCCCAGTTCCGTAGCCGGTCTGCCTCTGCGGCATACAATGCTCTTCCCTGATGATATAACACAATGGACATGACGGGTTTAATGTTGGTTTGAAACAACTAAACAACCAATAAAGTTCTTAATGATCATCAACAATTACCTGGTCATCGAACCACCGACCACGACGCAACCAAGCAGTGACTAAAGCAAGTAAGATTCTCGGAGGAGTCAAGTAGTTGATTGCCTTCCCTGAGCCTTTCACAACCCTCATTCGCGGAACTAGGGTCCTTGCAACAGTTTCTGGGAGCTCGCAGATTATATTGAACATTTGCTTGTTTTTCAAAGTCGATCCACTGGTGATTGATGATTAGAGACTCGTAAGAATACATCAATGATTGGTGGAATAGCCATTGGAAAGAGAAGTTAGAACTTTCAAAGTTAGTACCTCAAAAGCAATTCTGTAAGGACCATGCCTGGTGAAGCTGTATGTACTCCAACCTTGGACTTCTTACTCTCCTTTAGAAGTGAAGTTTGAAGCTGTCTAAGACCACACTTAGTTGCTCCGTAGCTGCATATTTTTCCAAACGAACTATGTGGTGAGCACTACTTCCAACATACAGAGCCATAGTTAAAAATGAACACTTAGACCAAGTAATATCAACTTACACGGCTGTAAGTGGAGTACTTGACCCCCCAGAGCCAGCACCATCCATATTAAAAATGTGACCCCCCTTAGGTTGGTTTACCATCACTCGCATGGCTTCTCGGGTGCAAAGAATAGATCCGACCAAATTGGTCGAGACAATCTACCATAATATTGATGTCAGTTAAGAGAAAGAATGAAAACAAATCCAATGGACCTCATTAGTATCAGACCAATTTCAATGCTTGAAATGAATTCGTAGCAGTGAACGGGAGTTGTATTGGGATTGAGGTAAAAGTACCTGAGATATGTCTTCATCACTGAACTGCAGCAAGGGTCTGAAACCTTTATTTGTCCCAGCATTGTTTATCTGAAAAGTATTAAGTTGGCAGTAAGTATAAAGCAAGAGGAAGATACATGTAGCTGTGTACTAAGAGTACATAAAACGACAGGAGTACAGTACACAGGCATGCATAGTAACTCTAGCTGGAAAGGGAATAACTACTTTGCTAAGATCCATAGACAAACTCCAGCCGTTGGAAGAAAACCAGGATATGGTTCAACTACTAGCATACCCATTTTATTATGCATGCCCAATATCATGAACGTTATAGCTAAAGATCTGCTCGTCTCTAATTGGACATACCTCAAATCCCTAACCAGAACTAGTCAACTAGATAGCTCTAGATATAGCCATAAGTGATTTTATGAAACGGAACCACTCACCCATAAGTTAATTGAACCAAATTCATTGACTGCGAAATCAGCCAGTTTCTTCACATCAGACGGATCACAAACATCACAAGCTATGCCAACAACTCTTGCATGATCCAGATGTTGCTTAGATGAGCCTCCTGCAGATGCCATTCCTTCCTTGAGGTTCTCCTCGAGCTCCTTCACTGTCATATCCACAGACTCCTGGCTGTTTTTGGCAAGCAGAAACTGGATAGTGTGACTACTTCTGGGAAAGAAAGATTAACTAAATAGACTGATCGAGCATTTATCAATAGAGACAAACCTGCGTGATGCAACAACGACATGATCTCCCGAAAGAAGGAATTCCCTGGCAAGTGCTTTACCCAGTCCTCTTGTACTATAGGAAAATTGCGTTAGAACATAGTTATTGATCCCATGAGCTTTTGGAAGCCCAGTATACAGAAGACATACATACCTTCCAGTTATAACAACATTACGAGGGCCGGCTCGACAATGTTCATCTAACACCATGTTAGCACCTATCATAGTGCCAATTATGATTCCTCCAAGCCAGCTATACCAGATAAGATCATTCATCTGACCTTCTCCACCTACATCATAATTTGCAGCACAAACATCGTAACTTGCAACACATTAAATGGCATTGCATATCATCCTAGGCTCTTAGCCAGAAGAAGATGAGTCAAATTGATATGTACATGTGTATGTATGGGATAGAGGGATAGATAATCAGATAGTAGAAGCCCGTAAGAATCTCACTGCTCTTACTAATCAGCCAAACAAAGAGTATTCACTCAAAGTAATATTTGTATTCATAATAATTCTTCATACCTCCCTGCGTACAAGTTGAATTAGTCCCTAACTCTAATAATCATATTTTAACTAAACTAAGATAGCCGCCAACTACTGCTACTACTACTATTACTAATAATATTAATTATTTTATATAAACTCCATCACCTCCTACTACTACTGCTACTATCCTGATAAGCTTGCTACTCCCCATCCGTACACGAGTCCACATGGATTCCAAATTCTACCCATCACCTCCTCCTTGCCTATTTCCCATACATTGGTTCAGCTTTTCCTGCATTTTTTTACAGTACAGGCTATGGAGTTCATAAATTCAACTACTCCACCCACCTTCAATCCTCCTCCTTTTTCTTCAAACCCTCCTTACCCTCTCTCTATTGTAATTGCACGGTTCTCCAAAAACCACTCAAACCCTTTACCTGATACCTCTGTCTCTGTTTTTAATCTTTCTTTCTGATTTCAGGCTTCCAGCAACTGAAATAAGGAAGAAAGATCGTATCACAAATATTCAACTACTAACCTGACAACTGAAAACCAGTGGCAAGTACAACTCCAGTGCTCATCATTGTCACAATGTATCTTCCAATGTGGATGGCAACCTGATTCAAAATACAAGACAAGACACGTAATTGAATTTAATCACATCTCCATCCAAAATCATAAGGCTACCAATAGAGATAACCAATGGGAAAAGAAAGGAGGTGGTTTGTTGGTTTTGTCATAAACTAGAATCATAGAATTGATAAAATAATTCCAAACGCAACAAAGAGGAATTGAATTACTTACTGAAGAGAAGAGTTCCTCCACTTTAGCAACTCCCCTAGTGTACTCCTCCTTGGATAGCAATTTCAGCTTACCGATTCCAGGTACCCATAACCCATCTCCCATCTCCAAACCTTTTGTCTCATTTTCCTTGATAATCCCAGTTTTGCTTTCCTTTTCTTCTCCTTCACAACCACCATCTCCAGACCTGAAAACCCTACACTGATGATGAGAGTAGGACACTCCAGAAGTTCCCTTAAAAAACCCTACAGGTGGTGGCCTGAAGAAGAAGCTATTGCTTCCTATCCTCTGCCGCTCGCCACAGGTATAAGTATAGACATGAAACTTTGCAATTGGAACAGAAGCCATCACAAAACCCCCAAACCCAGATCGCATATAGTGCCTGCAGCTTTAAAGGATAAAAAGCTTGGTGGGTAGTACTAGGTACTACTTATCCTTATTGAAAATGTGAATTGCGATATTATTTTGCTTCTTGTAGGAAGGAATGAAGGAAGTTGAGCGAAATATCTTAGAAGAGAGTAGGAATCTAAATTGAGGAGGTGGTACTTGGTAGTGGTAGTGGTGAGCAGGGGAAAGACAAAGAGGAATGTGATGGCCACACGTTAAAGCAAACCTCATCTACTGTACACGTGGCGTTGTGGGTCTGTATGAACGTGTCACTTTCCCAAGCTGTGAGCAGCATTTACCCAAATGGTGAAATGCATAATAAAAAAAGGTAAAAACAGAGAGCAATTGAATAGAGATTATTAGATGACGTGCGTAGACGGAGTTGGCAACTCTTGTACGCATGCTTGCTTCTAAAGCTTTGAGTAATATGCAGAAGGTGCGTAGACGGAACCCAACTGATTTGATGGAGATTTATCGCCCGTTAGGCTAACTTCAGCTCTTTGGGCAAAATAGTAATGTAGAAACCCTTATTTGCACATTTAGCCATCTCGAAAACATGCTCCAACCCTAAATATGGTCATTAATGTAATTTTTTGTGTTGGTTTTGATAAATCTAACTTATGAATATTAAATTTATTTTTTATTTTTTAAATTTTTTATGGTTGTTCATGATTATTCGATACGAACAAACCGATAAAATTTGAGTCATTTTCGAGTTAAATTTTTGTAGCTTATTTTTTTGTGTTTCATTTCAATTATGTCATTGATTATTGATAGGGGTGGGAATCGGGCCGGGTCGGGCTAAACCCGACCCGGTCAAACCGGGCTTCGGGCTACCCGATCCTTGATATTGGCAACCCGAGCCCGACCCGGTCATACCATCCGGGTAGCCAGAAGCCCGGTTTGGTCGGGTTCGGGCTTAGCCCGAAACCCGATTAATTACCCGATTATCTCATTTCAACCCTTAGAAAAAAAAATTATTTTGTCACTTCCTAGACTTACACTACGATCTTCTTATTCTTGTGAACTCGAGCAAACAAACAAAAATCACCGAAAATACCTCGAACAAACTTTATGTATTATACATGTTGCTTCTCAACAACAATAAACCTCCCTAGATTTAAGTTAGACAATTATGACCAAGGATTATGTTCTACGGATACAAATTTTTAAGTACAAATGAATTAACGTAATAATTAAAATGGATGATCAACACTATGATGAAACCGAGCTAAATGTGTATTTTTATATTATATATAAGTATTTTTTATACATTCGGGCTAATTGGTCGGGTCGGGCTTTTTTGGGGCTTTACCCGAAAAGCCCGAAAGCCCGAAACTCTCAATTTGACAAACCCGAGCCCGACCCGACCCTTATTTATGTCGGGCTTCGGGCTACCCGAAGCCCGGTTTGACCGGTCCGGGTCGGGCTAAGCCCGGCCGGTTCGGGCCGGGTTTCCCACCCCTAATTATTGATAGATCACATCTTCTTTGAATTTTCTCACCACCTCTATTTGTCCTTATTGTCTCAGTGATGCATCAAATCACTTCTGTACATAATTGTCCACTAGTATGAGCAAAATAATTCACATTCCTCCATTGATGCATCAAATCACCAGTCCAAAATATCATCCAACTCATTGGCTTATAAAATCCAAATTTCACCCAAGCAAATAATTCACATAATTCCCTTATACGGTTTAGCAAACTCACCATGTATTCACCAAATTCCTCAACAGACTCTTCATCATCAGATGAGCAATTCCCTTTGTATTAGCATTGTACTAGCCGTTATTTCGATTCTTGTGCATTTGGATTTGTATTAGTATTGTACTAGCCGTTTTATTATCGTTTATAGTCGTTATTTCAATTCTTGTGCATTTATGGCCATTACGATTTTTTTTTGATGAATTAGTTGGCTATATTTCATCAAAAAGCAGGGAATAACAGGACTAGTCTTTCTAACAACTACGAAAGGAAACAAAAGCTCACTATCTAAAGATATTTACATGTATCTCAAAATTTGGTTCTCATCACTATGCCCTTTCGAGAGGCACAAAATTTCTTCTCGGATGCTCTTACTGAGCTCTTCATGTTGAATCAAGCCCCCAGTAAAATGCCTTTTGCACCTCTCAATCCATACTGCACTTACTACAACTCTCCATATCAACCTTCTGAGCTTACACAGTACTGTGCTCAATCTCCAGCTCTTAGCAGCGTTTAACATTCCATCCCAGCTCTTGCCAACTAGTTCCGAAATAAAGACCTGCCAGATAGATTGAATATAAACAAAATCTGTTATGATATGATCCCTAGTCTCCTCACTATCCACACAGAGAAGGCATTTAGTGTCAATGCCTGGGTTCCAGCGCTTAATAGTGTCTTTAGTAGCCAGTTTCCCATTCAGAATAATCCATGCTGTAATAGATCTCCTTGGGATCCTGTAACCTGTCCACACAAGATCATACCAATCCACTTTCTGATCCTTAACTCGTATGTCTTCCCATACCACAGACAGTTTGAATCTGGGCATAGCACTGCCTTTCCAGGTCAAATCTCCTTCTGCATCAGTACTTATATAAGATCTTACTAAGTCACGGACTTTTAAAAGTTTTTTCCAATGCCATGAACCACACTGAGACTGTACATTCCATAGACTACCTCCTTTCAGCCTATAAGCCCTTAACCATGCTATCCACAACGATCCTGACAAAGATAGGATTTCCCATATGTGCCTAACAACATTTGCAGTATTCCAAGTACGAAAATCCTTTATCCCTAAGCCTCCTTTACTCCTCGCTTAGCTACCACATTTCAGGCTACTTTAGCTCTCCCTTGACCAACTTCAAATCCCCAAAGAAAGCTACTACACAATTTTTCAACATCTTTAATGATTGAGGCCGGAATAAAAAAATTAGACATCCAATAGTTAAAGGTACCTCCAACAACTGTCTCAATTAATTGAAGCTTTCCTGCATATGAGAGCTTCCTAGCTTTCCAATCCGTGACCTTTCTAGTAATTCTATCCACCAGATTTTTGCAATCACATCTTCTTAGCTTACCTGTGGTAAGAGGCATCCCTAGATATTTAAAAGGGAGACTTTCCTGATTGAAACCAGAAGCATCCACTACTTCCCTCTCTTCCTCTCCCTGTATTCCCGCTACATAGATTGAACTTTTCTCAGGGTTGTACTGCAGTCCTGAACACTCATGGAAAGCCTGCAGAACATCTTTAACTTCCTGAACTGCCCTGGCACTAGCTTTAGTAAAAATCAATAAATCATCAGCAAAACTCAGATGTGAAACTTTGACAGCCTTACACTGAGGATGCACTTGAAATTTCTTCCTTTTTATAGCTTCATCAAACATACAGCTCAGCACTTCCATGGAAACTACAAACAAGTATGGTGAGATTGGATCACCCTGTCTTAAACCCTTCTTAGCTGGGAAGTAACCTTTTAGGGAGCCATTGACATTAATAGACATCATTGTAGACTTAAAGCAAGCCTCTATCCACCTCACATACTAATCAGGGACTTTCATTGCTCTCAGGGTATTAAGCACAAATTTCCACTCTACTGAATCGAACGCTTTCATGAGATCCACCTTCATAGCACACCTAGGTGAGACACCCTTCTTCTTATAATTCTTCAGCAACTCATGTGCTAACATAATACCATCACCTATTCTCCTTCCTTTCACAAATGCAGTTTGAGTATAGCTTATCAAATCAGGGAGAACAGCAGAAAGCCTATTAGCCAGCACCTTAGATACAATTTTATAAAGCACATTGCAGCAGGATATGGGTCTATAGTCCTTCATCTCGGTTGCATTAGTTTTCTTAGGGATTAGGGTCAGAATCAACGAGTTTACCTGAGATGGCATCACCCCTTCCTCAAAGAAATATCTCACAGTTTCCATAACTTCACCCCCAATTTTATTCCAGCTATTCTTATAGAAGAATGCATTATATCCATTTGGACCAGGGGCCTTCTCATTTGCCATTCCAAAAACAGCCTTCCTTACCTCTGCCAGAGTTACAGGTCTGACCATTTCATTCTGTTGAGCAGATCCCAACTTTTTTTGAATGAGAGAATCAAGGTCAATGTCTTGCACTTCCTTGCTACTACCAAGAAGTTTAGTATAAAATTTCACAGCAACCTGAGCTATATCATCCAGACTTTCTACCATAACACCATTTTCATCTCTAATCTGCCTAATGGTATTGACTGTGTGCCTTGCTTTCACATAATTATAGAAGTACTTTGTGTTTCCATCACCTAGCTTGATCCAGTCAACTCTTGATTTCTGCCTCATGATGCTCTCCTCTACCTCCTTCACCCCTTGCAGTTCATCTGTCAAAATCTTAACAGCCGCAAGATTACTCTCTGTAGGGTCATTAAACAGGGTCCTCTTTGCTTGCACAACCTCTGCATTTTTCTCCTTCACCCTTATTTGAATATCATAGAAGCTCCTAGCATTTAACTTTTTTAGTTCATCCTTTAAAAGCCTCAATTTCTTACAAAAACGATAGTAAGCACTACCCTTTAGCTGCCTTTTCCACACCTCTTCAACAATGTTGTCATAACTTGAATGCTTGGCCCAACAAGAATAATACTTAAAAGGCTTAGGCTGCGTTACTGTCTCAAAATCTGTATCTAAATAAATTGCACAATGATCAGATTCACTTGAAGGCAAAATATTTACCTTACTTCGTTGAATCACATTCTGCCAGGCAATATTAATGAGTACTCTGTCCAGTTTTCTTGCAATAGGATCATCAACTCTGTTATTTACCCAAGTATACTTAGGTCCATCAGAAATGTGCTCCATCAACGCCATTACGATTTTTTAAAATATTCATGTCTATCAAGTAATCGTTAAGTGGATCGAAACTCACTTATAAGAAGAACAATTTTTTTTATCTAAATAGAAGAACAATTGAAGATGGACAAATAATTATGATCATGTGCATTTTTCATTTGTTTTATTCATTTAGTGGTGGGGTCCTTTATTTATTTATTCATTTAGTGGTAGGGCCCACTTTTGCATATGCATATGGTCAATGTGCATATTCTTTGTTATTTAGCCATTTATTAGGCTAACTTCAGCCCTTGGGGCAAAATAGCAATGTGCAAACCCCTATTTGCACATTTAGCCATCTCGAAAACAGCAATTGCTCCAACCCTAAATAGGGGTGGAAACTTGGGGTTGGGGTAGTGGGTACCCGCATACCCAACCCAAAATTTTGTGGGTAATGGGTACCCATAACCCACTACGGGTTGGAGTTTGGGATTGATTTTACTCATTTTTTGGGTAGTGGGTACCCACTACCCATATGGGTTTACCCATGGGTACCCATAATACCCACAATAATTTAGTTTTCATTAGTCATTACCCATTAGCATTTAGGAAGCAACATCCCACATCCCCTCCCAGACCAATCTCCTAACCTAGTCCTAACTAATTCTTAATTCATCCAGTCGTGAGCTACTGAGTCGTGACTCCTCCTCACTCCTTAGCAGCACGGCCACACCCACAGACCACATTCACTCTCTCTAGTGTCCTCTCCCGCTCTCCCGTTTTGGCGTTTCTATTTCTTCCTTCTCGATTTCCTTTGCTTATTGGTTAATATACCGCCCAAATCATCAACATGGAAAGGAAGGAAGTCGGAAGAGCACGTCACCTTTCTTTTCTTTTTTGAAATTGATATTTGATAGTGGAATTGTCTGTTCATGTAATGGTTTAATGGACGTGGTTATGTGATGAAACTTGTACGTGATTATCAGCTACAAAGATTAGTCGGGTTTGAAGTTGATTGAAATTTTAGTTTTCGTCGTATGTTTTTTTTATTATGGGTAATATGGGTAGTGTGGGTTACCCACTACCCATTTCATATGGGTAGTGGGTACCCATTACCCATATGGGTATGGGGTTTGGGATGGATTTTTTGGAATTATGGGTATGGGTACCCATGATATATGGGTATGGGTACCCATACCCAACCCATTTCCCACCCCTAACCCTAAATATAGCCATTAATATAATTTTCTGTCTTGGTTTTGATAAATCTAACTTATGAATACCAAATTTAATTTTTTTTTTGTTTAAAATTTTTATGGTTGTTCATGATTATTCGATACGAACAAACCGATAAAATTTGAGTCATTTCTGAGTTAAATTTTTGTAGCTCGTTTTTTTGTGTTCCATTTCAATTATGTCATTCATTATTGATAGATCACATCTTCTTTGAATTTTCTCACCACCTCTATTTGTCATTATTGATAACAAGGAAGGCTATCGAAAGGATGTCGAGAGGGCTTTTGGCATTCTACAATCTCGATGGGCAATCGTTCGCAACCCTGCTCGTTCTTGGGATGTCCCTACCCTATGAACCATAATTCTGACATGCATTATTTTGCATAAGATGATAATCGAGGATGAACAAGACAATGAGTTCGATGAGATGCATCATGAATTGGACTATGAATTTGTTGCTGAACCAGACTTGAATCGAAACAGGCTGACTCTTGAACAATACTTGGCGAGGAATGTGATGATTCGAGATGGGAACAAACATCATCATCTGAAGAAAGATTTAGTGAAACATCTTTGGAACGAGGTCGGACGACATTAGTTGTGTGTGTCTTCAATTGAGTTTAAATTAAATATGTTTAATTTGTGTTTTTGTATGTTCAGTTTGTGTTTTAGTATGTTTATTTCATGCGAGTTGAAATGCTAATGCAAATTCAAATGATAGCACAAATTCAACATAAGTCCAAATTCAACATAAATCCAAATTCAAATGATAGCACAAATTTCAACATAAATCCAAATTTAAATGATAGCTCAAATTCAACATAAATTCAAATTCAAATGCTAATACAAATCCAAATCTAGTCCAAATTTGGATATGTGTTTGGCCATTACGATTATTTAACATATTTATGTCTATCTAGTAATCGTCAAATAATCGTTTAGTGGATCGAAACTCACTTAAAATCATATAGAAGAACAATTAAAGATGGACAAATAATTATGATCATGTGCATTTTCCATTTGTTTTATTTATTTAGTGGTGGGGTCCTTCCTTTTTTTATTCATTTAGTGGTAGGGTCCACTTTTGCATATGCATATGTCCCATGTGCATATTCTTTGTTATTTAGCCATTTAGCCATCCAATTTTTAGCAAGTTGTTATTTTGCCCATTGGGTTGAAGGATGATTTTAGGTACTAAATTGTTATTTTGCAATTTTGCCCAAAGGGCTGAAGACAGCCTTAGCCATCCAAATTTTAGCAAGTTGCTATTTTGCTCATTGGGTTGGAGGATGGTTTTAGGTACTAAATTGCCATTTTGCAATTTTTCCCCAAGGTGAAGACAGCCTTAGGTACTACATCAACTGGGCCGGCTTGAGGGTGTGCTGGTCGGCAATTTTAGCATCAAAACAATTTGACATGAAAATACTCATCATAACAATTCATTTTTAAGGGGGAGATTTAAAGGTCCATACTGAAAGGATAGAAGTGTAATTATATATCTTTAATTTTTAGATTTTTATTTTTCAAGATGTTTAATTATAATTAAATTAAATTATTTAATTTTCCATCTCTTCTTACGGTTCTATTTTTCCACCGTCTGCACGTTATTTTTGCTTTTCCTGCCATATTTTTTCCGATCATCTTCTCCGACCATTCTTTATAGTCGTTCATTGTTCCTTTTTTCATATTTAGGAACAATCATATAGGAAGAGGATGAACAATATTTTATTCATTGTTCCATTTTTATATTTTGTAACAATGATATAGGTAGCATTTTATAATATCTTTGTTCATTGTTTCTTTTTCATATTTAGAAACAATCTTCTTGTAAAACATAAGAACAACCTTAGAATTAATTTGGAACATTAGTTGAATCTTGTTCCCACAAACCCAAAAAAAAAAGATGATGGCCTCATTCACTATCAATTAAAATTATGAAAATTATATAATTTAATTAATTAATCTAGAATTCAGCCTATAATAGTGTTTAGCTGTGAATTAAATAATGCAAATTAATAATTGAAACACAATTCCGGAAAAATTAAATAAGTGAGAAATAGTAGCTTACACAAATTATATAATTCAGATTAAATAATTTATAGACAGGGAATTGTGAAAAATTCAAAACAGATGATCCACTTTTCAAGCCCCACTCCCACCAACTAATTCTACAAAATCCTAACATCCTACTATCTGTACAGATTATTGACCCAAACTAAAACCCTATAAACCCACAACTGTTTACACGCCACAATACTAACAACACACTATTTATACCGTGTGCGTCGTCCCATTTAGCACATTTGCACCTTCTGTGAATTAGTAATCAACTCAAATTGGGGCGCGTGGGCGAGAAAAATTCTCTGTCTTTTCGTCTAGGCGTTTTCATCGGCTCTCACCGTCGGCGGGGGTTTATCCCTTCGTGGGTGCGCTCCGAAGGGACTCTACCGGCTGCGTGAGGGTTGCCAGCCGGCCTCTAAGGTCTCTGGAAACCCGTTCGTGTCCCAGTTCTTGAATCGCTTCTCCTAGGTACTGTTCCATTGCAATAGTTGGTTATATTGGTACTTTGAGTATGGATCTGGGAAGTGCAGGAGAAGGAGCTTCGAAATCGGTGAGGACTTGGTCTGATTTGGTATCTGATCGGAAGCTGGATCTGAGCTATATTGACATCCCTGAGTCAGCTGTGGTTAATGATGTTCTGCGTATCCCGAAGGAGGTAATTGATGTGGGTTGTGAGAAGCTACAGAGTGCGGTGGTTGCTCAGTTTATGGGGGCTCCGCCGCCGATGAGAGTTTTTGCAGCCATGGCGTGCCGATTGTGGGGTTATGAAGGACCTGTGGTTATTTCGATTTTGTCGGAGAACTTCTATCTTCTGGAGTTTCAGTCGATTAAGCTTTGTGAATGGGTCCTTGAGCGGTCATGGCATATACATAATAATGGGTTGTATATGAGAAGATGGTATAAGGGTGTTAAGCCTATGATATTCTCACCTGCTGCAACTCCAGAATGGGTGATGTTAAAGAATGTGCCACCGGTCCTAATCACGGTGGAAGGTATTAGCTGGGTATCGAGCAAAACTGGTAAGCCTTTAAACAGGTTTGTGAGAGAAGGATTGAATGTGCGGGTGTGTGTGTTGAGGGACAAGTCTATTCCCTGCCCAGAGTCAGTTAAGGTAGAAGTTGAGAGTGATGTAGTGGAAGTCATTAATATTATGAGTTTTCAAGCTCGTGAATACAAAAACGAGGATGTAGCTAAGGGTAAGGATTCAGGTCCAATGCCTCCTGAGAAGATTTGGGTCGTTAAAGATCAGATTGGTGGTAAAGGTAAAGAGCATTCTGAAGCTTCTGTTTCTGGGGAGAAGGTTATCCATATTCCTGAGGAAGCTAGGCATATGTGTGAAACGCCTAATGCTGCTGAATCTATTGCTTCTGAAGTAGGTGCAGGTTCTAGTAAAACTAGGAAATGAAGGAAAAATAGGAAGAAGAACCTGGAAAAGGCTTTGCAGTCTGCCACTGCATCCCAACCTGTAGTCTTACCTGTGAACAATGTTGGAACTGGCAATGCTTCTGCATCTCCAGCTAGAGGGATGGAAGCACCAGGATCCGGGATTGTTGTGCAGGGGGTTGGAGGGGGGCTAGGCAATGACTCTGAGGCTCCTTTGCGAGTGGAGGAGTCACCTGGCCAGCCTAGTACTCTAGGTAGCCCTGAGCTTGAAGTGATCCCTGAAGTAGAAGGGTTAGTAGCTAGCTGCTCAGAAAAATGAGAAAGAATCGATTAGCAATGATGAGGAGGTGAGGGTTGTTAGTAAGAAGGTTAATCAAGTGCAGAAGGTGGTTTTGGGGGTTAAGACTCGCAAAACCAAACGTCGATGAAAGTGTTTGCTTGGAATACAAGAGGCTTTAGTAAGCCTAGTAAATATTCAGCTGTTTTGTCTTTTATTAACTATCTTAAACTAGATATAGTAGCAATTTTGGAGCCTCGAGTCAGGAAAGAGAAGACTATTGATTTGTTTCAGGACCGTTTTGAAGGGTGGATGGCAGAATTTGCATTTGATGGAGACTTGGGGAAAATTTGGTTAATTTGGAAGAAAGATGTCCCTATAAAGGTAATTGAGGTTGGTAATCAGTATATCCATGTTCTGGTAGATATGCCTTCTCCTTTCTACTGTACTTTTATCTATGCATCCACAGATAGGGTTGGGAGGAAGAAGTTGTGTGACAGATTAAGAAGCATTAAGTAGAGTAGCTTACCTTGGTGTGCTCTAGGAGACTTTAATGCTTTTCTGGATCCTTCAGAGGCTTCTAATCAGCATACTAGTGTTGAGAGTATGGATGACTTCAGAGAGTGTGTTCGTGACTGTGAATTGTTTGATCATATCTCGGATGGCCCTACTTTTACTTGGACGAACAATAGGTCTAATGATCTTATAGCTAGAAAGCTTGATAGGCTGTTTATAAATGTAGCCTGGCAGGGATCTTTTTTGAGAAGTAAGGTTAACATTCTTTCGTCCAGTGAATCGGATCATTGTGCAATATTCTTGGATTCAGCGTTTGACAGTGTGGTTCAACCGAAGCCATTTAAGTTTTTTTCCTGCTGGGCATCACACCCGAGGTATAAGAGCATAGTGGAGAAGGTTTGGCGAACTAAGCTGCGTGGAGATATTTTTTATATAATCAGTAAGAAGTTAAGATTGCTTAAGGAGGAGTTGAAAGGCTTGAATGCTGAGTTTTATTCAGATATTCAGCAAAGGGTTAAGGAAGCATAAAAACAAGTAGTAGCAGCAAAGCAGGGCCTGTTCAATGCCCCATCAGCAAGAGCAGTTCAAAAAGTGCAGGATTTGCAGGGAAGCCTTCAGGATCTCAAACACAATGAGGAAAGTATATTCAGGCAGAAGGCTAGGGTGGACTGGATCAAACTTGGAGATGGCAACACACGTTATTTCTACAATTATGTGAAGTCAAGGTATGTTGTTAATACTATTAGGCAAGTGAGAGATAAAAATGGTGTTATGGTTGAATCATTAGATGATATTGCAGCAGTTGCAACTAGTTTTTATTCTGAGTGGCTGGGTAGTAGTAAAAGTGTTCATGATGTAGATCTTCATGCTCTAATTCAAAGGAAGCTAAGTGATGTTCAACATGATGAGTTGATTAGACCAGTGCCTTTTTCTGAGGTAAAAACTGCTGTGTTTGGAATGGCTGGTGATAAGGCTCCTGGGCCTAATGGATATAATGCATTCTTTTATAAGAATAGCTGGAGTGTGATAGGTGAGGAAGTGGTAGAGGCAGTTCGGTATTTTATGGAAAAAGGGGTTATGCCTTCAGCAGTTAATTCAGTCATCATGGCCTTGATTCCTAAGAAAACTCAGGCGGCTGAAATGAAAGATTTTAGACCGATTTCATGGTGTAATGTGCTTTACAAAATTGTGTCAAAAGTGCTAGCAAATAGACTCTCTGTTGTGCTGCCTGATTTGATTAGCAATGCTCAAACTGCATTTGTGAAGGGAAGAAAAATTGGAGATGGGATTCTAATGGCCCATGAGCTGCTGAAGAATTATAAAAGGGCAGGTGTCTCCCCTAGGTGTGCAATGAAAGTTGACTTAATGAAGGCTTTTGATTCAGTGGAGTGGAAGTTTGTGTTGAATACTCTTAGAGCTATGCAAATTCCTCAACAGTTTGTGATGTGGATTGAGGCATGCTTCAAATCGACAATGCTGTCTATTAATATTAATGGAACCCTTAAGGGTTACTTCCCTGTCATGAGGGGTTTGAGGCAGGGAGACCCAATATCCCCCTATTTGTTTGTGATTTCTATGGAGGTCTTGAGTTTCTTGTTTCACAGGGATATCAAGAATAGAAGATTTCAGTTTCATCCTCAATGCAAAGCAGTTGGATAGTCTCATTTGAGCTTTGCTGATGACTTGCTTATATTCACTAAGGCAAATGAAGGAGCTATAAAAGGAGTTGTGGAGATTTTGAGTGAGTTTCATAGATATTCAAGTCTGCAGTTCAACCCTGATAAAAGTACTATCTACATGGCTGGAGTTCAAGGAGTTGAAGAGGAGAGGTTAGTTCAGCTTTCTGGATTTGTTGAGGAAAGCCTCCCCTTTAAATATCTTGGTATGCCTTTAACTGTAGGGAAATTACGGAGATGTGACTGTAAAGCATTAGTTGATAAGATCACTCGTAGAGTGACAGATTGGAAGGCTAGGAAATTATCTTATGCAGGAAAAGTGCAGCTTATTGAAACGGTATTAGGAGGAACCCTGCAGTATTGGATGTCTAATTTTGTGTTGCCATCTTCATTGATCAAAGATGTGGAGAGAATTTGTAGTAGCTTCTTATGGGGCTTTGAGATAGGACAAGGGAAGGCCAAAGTGGCCTGGAACATTGTTGCTATGCCTAAAGCTGAAGGTGGTCTGGGTGTGAAGGACTTCAGGTCATGGAACTCGGCAAATATAATCAGGCATATATGGGCGATTTTGTCCCAAGCAGGGTCTTTGTGGATTGCTTGGTTGAATGCTTATAGGCTGAAAGGGAGAAGTTTCTGGCATGTATTATCTACTTCTGGATCTTGGCATTGGAAACGACTCTTGAAGCTGCGAGATGTTGTCAGGAATTTTATAAGCACTGATGAGGATGGAGACTTATTATGGAATGGCGAGTACATGCCTAAATTTAAGCTTGCTGACATATGGGAAGTAATTAGAGTAAAGGGCAGTAATGTTGACTGGT
Source organism: Linum lewisii (assembly GCA_034768395.1). Classification (NCBI taxonomy): domain Eukaryota; kingdom Viridiplantae; phylum Streptophyta; class Magnoliopsida; order Malpighiales; family Linaceae; genus Linum; species Linum lewisii. The sequence goes on along the minus strand of CM068304.1, from coordinate 33,971,481 downwards.
ATAGTCTCATATAGGCAGGGTTTGTTATTCCAAGACGCTCTATCACTGTCTGGCTTATTCTCAATGATCGTGTGGCAACTAGAGATAAGATTAAGAAGTGGAATCCAGGGATTGATACCAGTTGTGAACTGTGCAAGAGTGCAGAGGAGACTAGAGATCATATATTCACAGAATGTGTTTTTGCGGTTCGTTTGTTGCAGCAGTTTCTACCGGAGCTTGTGGGGCATGATTGGGGAGGCATGATTAATGTAGCTATAAGTTGGAGAGCGGATAGTGTGATTAATAGGACTAAAAGGCTGGTTTGGAGAGTTCTTGTTAGCACAATTTGGATAGAAAGATGTAGAAGGGTGTTTGCTAAGAACTCTTTGGATGTGGTTGAAATAGGAAGGTTAATTAGAGAGGAGATTCTAATCTATGCACAAGGGCACAGAGAAGGGAGTAGTATAGCGGGTTACATGTAAATAGTAGTTGAGAGTAGATAGGTTTGATGTCTTCTTTGTCTTGTGATTCCTTGCCTTTTGATGAAATATAACCACCTAATTCATCAAAAAAAAAAAATCAACTCAAATCCCTCAAGATGATCAGGTAAACAACTCCATCTCTTCACCCCATCGCTGCTTTCGAATACTCATCTCTAACATTGTGGTTGTAATCATCTATCTCTTTCTACCAAAAAAAAGTAATCATCTATCTCTTTGTATGTGTTAGCACATTATTTACTGTTTCTTGGTATTATTAGGGAAATACTACGTTGTGGATTCTGGTTTTGCAAACGCACCTGGATTTCTAGCACTATTTCGAGGGTATACTTCTCATTTTCAGGAGATTAGACGCCGAGGTGGACCCACTACAAAAAAATTGATCTTTAGCTACTGCAAAATTACAACGGCATGAAAATGCAGTAGCAAATAGTTGATATTTGCTACGACAATCACTTTTTCATGTAGAAATTTGTAGTAGCAAATACTATTTGCCACACCACTATTTGCGACGGGATGCTGAGTGTAGCAAATAGTGGTGTGGCAAATAGTATTTGCTACTGCAAATTTTTATATGAAATAGTGATTGTCGTAGCAAATATCAACTATTTGCTACTGCATTTTCATGTCGTTGTAATTTTGCAGTAGCTAAAGGTAAACTTTTTTGTAGTGACCAAATGGTCGTGAAGAACTCTTCAACTACAAGCATTCTAGTCTTCGCAATGTTATTGAACGATGTTTTCGTGTTTTGAAGAGAAGATGGCCGATCTTGAAAATGATGTCCAGTTATAGCTTCAGCAAACAAACAGACATTGTTATAGCATGTTGTGCGCTTCACAACTTTATTCGGATGCATGCACAAGGGGACTCCCTATTTGCTAAGTTTGAAGAGAGTGATGGTCAAGCGGAAACAAGTGAAGCAATGGCTCGTATAGAATTTGGGACGTCTTCATCACAGGTGCGAGAAATGGCTTCCAAGTGTGACATAATTGCAAATCAGATTTGGAGTGATGAATGTGCTAGTAACTAGTCGAGTTTACACGAGTGTTGTATGTGATTCACTTGAATTCTAGAAGTATACATAATTTGTAATTCAACTATAAAGTAATGAACGCAATTATTATTAGGGAATTATTTAATTTCATAATTTACATAAGCCCAAGTAAACAGAATTTCAATTATGAATTATAATTATCTAAATTAAATAATTCACCCAATTATATAATTTAAGATAATTTATAGTGAACGGGGCCTTAGTCTTTTATTTCTTCAACTTTAAGCAAAACGGTAATCAGTTGTAAATAAATTTAAAAGATTAAATATAATGTCGATGGTTCTATGGAACAAGGCTCGTCTTGTTGCCAAAAGATACACTCAAATTGCAGGAAATGATATGTTGATACTTTTGCACCCGTAGCCAATGACTTAGCTTTGCTTACTTTTGCCTCAGTCAAAGGATGGTGCTTGCATCAATTAGATGTCAACACCGCTTTCTTACATGTTAATATTTTCGAGGAGAGTGTTCATGAAACCACCTCTAAGCCTACCTTTGACATCTCCTCGGCTTGTTGTAAATTGAGCAAATCCTTTTATGGATTAAAACAAACAAGTCGTCAATGGAGTTCAAACTCACCGAGTTTCTCCAATCTTTTGGGATTTACATAATTAGTTATTCACAAAATATTTTCGTTCTAGTTTATGTTGGTGACATTATATCATGATTGGGAATGATATCCAAATATCCAAAGAATTCGAAGGCTAAATTGATATTCTTTATTGGGTTTGAGATAGCTCATTTCTTGACAAAGCATAACTCTACCTTATCACTACCTCTCTTCCCTACCTCCTTCCTCCTCCATCTCCTCCTCCTTTGCTTCCTCCTCCCTCTCTTTCATCCTCCTATTCCTCATAAACCCAAATTTGGGTCAAGTATGAGTTCCCGAGTAGGGATAAGGAGGGACGAAGTTGAGGAGAGGAGGTGGGAAGGAGGAAGAGGGGACGAGGAGGCGGCAAAGGGTTGAGAAGTTAGAGGATGAGGAAGGTAGCGAGTGAAGGGGAATAGGACAAAGGGAGAGAGAAAAAAAAATTAATTTTTTATTTTTAAAATAAATTATTTTTAGTAAAAAATTAATTTTTATTTTTAAAATAGAGAAATTATTATTTTATTATTACTTTAACTAATTATTGTGTGCAACTCAACTGCCACGTTAGTATGGGACGAGAAATTTGGATGGAAGTATCGATAAAAGATTTTATGAAACTTTTGCTACTGAAATGAAAATTTTAAAAGTTTGAGTACTGAAATGATATCTTGTCAAACGTTTAGTACAAAAAAAGTTAACACCTCCATTCAAAGCTAACATTAATGTTGCCTGATATAACTTGCAAATTATGATTGTTGAAATCTTTGTTTCATGATCTAATATATATTTTATTTCACCACACCTGTATCCTCTATTGCAATAGAACCTCCACTATTTGTATGGTCGAAAACCCTCTATCTCGCGAACACGTCAAACACGTTGAAATTGATTGTCATCTCATTCGTGATTGTGTTACTTTTGGGTTCATATGTGTCAGACATGTGGTATTATGACAAAGCCTTTCGGAGCTCACAACTTCTTGTTGTAGTGTCCAAGCTTGGTATTCTCAATATCCATCGTCCAATTTGAGAGGATGTGAAGAATAAGGATATAATTGTCATTTAGTAGAAGTACAAGGGTCATGATGTTATTTCGAATAGGGTCCCTAATCCCATATATGGGGCGGTATATGAGCCGAGCCAAGCCAGGATTTGTACAGGCTTGTGCTCAGCTCGATAATGTGTATGCCTGACTCGAGCTCGAATAATCGAGATCGAGCTCGGCACGATAGAGAAATGTGTAGCTCCGGCTCGGCTCGGAATGAACCGTAACGAGCCCGGTCTCGTTAAGCTCATAGACCTTGACTCGATGAGCTAATCGAGCCTAGCTTATAAAGCTTGGCTCGATTAGCTTCACGAGCTCAGGCTCGTTAGCGCTCAGGCTCGTTAGCGCTCAGGCTCGTTAGCGCTCAGGCTCGTTAGCGCTCATTTCCATCTCTAATTAGTAACTCTATACTTTAATCTATATAGTAAACACAAAATCATTACTCTCAGTCCCTAAACCTTATTAACGTATTAAGTGTAAACCTTCAAAAGTCTCTTACACCCTAAGTCTAAACATATTCTCTAAAGTCTAAACCAAAACTATTACTCTTAAACCCTAAACTTTATTAATGCAAATGTATCAAGTTTTAAATACTTAAATTGTTACTCTTACACCTAAACACTATTATGAACATTCACTTTAATAGTTTAAACTTAATTGTAGAGTCTAAACAAATGGTTATTCTTCAATCATAAACCTTATCAATCTAAATATATCAAGTAAAAACCTTAAACCCCATATTAACCTTCAAATCGTTGAGCATATAATTGACGTGATTCACGAGCTCTTATTCGAGCCTTTAACGGCCAAACCCACGAGTTATCTTTCTAGACCCTACTCGAGAGCCAAAACTCAATGACTCGAGTCTGCTCACGAGCCGAGCAAGGTAGGCTCAAGCTCAGCTCGATTACTATCCAGCCGGCTCGCGAGCCGGCTTGTTTACAAACGAGCCGATATCCGAGTGAGCTTTTTAGTTGTTTTTTCGAGCCGAGCTCCGAGTCGCTAACGAGCGGCTTGGCTCATCAATAGGCCTATGCCGCGCCGACTCAATAATAAACAAGCCGAGTTTCGAGTGAGCTTTTCAGTTATTTCCGAGCGAGCTCCAAGTTAAATTAATTTGGATGAGTAAATCAAAAGTGTGAATGATTGTATTCCACAAAGTAGTTACAATGAGAGCTGAACAAACTATATAGGTAGGGTTAGGGTTGTTGACGAGCCAACCTGCTTGACTCATCCAAATTAATTTACTAATGTTACCTGCAGACTCCATGATAGTTGTCACATACTAATTATTATGGTCCAAAACCAAGAGCTCCTCTAGTCAACTAGGCGACACTAGGAAACGAATAGAGTCAAAGTTGTGAGGTAACAATTTTAGCATTATATAATTAGGTAATTTCTGCTAAATTAAAGATTGGATGGAAAAATAAGATTTTCACTAACTCACCTTAATTACACGAAAATTACTCATGCCAGTAAATAGGAAGAAGGAAATAAATTTAGTTAATAAGACTAAATAAAAATAATCCAATCTATATTTAGCTTAAAACTCTAGCATTTGTATACCTATATAAAAAAAGTACTTCACTCCAAAAAAACAAAAAACATAATTAGTAAAACAGAAGAATGATAAAAATGAGACATTATATTTTTTCCACTTTGTTATCTCATGCTCCTCCTGTTGATCTCGGTAAATGCCCATGAACACCAGGCAGTTCACGCCATGGCATCATCAGAAGCCCCGAGCCCAGGCTTTGTTGACCCAAACATGTTGAACCAGAAGAAACCTTTGGGTCCACGAGAAGTTCGGAGACCCATTCGGTAACCCGCATGACTTCAAGGAGAAGACGCTCCCAAATGACTTCGGAACGCAACAGTTCCAAGGTGCAGACATAAAGGACTTTGTTGGAGGCCCGGTGGCTGCTCCCTTACCCTTGGTTGATCTAGATGGTTATAAGGGGAAGTGGGACCTTTTCACTGACAACTCCGGAGTGTCGGCGATGCACACCGTCTTACTTCCGAATTGTGAGCACGTGCTTATGTACGATGCCACCATCTGGCGGATTTCGAATATCAAACTCCCTAACTGTGAGTGCAGAATTTTGAACGAGGCCACAGGTGAAAAAGATTGCTTCGCTCATTCTGTATTGCTTAACATCCACAACGCTGAACTCATTCCCCTCATGGTACGTACGTACCTATATTATATATAATCATGGTAATAATAATAGTCATATATTAACGTTATAATGCAATATTAATTAATTAGTGTACTTGCATACATAATTATTGCATGTACGGTAGGTATAATTTTTAACCTATCTAATATTGCAAATAAAATAAACTAGCTTCACACGGATACATGGTGCTCATCGGGAGGGCTGACACTGGAAGGGAATCTGATAAGCACGGGAGGGTTCCAAGGTGGAGCGAATACAGTGCGTTACCTAAACAACTGCCCAAAATGTGCATGGAAGGAATACCCATCTGCTCTATCAGCACCACGTTGGTATTCAACCCAACAACAACTTGCCGATGGGCGTATGATCGTGATTGGGGGACGCGGTGCCCAGAGCTTCGAGTACATCCCAAAAGAAGGAACCTCAAACACCAAACCATTCTTCTTTGACTTTCTGAAGCAAACACTTGATCCGGACGAGAACAACCTCTACCCGTTTGTCTTCCTCTCTCCTGACAAGAACGTCTTTGTTTTCGCAAACAATCGCTCAGTCCTCCTCAATCCATACACTAACATGGTGGTCAAGGAGTTCCCCGTCCTTCCCGGAGGCCACCGTAATTACCCTGCTAGTGGAATGGCAGTGCTGCTTCCCTTGGAAGTCAAGTCTCCATTTTCATATGATATTGTGGATGCAGAAGTACTAATATGCGGTGGATCCGCCCACATCGACTCCTACACATTGGCTTCCAAGGACATGTTCTATGAGGCGCTTCAGGACTGCGGAAGGTTGAAAATTACAAGGCCACGTCCCAATTGGCGTAGGGAGATCATGCCTACTCCCAGGATTATGGGCGATATGGTACCTACCCATGCTTTATTCAATATTCATTTCTACCCTAGCAAAAAAAAAAAAAAAACAAATATTACTTAGTAATATTATAACTTTTTTTGTTCATTATTCAAAAACGAACTAACAGGTTATTCTACCGACCGGGGAAGTCCTAATGCTAAACGGAGCAAAGAGAGGCGCATCCGGGTGGGGATTCGCCCGTGAGCCAAACCTAACACCCGTACTTTTCAACTACAAAGCACCCGACAAGAAGCAACTCTTCAAGGAGCTAAACCCTTCCACTATTCCAAGAATGTACCATTCCACATCCGTAATCCTACCTGAGGGAAGAGTTCTCGTAGCAGGTAGCAACACCAACAATGGCTATATCTACGATGCCATGTTCCCCACAGAGCTCCGCGTGGAGAAGTTCTCCCCTCCTTACTTTGATCCAGCTAGGGCTGACAAGAAGCCCAAGATCGTCGAAGGTGGATACCCCAAAATAATGACGTACGCACAAGATATTACCGTCAAGATCAGCTTGAATGAGAACACCGTACTGTTGAAAAACTTTAAAGTTACCATGTACGTTCCGGCTTTCACAACTCATGGGGTGGCCATGAACCAGAGGCTAGTCATCTTATTGCTCAAAGATGCTGTCAAAGTTGGGGAAGGAAGGTACGACGTCCAATGCATGGCGCCACCTGGCACCGCTGTCGCTCCCACTGGCTACTACTTGCTCAGTGTTGTTCATAACCGTCTCCCAACTGAAGCCGTTTGGGTGCAACTCCATGAGAAATAAATTTTTTTTCCATAGTATTATTAATAATTGAGAAGGGGAAAAAGAGGAAACCATAGCAAGTTTAACTTTTTTGGATGAGCAAACTAAATAGTCTTAATTAGTTAGGGTTAATTTCCGTCCAATCTAATTCAAATTCTTTATTTAATAATTTGGATTGTATTAAGTTTTCTATGATTATTTTGTTTTTGCAACTTAATATTGAACTCTAATTATTTCTATAAAAATGTGTTTTTTTAGTTCAAATAACAAGACATTTGTGATTGGGCTTATTTCTATACCACCATATTGACAACTCAAGGCTATTGTCTTCCCGTCTTTGGAGTAAAAATGGCACAAATTTAAAGAAATTTGGACTAAAATCATATTAGTGGGTTGACATCTTCAATTTTCCTAAAAAAATAGATTTTTTTTTTATGAATAATCAAAACTATATTAATCTTAGATAGATCCAACATTTGTACAAAAAGATAGATGCCCAATAAATCATCCACCAACCCACTCAGTCGGTATCAACGCTATCACTCACTATACACACGTCCACCAGGGGATTGGAATTTTGTAGTCTAATTTAAAATTTTATGTACCGTCAGTAGCCAATTGCGTAACTATGTCCAAAACTAGCACAATCTGACTGGCAGCCAGCGCGTAGCCACCCAGCCAGTGCGTAGCTGGACAGCCAGCGCATAGCTGGCCAGCCAGCGATGCGCTGGCCAGACAGCGTACATACAATTTGCCAAGCTAAATGTTGAAATCAAATATGGTTTTATTGCAATTTGGTCACTTATTTTTATCTATTTTACAAATGGATTATTATTATTAATAATTTGATAATATAAGCTGGTCTTGATAAAATAATAATATATAAGCTATAATTAATTAAAGAAAACTATATTAGCCGTCACAATCTCTTGAGTTACGGATCCCGAGGTCGCGTTTGTTGGAAGCACAACGATGAAGGAGACAACGACTTCCAATAATAGTTTTAACTTTGAATCAATCAGTGCATAACCAGCGCAACGCATAGCCAGACCAGCGGGACGTGACCTCGAGTCACGTTTGTTTTAACTTTGAATTACGAATCTCAATGTCACGTTTGTCGTTTGTCGTTGTTTTAACTTTGAATTGTTGTGCCTCCAAGAAACGTGACATCGGGATCCGTAACTCAAGAGATTGTGACGGCTAATATAATTTTCTTTAATTAATTATAGCTTATATATTATTATTTTATCAAGACCAGCTTATATTATCAAATTAATAATAATAATAATTCATTTGTAAAATAGATAAAAATAAGTGACCAAATTGCAATAAAACCATATTTGATTTCAACATTTAGCTTGGCAAATTGTATGTACGCTGTCTGGCCAGCGCATCGCTGGCTGGCCGGCTACGCGCTGGCTGGGTGGCTACGCGCTGGCTGCCAGTCAGATTGTGCTAGTTTTGGACATAGTTACGCAATTGGCTACTGATGGTACATAAAATTTTAAATTAGGCTACAAAATTCCAATCCCCCGTCCACCACCTATAACAAAAACGCAGGTAGGACAAGATACCCCAAAAATTAACCCTCTCAAAAGAAGAAACCTTTAATACTACTAGCAACATGCACACACCCCTCCCCTACCCAAAACCAATTACCAGTAAGACTGTCTCTGATAGTTATGATAAAACAAGACTCTAAGCCAGTAACTGTAACACAGAACAATAAACCAAAGGTAGAAATCAAGAGCACCAGACAATGCCATTAACCAAAATTGGTAGTTAGGACCAACATCATTGTCAACATCAAAACCAAAAACCCGTCATGCATCAATCGCAGTACCCATTCCATGTCACCATTAGCCTAGCCCCAAAATCATCAACACACAACTCATGCTGACAATCATAAAACAACTACATCCTAAGGTATGGTCATAGCAGAACTGAATTAAACCGCTCACCTGAAGCTTGCTGAATCCAGATCTGAAACTGGCCGAGACAGCTTCCCGAGCTTGCACAACTGTACTTCCATCCTTCCCCAAGATATTCTCGAGAATAACAAACACTAGAACCAATTTGATTAGAGAAGAACACCAAAATCCTAAGCTGCAGAATCCTAAGTGGCAAAGCTGAATCTGCTTGAACGAGAAGGATTTACCTGAATCTGAGCCTGAAAGATTGACCTAGATCAATCCCTTAATCTTCCCTCACGTTCCCTCACTGATCCAACGATCCCAGATCCGATTCTCCACCTTGAACTCTTGATGTTCGTCAAAAGGATTTGAGAGAGAAAAGAATTAGAATTTGTTCGATTGACTGTCGACTAACTATTTTTATACTGAACTGACATAACGACCGTTACAGCTCCTGTAACTCCCATTTTATGTGAAGGAAACAACAATTACAGTCGATGTAATGACCATTACACCCTGCAGTACAACGGTCATTACATTACATGTAACGCCCGTTGTGCTCCTCAGTTCTACAAAACAACAGTAGATAGAACTTCAGCAGTTTCAGCAACAACTCCCAACCAAGTCCTTCCAACCCGAAACACGAAACATGAACTTAACCGATAACGGGACGTTGCAACTCTTCCACTCTTCAAACAGGCTTAGTCCCGAAGCCGACTTAAACTCCCTCCCCCTAACCAGTGAATGCACTAGTGAGCAGTAGACCCTTACCTGCAAGATAGGCATTCACCGAGTCGGGGTGACACCGTTTCAAACACACTAATCTCTTTGACTTCCTTAATATGGCCCTTGATTCCACCTCACAAGTCGCCACGGCCAAAACACTAGTTTAAGCGGTAAATCATTACTACTTGCAACTGACGCTTCTTTGTCCCTCTAACTGTACAAACTTTAAACCGAGCCTGGACTACTTTGAACCAACGACAAACTTGACAACTGATCGCACGTTGAACCAACAAACCTAACCCGTAAGCCAAAAACCACACCGAACTGACAACAACTTGAAGACTGAAACCACACTAAACCATCAACCACTTCTGAAGTCCCATCCACTCCTCGTGGTCGATTTGCTTGCCCGCAAACCTTACCCTTGCTTTGACCCTGACTCACAATTTTTCATTACTACCACAAAATGCAATATTATGTTTAGCAAGAAACTTCACAATTGAAATAATTCTCAATAAGACTTTCCTCTAATGATCATTTTCTTTTTCAATTTATTTTTTTGGAGTCCCAAACGTAAATCATACCAAGTTGTCATATTTTTAACATGTTCTATAATTGTTTCATGATTTTTTAACCTACTAATAATATCAATCACAAAAACAGTCATTTGCCAATTGGCCACTAACACCTTTTTTTTTTTGAAAATTTTACAACAAAAACAAAATATCTTATCAAGCTCTTTTGAATACACAAGCTAATCTTTACCACACTTCTCACCATTAGGTAAGACTCTAGTATACCAATTTGCACAAAATCTTTTCGAAAACTTATCTTTATGACCTTTTTCAATGGATAAATCTCGCTTTGGACCATTTGTAACCAAAATATCAATCAGTTTTTTAATCAAGGGAGTCCCAAAACCTAGGATAAAAATATAATTTTTTGTAAAATCATCATCAATATTAGGTTGAATCACAACATACTACAACAAAACCTAGCTACGGAGGCACACCGTAAGATTGAACTAATTCTTCAATTTTCTAATTTATTTTTTTGTACGTTTAGAATAACCCGATTCAAATTTTCTACCTGATATAATTAACAAATCGTGAATAAAAAATTTGAATTAATAATGAAAATTGATAAACACAGCCAAATGATAATTCCAATGTTAACTGTCCAAGTCTCCAAGAGTATCTACAAAAAAAAACAAAATAAGTAAAAGTTAGAGACATAAATAATATAAATTCACCAAATCACACAACCTCACAAAATACACAAGCAATTCTTATTAAGTTATTATTGTGTGACTAAGAGTGCTAGTGTCTTACTGAAGGGCGGAAGTGGGCAAATCCTACAATGAAAACACCCCTTAGTGTTTTGATATCAAAACATCTATTATAATCATTCATTTTTAAGGGGTTTTAAGGGGAGATCTAATGGTCCATGTTCAAAGGATAAAAGTGTAATTGTATATCTTTAATTTTTTAGATTTTTTTTTAAGGTCTTTAATTATAATTAAATCAAATTATTTTAATTTTCCATCTCTTCCTATGGTTCTTTTTTCCATCGTCTGCATGTTATTTTTGCTTCTCTGGCCATATTTTTTCCGGTCATCTTCTCTGGCCTTACTTTATAGTCGTCTGTTGTTCCGTTTTCACATTTAGGAACAAGCATATAGGGAGCCGTTTTATAATATCTTTGTTCATTGTTCCGTTTTCATATTTATGAACAATCTTCTTAGAATATATCTTTGTTCATTGTTCCGTTTTCAGGTACAATCTTCTTAAAATACATTTATATTCATTGTTCCATTTTCATTTTTAGTAAAAAATTTCATAAAATATATGTTCCTAAATCGTCAACCGGGACAACTTTTATTTTAAGACCTAAAGATAAACATGTTCCTAAAAGAAAATCGGAACAAAATCAAGAAGATGAAAAAGAAGAAACACTGGATCATGATCTCTCTAGTTTCCTTCCTTGAACACTCCGATTTCAACCTCGATCTGGATCTCGAAGCCGGGGCGTCGAAGGCGGTGGCTGGGTTGGATCTGGATCTCGAAGGCGGTGGCTGGGTTGGATTTGGATCTCGAAGGCGGATGACCGAACCTGATGCTTAAAGGACCTTAACCTGATTATGCTTGTATGGAACTATCCCGTATTGAACTACATGACCTCTACTCCCAACTCCAGTTGCTTCATTAGCTCCCCTTGCTCGTGATCCATATCCCCTGTTCAATTATCTGAAAAACAAATTACATAGAAAGAATTGCTTTTGTAGATCAAACTTAAGGCTTTCAAGAGGAGATGAAGTTGTTCCCAACCCAGCAGCAACGATTGAACAAGGTACATAAAAAGAAAACATAACGGCGGTGAGGGTTGGATCTGGATCTCGAAGGCGGCGAGATCTGTTGGGATGGAGCAAGGCACGACGGTGGCTGAGTTGGAGCGACGCGACGGCGGTGGGGATGGAGACTGGCAGCGGTAGGGCTGGAGTCGGCTGGCTATGGTTGAGCAACGCGGCGGAGGCGGCTGGCTAGAGCAACGCGGCGGAGGCGGTTGGCTGGAGCAACGCGGCGGCGGCGAGGCTGGAGACAGGCGGTGGCGGGGCTGGAGTCACGCGGCGGTGGCTGGGCTGGAGACACGCGGCGGCGGTGGCTACGTGTTTAGGGTTGAGAGGGGGAGAGGTTTTTTGGCTGATTGTAAATAGAATTAGGGTTTGTGGTGAAACCCTAGTATAATTTACTATATATATTAGTTCGAAATGACTATTTTATCCATTTTAATTTAGTCCATTAGATTTACTCTGTAATCCTATGGCTCTAAGAGGTGTTTTGATATCAAAACACTAAGGGGTGTTTTCATGGTAGTTGATATTTGGCTTCAGCTACGTGTGGGCTTTTGAGCTTCCCACTTCGGAACTGATTTGTCACCGACGCAAATAGCAAAAAACAACTTACTAACCCTAATGGCTAATCCAGTCATCGCCTGAGATAAATCGACAATGAAGAAGCTCGCCGCAGGAACAAAGAACAAAGAACAAAACTTGGCTTGAAGAGTGATTGAAGACTAGAGGCTTGAAGTAGATTCGTAGATGAATAGTGAAGAGAAAACAGAGCATCAGAGTGGTGTTTAATCAAAGAAAAAAATTAATGTTGATACATAGTTGGGATTTTCGTATGCTAGTTGAATAACGATTGACGAAGCGTCGCCTTGAATATCGATGGAGAATTGATTAATTTAATAATGATAAATAAATTCCTTGATTCAAAGAATATGGGAATTCGAAGAGATAGTGGCATCTGTTAGTCTGCCGCAAATATTAAACACAGAATCTAATTTGCGTTTTGGATTTTAAAATTATTACAATAACCGAGTAATAGTCAAGGGGGTTCGAAGTTTGTAACATTCAATGTTTGTTTACTAAATAATAGAAAAATTAACCCTAAATGAAACTAAAAGTCAACAATATAATACTTCAAAATTATTACAATAACCAAATAATAGTGAACAATATCACAATAAATCATGATTAGAGATTTCATACTCTGAAAGCATTGTAGAATGCTTTTCTTGTTCATACTAACATATAATCATAAGAGTCACAGGAAATTGTTATATAAGTATCATAAGTAGGGCTGTATACGAGCTGAGCCGCTCGGACTCGGGCTCGGTTTTTTTCCAAAAAAGCTCGTTCGTGAGCTCGGCTCGTCGTATGCGAGCAAGCTCATGAACAGGCTCGTCACCTAAATGAGCCGAACTCGAGCCAGTATGTTGGTCGGCTCGGCAGGCTCGTGAGCCAACTCGTTTCGTTAGCTCGTTAAGACAAGCTCGCGAGCTGACTCGATTGTACTCGTATAATCCTAATCCCTAAATGGTAACTAAATAATCAACCCTAATAGTGTAATAAACTCATACCCTAAAAGAAATCATTTGATAATTAGTAATTACCATAATGGCTAATGCCCAAGAATTACTCTAATCCCCACTCTATGAGTCACGAGGCCACGACCAACGGTACATCATTTCTCTTCTTCTCCTCTTTGGCTTCTTTTGCTTTTTGATGGTTGCTAATTTGTTTCTTGATATGCATGTTGGAAATGTTCATTTGGCTTGGAATTTGTTATTTTTTATATTTTTTATATGTTGCAACACATATATCGTATTTTTGTAAAATATTTAATTTCCTGTATTTTCGATATTTTTTTATCGATTTTGGCTCGTTTACGATGGTAAATGAGTCTAACTAGGATTTGGCTCGTTTAGCATTATAACGAGCCAAATCTGGCTCGTTTAACATTATAAACGAGCCAGACTTGGCTCGTTTAACATTATAAACGAGCTGAATCCGAGCCAGGCTCCTTTAACATAGTAAACGTGCCGATCCCGAGCCGAGCTCGAGACGAGCCCGAGCCTATGCAACCTGTATACCATCCGAACCCCAGCTAGCCTATCTGAGCTCGTCACGAGCCCGAGATAGCCTATCTGAGCTCGTCACGAGCCCGAGCCAGAAAAAATTAAGGCGAGCCCGAGCCCGAGTTAGGCTGAAGCTCGGCTCATATACAGCCGTAATCATAAGGTTTAAATACCTTATTAATAAATATAAGTTTGAAGTATTATACTAATAAGTTTTCTATACATTATTGTGAGAATTATTGTACAACTTACACCTCTTTGGATGAAAGAATTAGTCAAGTCCAATTTTGATGAAAATGATAATTGCATTTGAAAAATTAGAGCTACATTATCATCTTCATGGAGATTAGACTCATCCCCATGAAACTAGAATGACCAGTTAATGTTTAATGTAGTGGTTATAGCTTCATTCCTATAATTACGAGATAGCAAGTTCAATCTATAAATTACAAATATATACTATATCTTTTTTCAAGAACCAATGGGGTTCAACTGCACCCCCTTGCTCACTTCCCTTCGCTAGATGTGAGTATTTCATTACGGGTCACAAGGTTGAACGGGTATACACCTCAGGAATGGATATTACTACCCTAAATTAATGGTTATTACGCCACAAACCATACCTAGTGAAGTTGACAAAATTTGACCAATTTCTATAATTATTTATGACCAATTTCTATAATTTTTAATACAATTATATAATAAATTTGAAACAAGGCCTCCAAAATTCATCGGATCCGAATACTATTTATGGCAGCTAATAACCATATAACCTTTTGGATGTTCCAACCCTCATCTCAACCATTAGATCACTCTTTGACTGATCCAACGTTCTAGATTGTTAGGGGTATTTAGGACATTATACACAAAATTAATATTTTTATCGATGATCGGCTGGCGAGTCTCTCGCGACCGGCCGACGAGTCTCTAGTGACTCTTCCGGTAGCCGACCAACCTTCGGCGACGGCCTGTTAACTAGTTAACATACTTTTTCGTTGATGACTAGTTAACATGATTTTTTTACTGATAACTAGTTAACAAATTTTTTTTGCTGATAACTAGTCAACAGTTTTTTTGTTGATAACTAGTTATCTAAACTAGTTAACAAGTGACTCTTCTAATGATAACTAGTTAACGAATTACCATGTTCAGTTAACTAGAACTTTTGTTAACATATTATCTAACTAGTTATGTTGTTATTAACTAGTTAATTAGTTAACATTAGTTAACAAGTTTTTTTAGCTGATAACAAATTATAAAAAATAATTAACTATTTATTTTGTTATTAACTAGTTAACTTATCGAGTTAACTAGTTATCATAATGATTATTTAGTTGATAAACAAAATCAATTAACACATTAGACGACAAAACTTATATTGTTACGACATTATTTCAACAATGTTTATCTTTCTTACTAATTACTCCAAAACATTCAATTGTTTACAAACTGGCCCAACATTCCAATGTCCAAACTGTGAAGAATATGAATCAGTGGTGGAAGACTTACCTTTCATTAATTACCAAATAAATCTCACAACTTTTTTGTAATTACAAACCAATCACTCAATTAATTTAGGTGACAAAAAAGTCTCTCTTCTTCAACCGTTGAAGACGACAAACTTCCTTAATCATTCATAGTAGTCCGTGATTCATTGTATAAATACGGTTCAACCAAAAAAAGTAGACATAAAATTGCTTTATTTTAATACAAAAGCAACAGCTCTCTCGGAAGAGGAGAAGTCTTCCTCTCATTGACGGTGACGATGAATCTCAGAAGTTATGGATGGAAGCTACCTCTGATGAAAGCGCCAAGGCGACGGAGAGGATCACGTTGGATCCGAACCAGAGGCGTCCAATAATTTTTGGAGGTCCTGTTCTAAAAGTTAGATGTGGGAAAAAATTATAACCAATATTTCTTTAAACAAAATAAAAATAAAAATTATTATACATAAAATATTTACGAAAATACTTTTTGGGAACAAAAATGTCGTTGAGCTCTTTAATCTTCATATCTTCAAAAATTTATTCTCAGTCACCACCATTGCTAGTCCCTTAAATCTTTCATATGTCATCGTACGCAAATAGGATTTCAACTAAGAAAAGCTTCTATGAGAACTAGCAACAATCACAAGAAGACCCCAAAAAATTTCAATATACTATAGTTGCATTGTATTTCCGTTCATACCACATCATCATCCCATCCAAAATAGTAAAAAATGATAATTGGTGAAAGGAATATACAAGTTTGATGGTATTTGGTGAATAAAAGTTGTTTAGTGGTGAATGTGAAAGGAAACAATAGTTCAGTGGTGTCTTGTGTATTTTTCTCATTAGTGTCACGAAAATTGAGGCCCCAAATAAACTGTCTCCTAATTAATTAAGTTAAGATGTTGATGATTCGAATAATACTAGAATCATTTTATTATATTAGTAAAAATTGGTAGCTTAAGTCAAATATGAGGCCCCAAATATTTGAGGCCCTGTGCTGTGTGTCTTGCCGGCACAGGGTAATGGACCCCTCTGATCCGAACATAGGGATTCTGCTAAGGGTTACTGTTGTGGCGATGGTTGCGATTGATGAAGCTCTGGTACTTGGAAGGGAGGATGAGATTCTTCGATGGGCGATGACATCAACGCCTTGTCGGCGTAGTCCACCGTCATGGAGTGTAAGCTATAAATTATTTCATCCATCTTCTGTCAAAATAAAAACGAAATCGGTTTAAGAATGCAGAAAGCGGAAAGAAGATTGGAGATGTACTAAGGAGAAGTAGGAGGATGATGACGATGGTACGGCGGTGGCTATTAGGATTTAGGTTTAAGCAGAGGCTCAACAAATAGAATTTATTATTTTTACAAACTGTCGAAATTACCCGGTTCTAACTTTAAAAAGTTGGATGCAGATTTGTAGCCATCATTTATCATTACACAGCCAACTGAATACAAAATGTACATTCAAATTCAGGGTGAAAAAAATTAGAGAAATTGTTTGTCGATGAATGTTGCTATAGAAAAAAAATTAATTCAAAACCAATTGTAGAATTATGAAAAAGTAAAAAAAAAAAAAACACGTTCTAAATCGTGCACGCTATCTCTCTAACAGACCGTCGCCGCCTGAAAATTCTCCGATCTCCTTTACCCACAAAACCTATGTTGTCATTGTTGATTGCCTCTTCGACAGCGATCCTTTATCGACCTTAGAACCGATTCCCAGGTCAGCTTCGTTTCGAATCTTTCAATTATTTGAATTCGGCTTTTGTTGTTAACTTAATTTGCAGGTTTGCAAACTTTCTCTGTACCCAACTCTCTCTGCAACTTTGCCCTCACCGTCGGGGGAGTGAACGTAACTTTGGTGGCTATGTACCACTAAAAGCGTCCAGTCCCGAGACAGAGAAGCTGAGAACGCGACGACATTAACCGATGGATGAGGACTTTTATAAGGAGGCCAACCATTGCTGAACAAACAGGTCAGATAAAATAATTTGGGGTCACCGTCTTGGGAAGCTACACCTCCCCTGTCGTTGATGACTTGAAGTCCATCTTCGGATCTGTTGGTGCGAACTCTGATGACGACAAGATTGGGCTTCTGTTGTCTCAAGCAGTATTCCATAAGAAGAAAGGCATAGCTTAATCAGATTACTTGAACGTTTGAGCATGTCTCCTGCTCTATTTCCGGCAACCTGTTCCTTCCTCCCCACTACCCTCTAGTTGGGAAGTGGATCAGCGTCCAAGAAATAGGGGGTTTTGAATGTTCCAAACCCTCTTCCAACCATTAGATCTAGTTTGATTCTTTGACCAATCTAATGGTCCATATTTGTTAAGAGTATTTAGGACTTTACACAATTAATTTAATTATTATATTTAATTTAAATATTTTATTATTATATTTTTATATTGTCAACAGTTGACAGTGGGCTAATACGTCGCCGGCCGCCGGACACCATCTTCGGCAACTTTTCCGGTGATTTTTCCGGCGACTTTTTCAACGACTTTCGGTCACTTTTCCGGCGAATTTTTCGGTGATTTTTTCTGGCGACATTTTTCGACGATATTTTTCGGCAAGGACAAGTTAACTAGTTAACCTGATTTTTACTAATAACTTGTTGACATGATTTTTTATTGGTAACTAGTTAACTAGTTAACTTGGGGTTTTACGGTTAACTAGTTAACTTGGGGTTTTTATAGTTAACTAGATAGTTAACATGTTTTCCTGCGACTTTTTCGGCGAAACTTTGGCGACTGACCAAACTCCGGTGACTTTTATGACGAGGACAAATTAACTAGTTAACAATTTTTATTTATTTATAACTAGTTTATTAGTTAACCTGAGTTTTTACCGTTAACTAGTTAACATGTTATTTTGTTGTTAACTAGTTAACGAATTACCATGATTAGTTAATTGAATTGTTTGTTAACTAGTTATGTTATTTTTAATTAGTTAACTAGTTAACATCATGATTGAGTAACTAGTTAACGAGATTATTAGTTAAATAGTTATCTAATCGAGTTAACTAGTTAACCAATCGAGTTAACTAGTTAACCAGTCGAGTTAACTAGTTAACCAATCGAGTTAACTAGTTACCAAGTTGTTAACTAGATCACTTATCGAATCAACTAATTAACATGGTGATTAGATAACTAGTTAACTTATCGAGTTAACATGGTAACATGGTAATTAGATAACTAGTAATAAGGTTATTTTAACTATAATACAATTATAGTTTATATAGTTTTGAAATAATGTTTCTCTTAAGAAACTATACAAATTACATAAATTTAAAATTATTAATAATTACTAAACAATCACCTAAGTTTGGGTAGCTGGAAATTAGTCATTGAACCTTGATAGTTTACAATATAGTCACTAAACTTTGATAGATTACGAAATAGTCATTCTTCTCCAATCGGAAATCTCCAATCTCCACTCTCCAAGCAGCTCTACCACTGGCAGTTGGAAAACCAAATTGAACAAAGATAAAGAAAAATTAGAAGAGAGGGTGTGAGTCGGAAGCTCGTAATCGGAGCTTTGGGTTTCGTTTCATGGTATATATCGGTGGAAGGGGAGAAGATTCAATGACACGAAGAGACGGAACAGCGATGGCGGCGACGAGGACAGAGAAATCGAACATCCGCTCCACATTTTCAATCTCCCCTGTTTGAAATAGAGGAATCAGAAACAACTTCGTAGTTTGAAGATTTCCGATTCAAGCCATAGAAGCAATAGGAACAACAAAAATCCCAGGAACGGAGGAATCTCGTTCTCGGCATCGGACCGTCACCACTGACACGGGTAGCGGCAGCTCTTGTTCGGCCGAGAGAAAGAAACGGACGGATGAAGAATCTAGGCGTTGGCGGTCAATCGGAAGAAAGGGGAGACGTCGGTGGTGTTTCGAAGCTTTGGAAGTTGAGAGAAACGTTGGTGCGATGGTTGGCTGCTGCGGAGGAGAAATAGCGGAGAAGAAGAGAAGCGCTTGTTAGGGTTACTATATATATTTTAAAAAGACAAACATATCCCTACGGGTTTTAGTTTAGAACTTTCCAAACCTGGAGGGTTTGGACGCAGATCTGATCCCCTCTAGTTGCCCTTGTCATTTCCATTTCGATGTAGTTGCGGGGTTTTTGTTTTTTGTTTTTACGGGCTCTTTTGGGTCCTAATGTCACCCTTATGGTGTTTTTTCTAATTCCAGTTCCGAGTCTCCCGTATACTGTATTACAAGATCTTTTGAGTTCTGATGCTACCCTTGTGGTGTATTTTTTATGTTGTTGCTTGTTTATGTTACGTCGAGATTTTCCAACTCTCTCAAAATTTGAAGCCTATGGTTGGGTCATTCGACAAGGAGCTGCTGTTCTCCGACGAAATGGTTCAGTAATCAAACGTGAAGGCTTTACTTTTTCGTGTTCATGGATAATGGAACTTGCTCAAAACCATGGTGTTCCAACAGTTACAGAGTCTCAGCCTTTTGGTCAGTGGCTTGGTTGGTTGACATTCCATTCTTGAATTTGAATTTCTATGCTAAATGACCAAAATTGTCTCTGTTGATTGTGGGGAAAGTGAGTTGACAGTTAGAACACATTCCTTGTTGGTTTGTAGGATTTTTTGTTAAACAAGATTAGTGGGTTGTTGGTGTTCAAACCCACCTCTACTATCCAGGGTTTTCTCTCTTTTTTGTAATTACTTCCATTTTCACAATTTTTCTTTTTCTTTTCACGTTTGAGCTTTGTTTAAGATATGCTAGGATGGTTGACTTTCTCAATGATGAACTCCAATGGTTTAGTTCAATTCTGATGATCTTCGAGAAGCTCAGGAAAGATAAGAAATTAGTTATCTTGCTCACATTTTTGGGACTATCCACGTGATTTGAGGGGTCATTCTTTTTCACGTTTTACGGATGTCTTTATTGTTAAAGTACTAGCTGTCTGGGAGGCTCTATGTTAGTGTATAAAAAAATCATTTTTGGACATCGCTAAACACACACTTACAATGCCTACTCTCAGAATAGGTCTGCTTAATTTCACTCCATTTCCACAGTCACTTCAATAGTTATGGTCTTCTTGGTCGTGCAGATTTTTTGATAGTCTATTTACCCTTTCAGTTGGCTTGACCAACCCAACCTCCACCCCAGGCCCGCCCCTGACCTGTGCTGGTCAGACCCACAGCACAGGGCCTCCGAAAATTTGGGCCCAAGTCTGGGGTGGTTTTGGGTTGTCATGTCACTGCTGCAGTTTTGCTCCTTTTGTTTCTCCTGTATTTTTTTTTATTGTTTGTTTGTAAGATTCATATGGATTTTGACCTCTCTCCAGAAGCCTTTATTTTTAAGATTAATTGATTCTTAAAAAAAGCCCACGTAATTAGGCTATATAACTAAAAGAAAATTGTCTTGCCTTCTTTTCTTCTTCCTTTATTTCTCAACCAATCAAGATATTGCTTCATCTACTCATTCCAATTAAACCTCCTTGAATCAAGAGTTTATTAGTTTTTAATGATCATTATCAACATGTCTCGATTTATTAGTTATTAATTATCATTTCTGACCCTCACGTTTTTTTCGCTGGAGGAAGTCATGAATTTATTTTGGTTGCATTATCTATTAAGTTGAATTAATTTTTTACTATTATTTGTATTACATTTTTTATTTTTGTTTAACTAAATTTAGATTTAATATAAAAATTTAGGACCACAAAATATTTTTTGGAACAAGGCCTTCAAAAGGTCAGACCGGGCCTGCTCCATCCCTTCCCCCTTCTCCTTAGTCTAAACGTTCTTGGTCCTCTCTTCTGTGTGTGAGTGCTCAACAAAAAAATTGTAGAATTGGGAATTCATAAATATATATATGGTGAACGCTCCGGTACCCACTGGGTACCGATACACTATCACTAAAATTTCATCACAATTATGTTTGAATTTTAAAGTTTGAGAGTCTTAGTTTAGTGTTTAGGGTTTAGGATATAGTGTTTGGGGTCTTGAGTTTATTTTGGGGGTTTATGATATTTTAATTTGAACTTTTGGTCAAAAGTTAGAGTTTTACACACGATTTAGGATTTGAGCTTATGAACTAGTATTTGAGGGTTAGAATTCAGTATTTAGGGAGTAAGCATTATTCACTAGTGCTCATGATTTATTACAATGGATTTAGGACTCATTATTAGAATTTTAAGCATTTAAAAATGTGAATTTAGAGTGCTAGGGTACCGATACCCTGTGAGTACCAAAGCGCTTGCCATATTATATATATATATATCTCGTATTGTGAGGCTGTTAAGTTAAGGCAACAACCACTCCAGTTAAACGTCGTAGTATTCATTCCACCAAACCACCTTTTAAATACAATAAATAAATAAAATAAAAAAGCGAAAAAAAGAAGAAAATTTTATTTCAACTGTACCCAGACGGCTTTACTGGGAATTCCTTGATAAACAGCGCTAAGCATGTAATACCCAGTGGGTGCAACTGCAGTGTTTGGCGGAGTCCCAGCCACCACATCAAAAACACCATCCTGCCCAGGTGTTGGAGTCACCCCATCCATTCCCAACATTATAAGCCTCTGATTCATCGTCACCCCGTGAGTGCTAAATCCAGGTACCCCCATTGTTACCTTTAAATTGTTCTGCATATCAACTCCTCCCTTGGCCTTCACCTGAATCGTAACCCTAGCTTTGTATCCCATCTGTGCAATTAAAGCTCCGTTCAAGATCTCAGGCCTCTTTGCTGCAAGTGCAGGATCCAGGTATGGCGGTGAGAATTTCTCCACCCTCAATTCTGTTGGGAACATGGCTCCGTTGTAGATGTATCCGTTGTTTGTGTTGCTCCCGGCAACCAATACCCTGCCATCGGTAAGAACTACAGTAGAGGAATGGTACATTCTGGGTATTGTTGTTGGGACCAATGTACGGAATCTCTTTCCCAACTTTGCCTTGGGTGTGTAAATTAAGGGTGTGAGATTAGGTTCCCTTGCGAAACCCCAACCAGAAGCACCTCTCATAGCTCCATTAACGATTAGTACTTCTCCAGAGGGAAGGAGCATCATGTCGCCCATGATTCTAGCTGATGGCATAAGCTCCCTCTTCCAAACAGGTTTTGGGTCGGTGATACGGATCCTTCCACAATCTTCCAAGGCTTCGTAGAAGACATTCTGGCCTGCTTTGCTGTAGGAATCGATGTGGGCTGAACCTCCACAGACGAGAACCTCTGCAGGGACGGTGGCTGGATCTTGGCCTTGGAGTGAAGGCGGATTGGAAGGATAGCAGACATTCCACTTGCAGGGTAGTTCCGGTGGCCGCCTGCGAG
The DNA here is from genome assembly GCA_034768395.1 of Linum lewisii. Lineage (NCBI taxonomy): Eukaryota > Viridiplantae > Streptophyta > Magnoliopsida > Malpighiales > Linaceae > Linum > Linum lewisii. The sequence continues at coordinate 33,948,684 of CM068304.1, read as the reverse complement.
GACTGGGAATTCCTTGGCGATTGTATTTGTATTAGGGTTTAATAGGACAGATCTATTGTTTGCAAAGATAAAGATGTTAGAGTCAGTAGAGAGGAAGACAAATGGGTATAGATTGTTTTCTTCAGGATCTGCAGTCTGTTTAAGGAAATCGAAGAAGAATGGTTGGGCGTTGTGTTGTCCTTCTGGTGGAATGTATTCGAAGCTCTGTGCGTCTCTTCCTCCAACCACTATGAACCTCCCATCTGCTAGTTGTGCTTGTGTTGAGTACCTGAATCATTTTTCTCAAATTTTTCATTCTTGATCACAAAATGAACAATGCATTCATTCATATATGTATAGTGATTGATTACCATCTAGGAGCGGCAAGTGCAGTTGGGTATTCTCTCCAAGTGCAACCTTTGCATGAATCCAAATACCTAACAGTATTTGCTCCTCCTTGGAAACCCCCTGTGCTCACAAAGTTTCCTTCCAATGTCAGCCCACCGGATGAACACCATGTATCTGTCATCAGCTGCATGCATCATCCCAATCCCATGTTTTAATTATTCATTCATTCAGATTATTGAAAAAAAAAAGAGAATAAAATGAAATGAAAACTATACGGCAAGTTTAGAACAATTACCTCCAGCGGGATCAAGTTGTCGACATTGGCATCAAACAAAACAGAATGAGCATAGCAATCCTTCTCCCCTGTTTTAGGATTAAGAACACGACAAACCCCATTGGGCAACAAAATGTTTGATATCCTCCAGATTGTTGCATCATACATTATAATCTTCTCAACTTTAGGAAGTAATATTGAATGCATAGCAGACACTCCTGAGTTCTTGGAGAAGAGCTCCCATTGGCCATTAAATCCACTTGGATTAGTAAAAGGAAGCTCAACCTTTCCACCAACCTTGTCACCAGCAGCCACAGCATCAACGGTCGCAGCTGGTTGAGCCACGTCAGCAGCTCCTGCTTTTTTTTCTTTAGCTGTGATCTCCTCAACCTGTTTCAGTTCACCGTCAATTGGAGTTCCAACGTCGTTTGGAATCTTTCGTGTCTTGAAATCGTTGGGGTTTCCAAATGGGTTACCGAACTGCTCATGTGGACCCATAACGTGATCTCTGTTCATTGCACCAAATTCATGTGGCTTCAACATTTGGAAGTGGCCCATGCTTGGTGAGAAGAGGATTGGAAGCAACAAGAATAAGGCCTTCGCCATTTCCATCTTTTTATTTCTTCAAAATATATCTCTTTTTATTATTTTTTTTTATAATTTCCTAATACATATTTTCTTTTTTTCTCTTCCTTCCTGTGTGTGTATTTTTTTTTCTATTTTTTTTGTTTAGTTGAGAGATGATTTAGAAAGTTGTGAAGGCTTATATAGGGAAATAGGTTTGGAAGTAACAAAAATAGAAGCCATGGGTTACCGGTTCAATAGGGAAGTAAGGGAGATTGGTTGTTGGCTATGTGTGAGTCCGTGAGTTAATGTAGGATGCTTTTTCATGTTGTTCATAATTATGCCAATTATTTTCGACCATTCAAATATAAAAACCGAATACACGTATAAATCCATGATAATTAATTATTTTTTTCAAATCAAATCATCTAAGATATAATAAAAATAACATACAATTTTAAGGTTCTGATCTGTCCTCAGTAGCGAGCACAATTCCAGAGAGAGCAATAATAATGTTGTCTCTAACGCAACATTAATCTCAGCTTTTCATTTAATCTAACGGTCAATATTTTTTACTTGTTCTTTTTAAGCGTTTCATCTCATATGAACGGGATATCTTTTCAGCAAACTATTTTCTCGGTCGAATAACAAGTTGGCCGGACAGAGATCCTAATATTCGGGACATCATTTATGTATGGGAGCGCCACTTATGACGCACTGATTTTTTTCATCTCTACAGTCTGTACGAATTTCATATAGAGTGTATGTCATATATAGGTTGTACAATGACATATAAAGTGTACGAATTTCATATAGAATGTATACAATTTGTATGAACTATTTACAATCCTAATGTACGAAAAACAAATTGTAAAAAATAAATATAGAGTGTACCACTCTCGTACAAAGTGTATACAGTTGGTATACAAATCTCATACAAATTGTATAAAATAAATACAGAGTGAATAATTCACATACAAAGTGTATACAGTTCCCCTACAAACTATACAACAATAAATATAGAGTGTACAACTCTCGTACAAAGTGTATAAAGTTTGTATACAACTTATATAAACTGCAATACGAGATGTATACAGTGTGTATAGGCCGCATACAAACTGTACAGACGGGCCAACAAGAAATTTGTCAAGGAAAATAATTTTTTTTAGAAAAATAATTTTTTTCCACAATCATAGATCTAATGATGACGATCACGTGGGTGGAAAAAAATTCGTCAACGGTGGCACGTGTGATCGGGAAATTCGTCGAGAAATTTTTCGGTGATGAAAAATGGGAGTAAGCTCCAACAAACTAAAATAACTTAGAGTATTAAAAAAAGGATTGAGACCACATGATTAAACAACTCAGAGTTGGGGGAGAGTCCTTTCCCGTGTGAGAGTTGGACTCCGCCTCTGAGGTGGAACCCTATGCGGCTAGGGTTTCCATCTTCCCGTGGTGGGCTAGGAAAATCACGCGGCCCAAGTAACTTATCCGGAACCTTAGGCAGCTGATGGCCCTAGGGTTCAGGTCTGTTGTTCCTGTCCGTCGAGACATACGCCGGACCTGGGCGCCAAGCAACTAGGCTTGGGCTCATCAATTGCCCCCGAGTGTGATTTAGAAGCTTGGTGCAAGGGAAAGCTTCTATAACGCGCTCCAAGGAAATAGATGATCTGTACGCCATGAAAATGGTGTCTGATTTGAATGCCAAGGCGTTTGTCGGGTGTTGACGTCATCCTGTTTGCCTATGCTGACTGTAGAAAACTTCCCCAAGACGCTTTCCTGGGAAATACTACTTTTTTCCGCCTCCCTGATTTGCCAGCAGAGCAAATCCTTTTGACCCGAGCCGAGGTTTCTCCTGCTTGCCACGCGTCCCAACGGGGTTGGGTTCTCACATTTTGGATCACGATTGTTGTGTACATGTCTGACACACGTTATTTGAAAAGGAGGGGAGTCATTTTTAGGCGGGGCTTTTTCCGTCGCATGACTGACACGCGTCCCTCTAGGCGTATCTGGAGCGGTTTTCCTTACCGTGATCACCGTAATTCGCATGTCAGGCAGTTAAGAGGCGTCGCTTCACCGTCCCTTCTGTTCACTTTTAGATACCCTTTCTCCCCCTTTTCTCTTTCTCTTACTTCAGTCTTCCTTTCAAGCGAAGAAAACTTTCAGTTCCCTTGCATTTCCGTCCTCTAGTGTTTTGTTCTTACTTCGTCCTCCAGATCATCCGTTGATGCCTTTCCGACACCATGTCTGATAGCTCAAGTAAGATCTCTTTCTTTTTCCTTTCCTTTTTTAGCTTCGCCCCTATATGCCGTTTGGTCATCGTTGTTGTCTACGCATGCGCAAGGGTAGCGTTTTTTCAATTCTAGGCGTTCCGCTCCTTACTAACTTTTTGCCCCTCACCACTATCTTCTCGATTAGAATTTCCTGCTAATCCTTCGCGTCTCTCCTGAAGGTCAGACTCTCTTGGACGCCTCTATCCCCGTCGCCGAAGCAGACCGCCATGAGAGTTCTGACTCTAGTGATGACGTCGAGTCTTTCGCTCCTGTCTCTGGGCGATCCACTCGCTCTTCCAGCCATACTTTTTCTGACTGGATCTAAAAGAAAGAGGCGGGCGCCTCCGATTGTGGATCTGGATGACTACCCCCTCTTTGAGGAGGCAGTGTACGCCGATCCGCTCCACCTGGAACCATCGAGCCCCCTGATGACGTCCTGGAGGCGATTGTGGCGGCCAAGTACGCCGATGGGACACCTTGGGAGTTACCCCCTGCGACACTGGCTTTTTCCTCCCCCTCCACGACTTTGAATTGAGGGAGGATCATGGGGAAATTGACGAGCTTCTTGTGGAGAGTTGGGCAAGCATGTTCTTGACGCCAAGGGAGGCTGAGTGGTCCGCCCGCACAATTTTGGGGCTGCCTTACTTTCTTTACTGTTCGCCCAACTATGCTGTTGTTTTCCTTTCGCAGAACTCGTCCATCTTCCCCAAGTCCTACCAGTATTTTGGCTCCGGTCGTTTGTCCACTATCACAACTGTCTCGTGGGCTTTCACGGAGTTTGGTTGAAAGCCTTTGGATTTGGGATGCGCCTCCATTTGGAGCTTTGGCAGATGGATGTGCTTCGATGGTTGAGGTGTTCCATTGGAGGTCTTCAAGCGCATGTCTGGGCCACCTTTGCGGTGTTTATCATAGCTTGCAAGAAGAAATCTATTCTCCCTAACGCCTTTTTATTCCCACAACTATTTCGGGCAAACTCCCTAGGCGAACGGAATTACCTTCTCCTAGCGCTCCAAATTCCTTGCAGCATCACCGGCACCGTGAAAGACATGTTCATCCTGATTCCACTCCCACTTCTTCTTATTTCCAAGCCATGATAACCTCGTTCGGTACGCTCTCCTGCCCTCCACTTGGTCTCCTGGTGACATAAATAACTTCAATAAGGACCTCGTCCAGCTCGAGCAAACACTGGCCTTGGCTAGGCGCATTAACTCCTATGCCCTTGACCTTTCTTACATTGGTTATCACACGCTGAAGCAGTTCCTTCCTGGGGGAGGCGAGTGCTTTTCTTTTGTTCGTTTCCTGTATTTCCTTGTGCTTTGTGCTAATGCTTGTTGTTTTGTTATTCTTTCTGTGCAGTTGATTCCTTGGTGAGCACTCTACTCACGTCGCACGTTCGAAGGTCCGCGGATAAGGCTAAGGTTACCATGGGCAGGCAGTCGAGGTCTCCTGCTTCTTTTACCCGCTCCCAACCGCTAGCGTCCCACAAGGGAAAGGGATTGAGGCCTCTCCTCCGCGCTCTTCTGCTCCTGCGCCACCTCTGAAAGCTCTGCTCGCCCCCCCTAGGAAAATGCGGAAGACCGTTGCCCGAAAGTCGTTAAAGCCTGGGAAGTCCTCCGAGCCACTAGAGTTGTCCTCTTTTGATGAGGATGCCGATATATTGACTCGTCCACTCTCTTTTGGGAACGTACGCTTTCCTCGGGTTGATCCTAGTGAGGGACGCTCGTCATCAGTCATGGGCCTCGCCGAATTAGTAGCCACCGAGTGGGGGTTGAACCACCCTTCAAACAGTAATGAGGAGAGTGCAGCCACTACTAATGTCGTCCACTACCTCCTGGTACACTTTAACCCTACCCTTTCCTCTTATTCGCCTTTTGTTAACCAGCTGCCATGTACTTACTCCCTTTATTAATTCCCAGAGCTTTGCTAAGGTGGGTGCAAGGAACATCCGCTATCACGCTGAGAAGAGGGCTGGTGGTCGGTCTGGAACGCCTAGGTAGGGCCATCACATCCTGAACTTGGAGAAGGAGGCGGAGAAGCTGCGGGCGGACGTGAAGGAGCTGAGAGCAGTGAAGGTACCTTTCATGCCTTTTCTCTCCCTTTTAATCTCCTTTTTCTTTCTTTATGTCATGATTTCCCATCTGTGTGCGGGCGGAGGTGGACAAGCTTACTCTAGCAAAGGACGTCGAGATCTTGGAGCGGAAGAATGTTGTCGCCTCGCTGGAGATGATCCTGGAAAACTTGGTCGATATAGTATCTCGCCTGGAGCGTGAGCTGGAGGTGGTTCGGGGTCGCGAGGAAGCTTGGGAGACCAAGAGAGTAGAGCTGAAGGCCCAATTTGGAGAGCGTGTCGGTGTGGCCATGCATGAGACCGTCACTGCCCTTCGGCACCATATGCGATAGGTGCATTCTGGTTTTTTCTGGGATCAAAGGAAAATCATGACGGCCGTCCTTAAGCGTCAGGTTGCGACCAGGTACCGTATCATGGATGCCGACTATAAGCTTGAATGCGACGACCATGGCATCCTAAGGGTAGCAAGAAGTCGCCTTCGTGCATCCTTTATTTTTAATGCATGGATTCTGCGCCACTGTGCGCCTTTATTTTATTGTCTAGACACTGCGTCCTTGGACGTCCTTTTGCCATCTACTGCAGCGGACGCTTTGGCCGCAGGGCCTTTAATTTATGCATCCTTTTCTGCTTTATCTTTACTCTTAGTAGCTTCGGCGTTTAATGTTATGCCGCAGGAAAACTTCAAGGGGAGTTAGAATTCCCTCCGCCTAGAGAGTTTGCCTAGAGCCTCGACGTTTAATATATGCCTTAGGTCTTCGAGAGGAGTTAGACTTCCGATAGTATTGTTGTAAATTTATTCCAAAAAACTAATCCGATAAACTAGGAAACAAATAGGCTGGTCGAAGCCATTACATAAAAAAAATACGAAAACTAACTATTCCTCTATCCTTGCCTCATACTTCTGGAGATGCATGGCGTTCCACATTTTTTAAATTTGCTCGCCCGTCATGCTCTCCAGTTTGAACGTGCTTGGGCCTACTACTCCTCTTATCTTGTACGCCCCCCAGTTGGCATTTAATTTTCCATACTGAGGGATAGGTCGAAACACCTTACGGATGACTAGGTCACCTTCTTGGAGGTGGTGAGGCCTGAGGTGTACGTTCACCCTTTTTGCCAGTTGTGCCTTTTTCGCCCATAGGCATATGTTGGCGATCTCTCATCTCTCTTCTACCATGTCGAGGTTGTCGAGCAGATTCTTTGAGTTCGCCAGGTCTTCCTAGTTGCTGCTCGATCGCTTGGTAGCCCTAGGTCCACTGGGAGAACAACATCCATCCTATAAACTATGGCGTAACGGGGTTTCTCTTTTTTACGGTCTTGAATGAGGTGTGGTTTGCCCACAGGACTTATGGGAGCTACTCAACCCATTGTCCTTTTGCATCGTCCACCCTATTCTTCAGACCCTTGAGGATTTTCTTGTTCATGGCTTCTGCCTATCCGTTCGCCTGAGGGTACGCCACTGAGGCCAAGTGTATCATGATCTTGTGTTCTTCGCAAAATTCCAGGAATGGTGCTTAGTCGATCTGCGTTCTATGATCATAAATGAATCCCTTGGGAAGAATAAATTTGGTGATGATGTAGGAGATGACGAACTTCTAGATTTGGAACGCTTTAATGGACGCCAATGCCTTTGCCTCCACCCACTTGGTGAAATAGTCTACCGCTACCACTAAAAACTTGCGTTTACTGGTTGCCTCGGGAAAGGCCCCAAGGTCCATACCCCAGAAGGCGAACAGCCATGGCGACACAATTGGTTGGAGAGTTGTAGCTCGGAGGTGATGTTGTACGGCGAACAACTGGCATTTCCTGCATTGTTTAACGATACTCTCCGCATCTCGGCGTATGGTTGGCCAGTAATACTCCTGATGCAGTACGTTCCATTTGAGGCTTTTCTCCCTGATATGCGTTCCACATGTCTCGTGATAGATTTCATGGAGCACGTAGTCCGCCTCTTCTTCACTAAGGCATTTAAGATAATGACCAGTGAAGAACTGTCGATACAGGTTATCCTCTAACATCACGCATCTGGAGGCTTGCCTTCTTATCTTGGTGGCTTCATTACGCCCTTCTGGGAGGGCCCCGTGTCGTAGGTAGGCCCTAATTGGCATTCGCCAGTCTTCGACTTCGTTTGCCTCAGTCTGATCTATCGCCATGCACATGGCTTCTTCTTTTTCCAGCTCCACTATCACCATTCATCCTTCGTCAAAGCTCATCAATGTGGCTAGTTTAGAGAGGTCGTCCGCGTGGATGTTTTCTTCTCTGGCTACGTGGTTGATTTCTACTTTGTCGAACTCGGTGACCAACAACTTTGCTTCATCCCTGTATACCATTAACAATCCCTCTCGTACTTCAAAAGTACCCTTCATTTGGTTTACTACGATCGTCGAGTCAGAATAGACCCGAATTTACTGTACACCACTCAGCTTAGCTAGGCGCAGACTAGCGATCAAGGCTCCGTACTCAGCTTCTGATACACTGCAGAACAGTTTTAGCTAAGCTCCGTACTTAAGCTAGAAGAGTTTTAGCTAATCATATCTAATAAACAAGAATAAAAAACAACATATCTAATAAAGCTCCGTACTCAGCTAAGAACAGTTCTAGCTAGAAGAGTTTTAGCTAATCATATCTAATAAACAAGAATAAAAAACCACAAGAGAATTCATCTTAAGAAGTAAGAACAGAGAGAAACTGTAAAACATCATTTTGATGATTCTGAGCTTCTTCGATCTTGAAAATCTTTAAATCCTATACTCCGAGCGTCTTCTGGAACTCCAAAATATGCTCTCAAATCTCTCTAGGTCATGGCTCCTCTCAGAAAGTCGAATGTCCCATAAATTGGGGCTGAAGGGATGCTTAAATAGAGCCGAAATCCGTCTGTTTAAGTTTTAGGATATGGAAAAGGCCAAGTTTTCGCCGAAGACTATTAAGTTTTCACCTAAAACTTCTCCACTAGCAGAATTCCTTCGTTGTTTTGATGATTTCTACTCCGTTTGAACTCCGACTTTGTCCTCTTCGAAGCGCTGGACTCATGAGAGAGTTCTCTACAATACGGTAACCTGGAGGCTCAACAAAAAAACTCACAACCAAGGTAAAAATAGCCAAAATATGGACAATGTACGGACTTGGAGCCGAGAATCGCATAGTTAACATATTTACACCAAATACTCATGACGATTGCATAAATGGGTGTGAAATGTAGTTTAATATGGGAAGATAAACACTATAAATCTAGTGTCATTAAATCACCCCACACTTAAACTTTTTCTTGTCCCTAAGCAAAGTAAATTTAGAAACACACTCAAATTCATAAATGACGAGACTAGTCAAATTGAAGTTCAATCCTAACAATTAGGCTTAGACAGTTCCACGTAGAAAACATAACCTACACATGCAATATCATCAACCAAACAAGTCTAGACCTCACTACTTTTTGCACACTTTAAGTAGTAGTTTTTTAAAACGCATTTCTTACAAAAAACAATTAATCACAAATTATCGGACTACGACAACACCAACTCTAATCCAAAAGGTCTTAAGCTCGGGCCATGATGCGGATTAGTTGGAGGTAGGAAATATTTGGGAAATAGTGAGTGAACGTGACGTGGCTATCGAATTAACTTCATCCGCTTTTAGACCTGCGCGTTACATGTTCTAGCTAGGACCGATTTAAACAACAATTTCTTTCAAGATTATCGACTTCTTCTATCTATTTACTGCATACTAGTGCTCAATCTGAACACTTCACTTAGGTGTTGGATCTGCCTAGCTCACAACAGTTGTGCCTATGTTAGTGCTCAACCCGAACACTTCACTTAGGTGTCTGGTTTGCCTAGCTTTATTTTCAGCACTTAATTCAATTAAAATTAATTGCTATGCTTTGGAATAGAACAAACATTTTCTTCACAAATTTTGAAATTCAGCTACTTGATTGTTATGCCCCGGATTTTTTTTCGAATTTTTAATCATTTCTTAGCAAAAGGTGGAACACGAGTCCATTCGAGGTTACACCTAAAGGTTAGTACAAGTTGGTCGATTGGAAGGATTCAATTCGGAAACGTGAATCAAACCAAGAATTTTTATTTTTTATTTTTATTTTTTTCGGCCAACACAAAAATGACGCCGTTTTGGTCATCTTCTTCCTTGGGCCACCAGTTCGACGACCAACATTTTTTCGGCGACCAGAATCGCTCTGGTGTTCCTTCCCAATGGCCAAAAGGCATGTTTTTAGCCTATTCGGGACAAGGAACCCCACCAGAACGTGAAGGAACACTCGGGAATCGAGATTGGAGCTTAAGTCCATCCAGAAACGGACAAAACAGAAACGGAGTTGATCCCACTCCGACGGAAATCTCGGAACGATGGCGACTTCTCCAGAGTTCCACTCAACCCGTAAACCTTATCTCTTTTGGCTCTAATCAACTCTCCCTGAAGCCTATAAAACCCGACTCTTACTTTGAATCAAAGCATATCTCATCCTAATGCCGTCTCTCAGTCACTCTGACACCATCTCCGACCAAAGATGGGTTTAAGGGTTCCAAGCACCGTCAGTCTAAACTGAAACCCTCTTTTCAGCTTTGACAGTTTGATCCAGGAAGTTGCGCAGCCGTTAACTCCCTATCTTCGAGTCGACTCTTTAGGTGGGTTGGTTTAAGGGGTAAATTCCTTGGATTAATTAATTCCTCCATTTAAATAGCTATTTGGTTAAACTTTGTCACTAACCAAATATTGTAATTATTTTCGAATTAATCGTTGGATGGGAACCAGATCAATGAGTGAGGTACTCGGGCCTTATTTTAGACTCGTGCATGCTTAATTTAAGGTTCTTTTAATTCTCGTGGATGATGGGAGTTGGGTGGAATTAGCCTCGACCGGATGATGGGAGTTGGGTATTGTTAGCCACAATCGGTTCATGGTAGTCGGGAAGAATAGTGACTCTTGTGAAGTCCCTATTATAGGCTCATAAGTAAGCTTTATCGATGATGGTGTAGAGGTTAGCTAGGCGGGAAGAGGGGACACCCTATTCGATGTTAATTGTGGTGTTATTATAGAAACCGTTTGGTGTACTAACGGTTATGCGATTTGTCCTTAGTGCGGCCATGAACTTGAGGACCATGCCCATTGTGGTCATATGCTCCTCTTTTACTTTTCACATTTCTTTATACTTGAATGTTAAGGACTGACCCTTGAACCACCCACCAGGTCAATTCGCAGCTAATCAGGAGTAAGCGGTGCAAAAGGAGCCTCGAAAATCATGTCGGGAGACTCTCAGTGAGTGTCAAGGATGTTGGTCGAGTGTTTCTATTTATGTGGAGTGTGATTTGAAATTGTGTGTTTGGTTTGTAATAACTACAACTCGTTTGTTGGTTTTGCCCATGCTTTGGGGCCCGCTTTGCGTTTCTGCCTTTGAACGTTTGTCAACGACTTTGCAATTGTGTTTTCTTCTACTTTAAGCAATAAAGGTTGTTTTCAAAGGTTTTAAAGTTTGGGACGTTACATTTTGGTATCAGAGTCGGTCTTCCCTCTATTTCTTGGTTACCCAAGAGATATGGAAGTCGTCGGATTTTGGAAATCATGAGTTTTAAGAAATAAAATGGATATTGATTTGGGAGTTCGAATTAGGGAAATTCCTGGACAATCTCAATTCCTTGTTTCCTGACCCAAAATAGGAACCCAATTGCGGCGCAATTGAAATCTTTTTCAGTTTTGAAATCACCTCCGAGAAGGAATTGAAATTCTTTTGAAATGAGTGGGTTTTGGGGGAATTGATTTATTTTTTCTGTGTTATACATCTTTGCTCCTCCCCGGCTTGGCATCTCCTGGACATGTCAAGGCAATTGTAACGAACCAGTAACTCTCTTTACAAGTATAATTTTAAAATCGTCTTCCACCATACCGACCGGCGTTCAAAATTTTAGGATTATTCTTCATTATGGTGAGCACGTGTGGGTAATTGGTTTGCTTTATAAATCAACATTGTACAGTAGTATACAATACAATAATTATGTTAGCTCTAGTTGATCAATTTTGATCAAAATAATGGAATGAGATTGCAAAAATATTGTTTATTTAGGTGATGATTATCTCTTATATAATTTTGGTTAATGATAATTATAGGGTTGGTTTTTTTTCATTGTATGATTGTGGATTGGCTAGCCTTTTGTTATCTAATTAAGGGTAGTCTGGACATTGTATGAGGTGTATAATTCAATTCCATATTGGCAATTAGATGAGGAAACAAGGAATTTAATTCCGGTGGAATCCTTGATCCCTCCAACAATCTAATTCCATTGAAATTATCGATTCCCACAACAATTAAATTCCTTGCGGGAAACGACCCCTACGATTTTTTTTCGGTTTTAAAAATCAAGATTGAGTCAAATGGTTCCTTCTGAAGCGCTTCATATTCAAAGTTTTAGCAGTTTCAAAAACACTCCACAAAATATGATTCCCTCATTACGGTGCTAACTTGAGAATGTTCTATGTCTCAACAGAGCCAGTTACGACCAATAGCCTCGGGAGCCCCGACAGCCTCCACCTCCTCCACCCGTGCAACTAGCAAGGGTGGCACCTAACTCCAAAGCTTTTCGAGACCTGGGGGTGGAAGACTTCTTTTACGACGATCGAGACCCTGTCGTCTTTGAGCGATGGTTAGGAAAGGTTATTAACACACTTTAGGAGATGCGAGCTGCCGATGAGGATAAGGTCCTCTTAACCTTAAACCTCTTTCAGTGCACCGCATTTCACTGGTGGCTCACGCAACCTGCTAGTCAGCAGGACCCACCAGAGATCACGTGGGAAGAATTTCTACGAGCCTTCAGGGAGAGCTTCCTTCCACCATCTTATCATGAGGATAAAATGCAAGAGTTCCTCGCCATCAAACAGGAGTGGGGAAGTGAGGATCGGGAATCGGTGGTTGACTACACAGCTCGGTTCGAACAGCTGTTACCTTATGGAGGACCCCTCTATCAGGACCTGGTAGCCAAGCGAGATCACTATGTCAATGGATTAAGGCCTCAGCTCTAAAAGTCCTTGTGCACCATCGCATGGAAGGATCGTTGGGAAGCCTATCACGCGGCGATGAACTTGGAAAGGGCCGACCAGTGAAAACAAAAAGTTGCGAGCAAGGAATCGGGAAAGAGGAAGGTGGTTGGGTCACGTAAGGAGTCACCATGGACCTCTCGCTGAAAGAAGAAAAAGGCTAGGACCTATAGCCAGGGTTACGCTTACCCTCCGCCAAGGCCAATTAGGAGCGCCCCCTCTCCAGGAGCCCCACCCAGCTGCAATTTTTGCGGAAGACCACATCTCGGTGAGTGCAAAATTCACACCGGCACCTGCTTCGGATGCGGAGAAAAGGGACATTACAAGCGTGAATGTCCTAATAGAGAAGTTCAGGGAAGGGCTACGTCGGAGCCAACCATTAATGGCGGAAGACCACCGTCAGGAATTCGATCTGGAAGTAGGCGAGATCGAGGTCACAACAATGAGGGAGGGCACGACCGCCGAGACCAAAGCCAGGCGTCTCGAGTTGGAGGACAACCCAGGCTCTTTGCTGTGCAGAGGGAGGAGGCCAACGCAGCTCCTAATGTGGTTACTGGTATGATTACGATTTGTGGTCAGCCAGCTTTTGCTTTAATGGATTCTGGGTCTACGCATTCATTTATTTCCAGTATGTGTGCGCATAAACTAGGGATAGAACCCACTCCTCTAGGCTAGAATTTAGGAGTGCGAACGCCAGTTAGTGATACCTTGATCGCCGACTCAATTTTTTGAAACTGCGTTATCGTAGTAGCTGGATAAGATACAATAGTAGACTTAATTCCCCTCCCTTTCTTCGAGATTGACGTAATCCTGGGTATGGATTGGTTGTCTCGAAATCACGCGAAACTGGACTGCTTCAACAAGGAAGTAAGCTTCAAAGTAGAAGGCCGAGGCACTGCACTGTTCAAGGGAATTCGGAGGCCCGTCCCCGGAGCTCTTATTTTGGCTACTCTAGCTTTCACCTTAATTCGAGAAGGATGTGAAGCTTACTTGGCACACATGATGGAAGCACCAACATTGGAGCTTAAGGACGTTCCTGTAGCAAGGGAGTTTCCTGAAGTATTCCTGGAAGAATTTCCTGGTCTTCCGCCGATACAAGAGGTGGAGTTTGACATCGAGGTGGTTCCCGGAACCGCACCAATTTCAATTCCACCTTATCGGATGGCTCTTGTGGAGCTGAAGGAATTGAAGGAGCAGCTTCAGGAGCTACTTGACAAGGGATTCATTCGACCCAGCGTTTCACCTTGGGGAGCTCCAGTGTTGTTTGTAAAGAAGAAGGATGGAAGCTTGAGGTTGTGCATCGACTACCAGAAGTTAAATAAGGTGACCATCAAAAATCGATACCCGCTACCAATGATATACGATTTGTTGGACCAACTTTAAGGAGCAACGATTTTCTCGAAGATCGACTTGAGGACTAGATATCATCAACTGCGGGTAGCCGAAACTTCATTTTAAAAAACTGCCTTCCGGACTCGCTATGGTCATTACGAATTCTTGGTAATGCCGTTTGGGCTAACCAACGCACCTGCTGCATTCATGGCCCTCATGAATGGAGTGTTGCACGAGTACTTAGATAAATTCGTCATAGTCTTCATAGACGATATCCTGGTTTACTCAAAGAATTGGGAGGACCATGAGGAGCACCTAAGGACCGTCCTACAACGGCTGAAGGAGGAACGACTCTACGCAAAATTCTCTAAGTGTGGATTTTGGTTAAAGGAAGTCGTATTCTTGGGCCACCTCATCTCTGGTAAAGGTGTAGAAGTAGACCCGAGAAAGATCGAAGTTGTAGTTAAGTGGGCACCCCCAAAGAATGTGTCTGAGGTACGAAGCTTCCTGGGCCTGGCAGGGTACTATCGGAAGTTCGTGGAAGGATTCTCACGCATTGCCCGACCAATGACTCAACTTCTTCACAAGGGAGCAACGTTCACCTGGGATGAGAAGTGCCAAGAAGCGTTTGACGAGCTAAAAGGGAAGCTGACCTCCGCGCCAGTCCTCACTCTTCCACAAAGTGGGGAAGAATACTCGGTTTATAGTGACGCGTCACACCAAGGCTTGGGATGCGTACTAATGCAGGGAAAGCGGGTTATTGCATATGCCTCTCGACAACTACGTCCACATGAGGTCAATTACCCCACCCATGACTTGGAGTTAGCAGCTGTGGTATTCGCCTTGAAGTTATGGAGACACTACCTTTACGGCAAAACGTTCACCATTTTTACGGATCACAAGAGCTTGCAACATCTAACTGAGCAAAAGGAGTTAAATATGAGACAAAGGAGGTGGATCGAATTGCTCAATGATTATGACTGTATAATCAAATATCATCCCGGGAAGGCCAATTTGGTTGCATATGGCTTAAGTAGGAAAAAGGATAGCCCACTACCAGAACTCACAGTGCTTCGGGCTCTGAACGTTGAACTTCACGTAGATGGAGTCACAACTTTCTTAGCAAATTTGAAGATCCGTCCGTTACTCTATGACAAGATCAAGGAGAAGCAGGAGGACGACCCAGAAATAAGGAAACTTAAGGAGCGGCTCAAGGAAGAAAAGGCTTCAAGTTTTCTTCTGGTTAACGGCTTACTAACTTGTCAAGGACGGGCTTGTGTCCCAAACGTAGACAAACTTCGTCAAAACATACTCGATGAAGCCCACTCGGCACCTTACGCAATGCACCCAGGAGCTACCAAGATGTACCAATCCTTGAAGAAGCACTATTGGTGGCCTGGCATGAAGAAAGAAGTAGCGGAGCACGTTCATCGTTGCCTTGAATGTCAGATGATTAAGGCGGAACATCAGGCCCCAGCTATCCATCATTTACCTCTGGAGATTCCTGAGTGGACATGGGAGAAGATTACCATGGATTTCCTGTATGGGCTACCAAGGACTCCTAAGGGACATGATGGCGTTTGGGTCATAGTGGACAGATTCTCGAAAGCGGCCCACTTCATTCCCATCAAATTTAAACCCGGTCCAGATGAGCTAGCAGAGTTGTACATTCGAGAAATTGTGCGGTTGCACGGGGTTCCGGTCAGCTTTGTGTCGGATCGAGACCCTAGCTTTACCTCTCGATTTTGGGTGAGTCTTCAGAAGGCCTTGGGCACAAAAGTGCACTTCTCCACGGCTTATCACCCCCCAAACCGACGGCCAATAGGAGAGGACCATTCAAACGTTGGAGGATCTCCTTCGCGCTTCTGCCATGACCATGAAGGGCGCATGGGATGAACACATGCCGTTGGTAGAATTCGCTTACAATCAGTATCACAGTTCGATAAAAGCTGCGCCTTATGAAGTACTCTACGGGAGGAAATGTCGAACTCCGCTATACTAGGACGTAGAGGGAGTGAGGCAACTAGAAGGGCCTGAAATTATTCAGAAGACGATGGAAAAAGTCGAGGAAATACGACGGAATCTTAAAGCTGCTTAAGACCGTCAGAAGAGTAACGCAGAAAGGCCTGGGCCACCGTTCATACGAAGTAGGAGAGCGAGTATTTATGCGGGTGTCTCCATGGAAGGGAGTCATGCGATTTGGCAAGAAAGGGAAATTGAGTCCCCGGTACATCGACCCGTATGAGATACTAGAACGCATCGGTCCACTAGTGTACCGGCTGGCGTTACCTCCTAACTTATCTCGAATACACGATGTATTCCACATAAGCATGCTTCGAGCTTACAGATCCAACCCGGATCACGTACTCAAATTGGAAGACGTTGAGTTATCCGACGACTTAACCTATGAGGAGGTTCCGGTAGAGATAGTAGATCGACAAGAGAAGGATCTACGGAAGAAGAAGATTCCCATGGTGAAGGTCGTGTGGAGGAATCAGGGAACGAAAGGTGCAACCGGGAAAACTGAGAAGAGTATGAGGGAGAAGTACCCTGACCTCTTCTCGGACTAAATAGGGTTGGTAATCCTTACTCGTCTAAGTTATAAATCCCTTTTTTCCCTCATAATTTCATCCTTTTTCAGGAACTAGAATTTCGGGGAAGAAATTTCCTGAAGGAGGGGAGAAATGTTACACCCCAAATTTTCTTTTTGAATTTTTAATCGTTTCTTAGCAAAAGGGGGAACACGAGTCCATTCGAGGTTACACCTAAGGGTTAGTACAAGTTGGTCGATTGGAAGGATTCAATTCGGAAACGTGAATCAAACCAGGTAGATCGAGCTATGAAGTAGCTAGGGATGAGGGATTGTTGATTGACCTGTAGCCTAGTTGGTTTTAGAACTGGATTAGCACTTAGCTGACCTAGGTTCAAATCCCAGCCAGACTTTTTATTTATTATTTTTATTTTTTCGGCCAGCACCAAAACGACGCCGTTTTGGTCGTCTTCTTCCTTTGGCCACCAGTTCGACGACCAGCATTTTTCCGGCGATCGGAATCGCTCTGGTGTTCCTTCCCAATGGCCAAGAGGCATGTTTTTAGCCTATTCTGGACAAGGAACCCCACCAGAATGTGAAGGAACACTCGGGAATCGAGATTGGAGCTTGAGTCCATCCAGAAATGGACAAAACGGATAAGGAGTTGATCCCATTCCGGCGGAAATCTCGGAATGACGACGACTTCTCCAGAGTGCCACTCAACCCGTAAACCTTATCTCTTTTGGCTCTAATCGACTCCCTGAAGCCTATAAAACCCCGCTCTTTCTTCGAATCAAAGCGTATCTCATCCTAAAGTTGTCTCTCAGTCACTCTAACACCATCTCCGACCAAAAATGGGTTTAAGGGTTCCAGGCACCGTCGGTCTAAACTGAAACCCTCTTTTCAACTTTGACAGTTTGATCCAGGAAGTTGCGCAGCCGTTAACTCCCTATCTTCGAGTCGACACTTTAGGTGGGTTGGTTTAAGGGGGTAAATTCCTTGGATTAATTAATTCTTCCATTTAAATAGCTATTTGGTTAAACTTTGTCACTAACCAAATATTGTAATTAGTTCCGAATTAATCGTTTGATGGGAACCGGATTAACTAGTGAGGTACTCGGGCCTTATTTTAGACTCGTGCATGCTTAAGTTAAGGTTCTTTTAATTCTCGTGGTGATTTACCTCTAACCAAGCACTAACCCCTCTGAGTTGGTTTCCCTCCCGATAGGTTAGATTATGCAGGATAATGAGTGACACGGATCCTCATTAATTCCGGTTTATAAAGTTATGACGCATAAGGTTAGAGGGACTTAAGTAGTCCGAGTGACTCCCCTACTTACCTGGAAATTAAGACAGAAAGTCTTAGTTTTGTCAACAAGGTGTCGTTTCTATGGAAAGTTCTATCTTTCCAGAACCGTCGATTTATACCTAATTGTGTTTGATTTGATTATGGTTAAACCGTGATGTTATCTGATGATGTTTGGCACCTAGTGTATATAGGTGGAAAGTAAAGCCTCTCTAGCTAGTCCTCTGCCAGAAACATCGATGGATATGGGTTCCTACCGGGTGATGGGAGTTGGGTATTGTTAGCCCCAATTGATTCACAGTAGATGAGTACAGATAGCCCGAACCGGATGATGGGAGTTGGGTGGAATTAGCCTCGACCGGATGATGGGAGTTGGGTATTGTTAGCCACAATCGGTTCATGGTAGTCGGGAAGAATAGTGACTCTTGTGAAGTCCCTATTATAGGCTCATAAGTAAGCCTTATCGATGATGGCGTAGAGGTTAGCTAGGCGGGAAGAGGGGACGTCCTATTCGATGTTAATTGTGGTGTTATTTTTGAAACCGTTTGGTGTACTAACGGTTATGCAATTTGTCCTTAGTGCGGCCATGAACTTGAGGACCATGCCCATTGTGGTCATATGCTCCTCTTTTACTTTTCACATTCCTTTATACTTGAATGTTAAGGACTGACCCCTGAACCACTCACCAGGTCACTTCGCAGCTAATCAGGAGTAAGCGGTGCAGAAGGAGCCTCGGAAATCATGTCGGGAGACTCTCAGTGAGTGGTCAAGGATGTTGGTCGAGTGTTTCTATTTATGTGGAGTGTGATTTGAAATTGTGTGTTTGGTTTGTAATAACTACAACTCGTGTGTTGGTTTTGCCCATGCTTTGGGGCCCGCTTTGCGTTTCTGCCTTTGAACGTTTGTCAACGACTTTGGTATTGTGTTTTTTCTACTTTAAGCAATAAAGGTTATTTTCAAAGGTTTTAAAGTTTGGGACGTTACATTGATTATGGAATTTAGCTACTTGATCCTAGCTAGTTATAACTTTTACATAAGATTTCGAATTGGATTTCAGTCTAATCTCAAGTCACAATCACAAGGGATCGAATGGGGAATGATAAAAACATGGACGAGAGCTGAAAATGTGTATCAACCAACAAACAACAAACATGGACGAGAGCTGACGTCGGGTAGGCTTTTTGGGTGAAAGTGGTGAAAATTCTAAGTGTCTTCTCTTCTTAGGGTGGTGTTATTGAGCAATTGTAAATACGTATTAAGCCAATCAATTCAATTAATTCAAATTTCAACTACATGAGTGATTTAATATATGTTTTGACCTAGACTCGTTTAATATCAGTCATGACACGCTGGTTACAGGTTCTAAATGGAACAGTCTAAGCGTCATTGTGAGAAACTGAAGTCAATTTAACATTGCAAGTTAAAGAAAGAGCATATTTCAATTAGAGAAGTCTAATAAAAATCACACATCCCTCAAATAAATCCCACCCCACACTTAAACTGGATTTTGTCTTCACAAGACTAAGTTAGAGCAATATGGAATACTTGGGGATGATGGAGAAAGTCGACTATGGTAATGGAGGGCAAGAAGCAGACTGAAGCAACTACGGAGTCCTACAAAATAAAAAAATAAAAGAAAGATAAAAAGTGAAACCGGGACAAGTGTCCCGGATCCACACAAAATAAAGTCAAAATGAAGAAGGTCTGGCCTTGGTTCAAGGCGGCTTGAGCTTTAAATTGATTATCATGGTCGTCAAGTCTGGCCATGATCTAATTGAGCTTCTTATCTATCTCGCTCTCCTTGGATTCCTGTTGCATCGTCTTTTGGGGTGGTTGCCTTCCGGTGAACCCAAGTGGCCCTTGATAGCGGTAATTGTTGTTGGCATACTGGTTCTGGGGATTGCCTGGTGTTGAACCATAGTTGCCTTGATTCTGGTGTGATGGCTAGTACAGTCCATTGGATTGATTTGCCAGTTTGTTTTCTTGGAATGACCTTGATGATCGACCGGTCTAATTCTATTTTTTTTTTATCGTGGAAGCTCCAGTTACGGAGGACCATAGTTCGTGCACCATCCTAACTAAAAGAAAAAAGAAAAAAAAGGGTGGGAGTGGGGGTGGGGGTTGACTTAAAGGATGAACCTATAACCTTAGGCTAAACCTTTACTTTTGATTTGGGTTGCAAAGAGAATAAGATTATTCATAAGAAGTCATGCTACATAAAGTAAAGTGCAAATTTTGCCAATCAATTGAGGTCAGATTTAATTAGTTCCAAATTAAACATTTTTAATCAAATACACTACACAACGTGTCAATAAATCAAACTTAACAATTACATCCAAAATGAAATGAAATCAAAACGTAATCATTGTCACGTCCTAATTAAAAAGGACAAAATGTAGCAATAAAACAATCATGTAATTAAGGGTGAGTAAATTACGACACCATTAAGCCAATTAATCATTAAAATTGAATTTCTTAATTATGATTTTAAAAAAATCTAAATAAAGACACATTTAAGTTGATTAAGGAAGAAATTAATAAAAATAACCTTACACGATGCTCTATAATTAAAGAAAAAATCCTTAACTGAGGCTTAATCATTAAAAATGAATTTCTTAATAAAGATTTTAATGGACGCCTAAATAAAGGGACGATTAAGTTGATTAAAGAAGAAAACAATATAAATAAAGTTAGATGTGGAATAATTAAAGAAAAATCCTTAATTGACGCAATTAAAATTAATGTAGATTTGAAGATAAAAACACACAAAAAAAAAAATATTTCGCCGGCGATACACCACCACGCCGGAGAAGGAATATACTTTTCGGGTCTAAGGTGCATGCAACCTATTAAGAAATAAATTTTCACTTCTTCGAGGTAGAACCATGGCTTTCTGGGAAAATGAAATTAAAGTTCATCATCAAAGGAACAAGTCTTGGTAAGTAAATATATTCAGTCCAAAATACCTAGCTCCAAACTTGACAGACAAATTGAATAGCTTTTAACCAGTATGTGCTTTGAAACAAAATTTCAATGAAACTTTCTCAAGTATAAATACACACCTCACATAGAGGGACTAGAGGACAAAGTCCTCATTACCGGTATAGGTTAGAATCCAAACCGTATTCAAATCCGTGTCATGAATAGATAAATCATCACGAACTGCTTCTCAAAAAGAGGAAAGGTAAAATGAATGAAAATTTGTAACCTTTGTGTTCTATTCTCCCATAAACTTGTGTTCTATTCTCTTAATATCCAAATAGAAAGGAGGAGGAGGGAGGTGCTGCGTTAGAGTTATAAGGAGGACGCTCTTGAAAAATTCTCTTTTGATGTTGTTGTTGAGGTTGTCTGAAATGACGGTAGTTAGAATATTCCTGCTGGTTGTTGGTGAAGGCTTGACCAATAAAATCCAGCTCTTCGATAGACCAGACACCTGCTTTTCCAAAATTCTGGCAGTTTCCTCCATTGTGTGCACATGCGCACCACTCACAGTCGGCAACCAAGACAGAAGCTGATGGAGGATTGATGAGGGCATTAGATTTCTTGAGATGTTTCTGAACTTCAGCCTTGATCTGTTCTTCTAGACCCAATTGGCTTTGTGTTCCTTCGGATTGCCTCTCCCAATTTCTGGATTTAGAGGCACAACTTGCAAAATGAAGAAGAGCAGCTTCTGGAGTAAGGGCGGTGTAGTCACCTTCAGCTAAGGAGTTCACCCACTTGGAAGACTCAATGTTCATTCCTCTGGTAAGGATCTTAGCTAACTGTCGTTGCTTGAAGCCATGATGAGGGCAGTCATAGAGGAGTTCTTGGAATTCATTCCAACCATTATAGAGGCTGACTCCATCCTTTTGTCGAAAATGAGCAATGTTGTCCTTGTAAGTTGTAGTCCTGGATGGAGGGAATTATTCCTCCACGAAATCTTGAGAGGTCGCCCCACTGGGTGTAGTGGCCCGGTGGTTTTCCGTTTAGCCATCTCTTGGCGGCATCCCTTAATGAGAACGGGAACGCACGTAAACAGAGAGTTTTCTTGTCTAGACTCCCGCATTTGAAGGTGGCACACATGGAGAGGAAGTCCGCAAGATAAGTGCAAGGGTTGTCATGTGGCTTTCCTTCGAATTAAATATCCCTGGAAATCATGCCCAGGAACGGGATCTTGATCTCATAGTCCTTATCTTCTTCGGTTACTAGAACAGAGATGCTTGACCAGACGCTAGTCGCGCTCGATTTATTGTCATATGTCATGGTGCATTGGGCCTCCATTGGAGGATGTGGTGGTGGAGTATTGTGAGGAGTGGGTGGTGGTGATCCTGATGAAGTGGACGATGAAGAAGAGTCCTCCTTATACTCCTCAATCTTGATAGGGGATAATTGATCGGTTGACACTTGTTTCTTTCTTTGTTGTTGCTTTGCCGGTAGGGAACTTCTAGGAACGTCTCTTTGTCTTAATCAGATTGAGTTGAGAACGAGTAGCTGGACGGTTCATATACCTGCATTCAACCTACAATTCAACCTCAACAAGAACAACAGGTGTAAAATCGAAGTGTGATGAATAAATGAAAAGATGAAAGGTAGAAGAATTGTTTGCCAACTTTTCTTTCAAGCGTATAAGAAGAGTCAACGACAACAACGCCAATTTGATATAATGCAGAATAGTGGTCAAATACTAACCTACAAGAGTAGGATAGATCGTATTCCATGGGGCTTCTTCTTTACGTTTACTCAAAGTAATTAGCAACTACTCGGGTTTAAACAAGTTGTTGTGGCACGAGTTCCACAAATTTCTATTTCTAGCATGCAAGGAAAATAAGTTGTTAAGACTAACAGATTGTTTGATTTGGTTTGTTTCAATTAATGAGAAGATAGCTTAGATTTCGAATTCCCCTAAGATCACCAAGGCATTGGCAATCACAAGACTGACAAGTTTCAAACTTAATTTATTCAGTTCTTAATCACCGTCGTAACTCCTTATCCTTAGGTCTAAGTCCACGAACGTTCGCTACTCTTGAACTACTACAAAAAAGGGGGTTTAGCATCGCTTGTAAGGGAAGAGATTAGCGTCGATCGATATAAAACCGATGCAAAACCCTTTACTCGCGTTTGACCAAGGATTTAGCGTCGGTTGTTTTCTGACCGACGCTAAACCTGAGTCTGGTCCGAACCAAGGACGCAACCCACTCAGACTTTAGCGTCGCTTTGGCGGAAGAAGATAGCGGCCGTCACAACCGATGTTAAATTCACGGAGAGTTTAACGTCGGTTCCGTGTCCATTTTAGCGTCGGTCATCGATCGACGCTAAATTCCTAACCTATTTAAACCCCCCAAACAGACGAAAACTTCATTTTTCCCGTGTGCAACTCTCTCAACTGTCTCAACTCTCCTAAGGTATGTATTTTCTTATTTCAATATTGTATTTTATTTTGTTATTGAATTAATTAGTTATAGTTTTAGTGTTAGTAGTTAGTTTGTGAAATAAATTTTGAATATATTGTACGTATTGTTAGGTTGTGAATTAATAAATTAGAGTTTTGATATTATTAGCTAGTCAGTGAAATAATTAGAGAATATATAGTTGTGTATTGTTAGTTAGTGAATTAATTTGTTTATGAATTAGTGTGCATTATTAGTTAGTGATTTAAATTGTGGTTAATTGGTAGGTGTAACTCCATTTGAGCTAGGAGCAGTGGTGACGCCGTCTCGTCATTGCTTTCTCTTTATTGGTTTTTTTTTAACATAGATAGCTCCGGAGGAGACAGAAGATAGCAAACACACGAAGGAAGGAAAATCAAGTCCCAACCCAAGAAGTCATGTCTACCTCCATGACCCTTGGGAGGTTATTCAGGGCCATACGTGCCACGTAATGGGCAACCCTGTTACCTGAACGACGAACCGTTTGGAAACGCCAAAAAGGAGCTCCGGCCTGAAGCTGAAGAATTTCTTCAATGATCGCCCCTCAGGGATTAGCCCTGATTTGCTCAGCCCCTATCCGAGAATTGACCAATTCCGCGTCTCACTCAAAATAAACCTGAAAAACACCAGCCAACCGACACCAAGTACACGCATCCCGGAGAGCAAGAAGTTCTAGTAAAAAGGGATCAACAATACCTGGGTACGTCGCCCCTATCGCACGCAGAACCACCCCAGATGAGTTTCGAAGCACCCAACCAGTAGAGCCACCAAGTCCTGCTAAAACAGCTGTAACATCCCAAACTTGGTTAACTAGTTAGAATTATGAGTTTGGTTTGGTTCCTCGTTGGTTAAGGGTTGGTAAAATTTAATCCGAGTCAAATTAATTATTTCACAGATTTAATTTACCCCGATTGATGGAAATCGGACCTCTCGAGTTATTAGGGTTTGAGTTAACCGTTGAGTCGAGGTCCCAAATCAATTGATCGGACCAACCGATCCGACTAAGGTTGTGGTTAAAGGAGGGGAGAGTGGCTGCTTTGTTTCCATAAAGGAAACAGCTGGGCTAAAGCCCATGTTGGCGTGTGGCGGGAAAATAAGGGAATAAGACTTTCCCTTGAAGCTGCAGCCCATTAATTTGAGAGGATGGAACAGTGGGTACGTTGGGTTTGTGGCCCAAACCGAGATCAGGTTGGAAGAAGGGTTGCAAGTTTGGAAAGGGATACAGTGAAGGGGGGGAGTGGTTTTCGTTTGGGGAAAAAGGAAAGGGTTTTGGCCGTGCACAAAAATCGAGGAGCGACGGCTGCTCCAACTTCTAGGGGAAGTGGCACGAAATTCAAGGGAGGAATATGGCGGCTGTCGGCGTTTTGGCGAGCGGAGAAGGATTAACCAACGCCGGCGGTTGAAATGAGGAGATCGGAGAAGGAGGTTCCCTCTCTATGTTGACGACGAACGAAGAAGCGGCGGGCGGCAGTCGACGCCGGGAGTTGGATTCGTCGGGGGAGCGAACGACGTCGAGGAAGGTTGTTGGAGCGCTCGGTGGCGTCTACTGGACTTAAGGAGGGAGTCCCGACGTTTCTCCCAATCGAGGGAGTGGCCTCTGAGAAGTTGGGAAGTCGGCGGCGGCGGCCGGAGCATGCCGGCGATAGGGGACGCTCGTCGGACTAGTCGGAGGAGATGAGTGGCTGATTTGTTTGGATTAGAAAGTTCAGTGGCCATCCGGGAGAATTCAGAAAGTTAAGTAACCCCTTTGCAAAAGCTGATATTCTGTGGTGTGGTTGGAATTTTTGGCTAAGGGTTGTTTGATGAAACAGTTTGGGGCTTCACGTGGAAAATCGAAGATTCGGCCATAACTCCCTCGTTAGAGCTCCGATTGACGAACCGTCAGAACTTGTGGAACCGGGATGACGAGACGGACGTTCTAGAGAAGAAGTCAGAGTCTTATTTTAGGCTAAGGTGAGGGCTTAGCGTTGTGTAAGTAGTTTGGACAGCGTGAGGAGTTTCAATTGGACTTAGAACAAAACCTAGGTTATGCATGAAAATGATGAGCGTAAAAGGGGATAAATTGTTCTGTGAATGTACTTGATTGCTATTGATGATTGCCGTGGTTGATTGTTGTTGTTGATTGCTATGGTTTGGGGTTGGGTGTGAACTGAAGTGAATTAAGTAATGAATTGACATAGAAATGAGAATTAGGATGGTTGGGAAATGAGTGCGGGTGCTATGATATTATGAATCGCTGGTTGTGGATGCAGGAGAGTTGCCCTGCCAATGTGGGGTCGCTCTGAATAAGAGGAACAGGTGGGTGACCCCTAGACTCATGACATGGCTTCCCCTGTACTTGCAGGTGGGGGAGGCCGGTGAGCTAGCCGGTTATCCTATTGATTGTGATGTGTGTGCTGTGAACATGACATGGGCATGGAGGACGAGATGTGTTGTGAACTATGGACTATGAATGAGATGTGGCTGATTTGTGTTGTATGTTGGTAGTAGATGTGATGTATGAGTTGAGAATGTGATGTTGAGAATTGTATGTTGGAAATAGAACCGGAAGGAGCCCACACTACCCCACCCGAGGTACTGGTTGTTGAGTCTGATCCATTGGGGTGGATCCCCTTGACATGGGTGTCAAGGGAGTGATGAGATTGATGATGATGATGATGGTTAATGAGAACGTGTTCCCCATGCGGTAGGGGAGCGCGAGGACTTCCCATGCGGTACGGAAGTGCGTCGGCCGGCCGGTTGTGGTGTGGATAACTCCTTGGCGCCTAATAACTCACCTAGATAATATGAACGTGAATGTTTGTGTGCTTGTGGTTGTGGTTGTGACTTGGTTGATGGATGTGATGTGATGATGCTGTGTGTGCCGTGGATTGATGTATTAGTTCTGTGTGATTCTATTGTTATGAATTGTGCTTGAGAACAAGAACTGACCAACGTGATCACCTAGACTGCTTTTAGGGAATTAAAATATGGAAATGGGGGTTGGGTTTGGTTCCATTGTTGGATGTCTTGTGCGGAGTTGGGACCGCTCCATAGAGTTGGACAATGTGTAGGTAGGCCCAGTGGGTTCACTCAATTTCAATAGGAAATTGACCCCCCTCTAGTTTCTCTTTTCAGGTTTGCGTGGTTAGAGTGAGTGAGTTAAAGTTCAGGAGTTTCCTTGTGTGTCGAGTGTCGGTGTGTTGTTGGCGTGGAGGGGATTCTTGAAGGCGTGGACCAGGAGTTGACCATGTTTTGATTTTGTTGACTATTTTGGGATTGGGTTGTTTTGTATGGATTGATTTGAACTTCAGGATTGTAAAAGAATTTTGGTTCGAATTGTATCTTTGTAACAAGTTTTGGATTTTGAATAATGGAGTCGCTTCCGACTTACGCTTGTTTTAAGTTTTAATTCGATTTCAAAGTTATTTCTTCTTTATTTTATTGCTGAATCTTCGAGTGATGTTCAAACTGGTTCGACCACGGATTCAACCCGGGTCGGTTCGGGATGGATGTTACAGATGGTATCAGAGCCTGGTTTGCCTCTGCTACATAGGTGAACTATTCTTTCTTCTAGGGGATTAGCTACCCTCTTAATGGAAAGAACGAAACATCGATGTGGTACTGGCATTCCGGGGGTTTTCAAACGTTTTAATCGGGTTGGGATTTTGAAAGTGAAAGGGAGTTTTGAAGAACGAAAGTGTTTTGAAAGTTTGCTAACTGAAATTGATTTGTTTCCGGTCCTCCTAAGCCACGAAGAAAGTCATGGGATGAGAAGTTGTAGTGCTGAGCAGTGGTTGAGTTAGAATAGTGTGTCGGGTTAGGAGAGTTGCTTGGTCTTTGGCATAGAAACGGAAGTTAGGATGCTAGCTTGAGGTGGAAGTCCTAGATATGTGTTTTGTGAGAGAGTTGGAAGTCGTTTGAGGATAAGATTCAAGGAGCGTTACAGGAACCTATCTTGTCTGTTGAAATAAAATTTCAAGGAAGGTTTTAGTTCGTGGAAATTTTGCCTTGCTTTGTTTTCAACTGTGGTTTGAATGAGATCGAGTAAGTCGTGATTTTCGTTCCATGTTGAAAAAGTTAGAAGGATTTAAGAATTTGAGTTATTGGGGAATGAGTATTTCTTGGTCTGTTTGCCAATGTGATTTTAGTGTCGAGCTTTGGTATTAGTTCATTTGAGTAAATGGTGTATGGAGAGCGTTTTAATAATTTGGTATTTTTAACTGAGATAAAGTTGGGTCTTACTCATTTTGGTTTTGAGTGGAAAAATGTTGTCTTGAATTCTTGGTTGATTTGAAAGGAGTTTGAAATTGTTTTTACCTTTTCAAAGCTGAACTATGAGTTTCTGTAGTTTCAGCTTGTGTAAGGGTTCTTGTTTTGAACGTTGGAAATGTTTTCATTGGTACTAGTGTTTAGGGATTTGAAAGCATTTGGGTATTTTGAACTAAAATAGAGTTTGGTGTTATGAGTTGATTTTAAAGGTTTTATGAGTTGATTTTAAAGGTTTTATGAGTTTGATTTTAAACCAGAGGAACTTGGTTTCGATTTAAAAAGGAATTTATTAAAGTTTCATTTTTTTCTTTGAAAATTGTGCTTGAGTTTTGAAAACCAGATTAAGAAAGGTTTCTGTAACAACAGAGTTTAGACGTTTAGCTAGTTAGTGCTCGAGTAGCTTGAGAATAGTAGCAGGTGGTTTGAGGCTGATTGAGAGTGAAAGAACTCCTCCTGGACTTTGGTTAGGGTAGATAGGGTGTTCGAGGGGTGTGAGGTCTAGCCGAAGGTGCTAGCTAAGTAGCTTCTTGCTTGTGTTGAGTTGTGTGTTTTGGTTGTGCTCTTGTGGCATGTTGTGCCTTAAGTGTTCGGTTGTGTGTGTGAGTTAAGTGGAAATCCGAGTTCGTGTAAGTGAAGTGTGTTAGGAGGTGTGTGTGTTGCTAGAACCGTTAAGAAAGAGTTTCGGGTAGTAATGTGATCCTTGAACTACTGCGTTTTGACTGTGATTTGTGGTTACATTACAAGGATGAGTTGGGTTGTGATTTCGGGGACGAAATCCTTTGAAGTTGTGGAGAGTTGTAACATCCCAAACTTGGTTAACTAGTTAGAATTATGAGTTTGGTTTGGTTCCTCGTTGGTTAAGGGTTGGTAAAATTTAATCCAAGTCAAATTAATTATTTCACAGATTTAATTTACCCCGATTGATGGAAATCGGACCTCTCGAGTTATTAGGGTTTGAGTTAACCGTTGAGTCGAGGTCCCAAATCAATTGATCGGACCAACCGATCCGACTAAGGTTGTGGTTAAAGGAGGGGAGAGTGGCGGCTTTGTTTCCATAAAGGAAACAGCTGGGCTAAAGCCCATGTTGGGGTGTGGCGGGAAAATAAGGGAATAAGACTTTCCCTTGAAGCTGCAGCCCATTAATTTGAGAGGATGGAACAGTGGGTACGTTGGGTTTGTGGCCCAAACCGAGATCAGGTTGGAAGAAGGGTTGCAAGTTTGGAAAGGGATACAGTGAAGGGGGGGAGTGGTTTTCGTTTGGGGAAAAAGGAAAGGGTTTTGGCCGTGCACAAAAATCGAGGAGCGACGGCTGCTCCAACTTCTGGGGGAAGTGGCACGAAATTCAAGGGAGGAAGATGGCGGCTGTCGGCGTTTTGGCGAGCGGAGAAGGATTAACCAACGCCGGCGGTTGAAACGAGGAGATCGGAGAAGGAGGTTCCCTCTCTATGTTGACGACGAACGAAGAAGCGGCGGGCGGCAGTCGACGCCGGGAGTTGGATTCGTCGGGGGAGGCGAACGACGTCGAGGAAGGTTGTTGGAGCCTCGGTGGCGTCTACTGGACTTAAGGATGGAGTCCCGACGTTTCTCCCAATCGAGGGAGTGGCCTCTGAGAAGTTGGGAAGTCGGCGGCGGCGACCGGAGCATGCCGGCGATAGGGGACGCTCGTCGGACTAGTCGGAGGAGATGAGTGGCTGATTTGTTTGGATTAGAAAGTTCAGTTGCCATCCGGGAGAATTCAGAAAGTTAAGTAACCCCTTTGCAAAAGCTGATATTCTGTGGTGTGGTTGGAATTTTTGGCTAAGGGTTGTTTGATGAAACAGTTTGGGGCTTCACGTGGAAAATCGAAGATTCGGCCATAACTCCCTCGTTAGAGCTCCGATTGACGAACCGTCAGAACTTGTGGAACCGGGATGACGAGACGGACGTTCTAGAGAAGAAGTCAGAGTCTTATTTTAGGCTAAGGTGAGGGCTTAGCATTGTGTAAGTAGTTTGGACAGCGTGAGGAGTTTCAATTGGACTTAGAACAAAACCTAGGTTATGCATGAAAATGATGAGCGTAAAAGGGGATAAATTGTTCTGTGAATGTACTTGATTGCTATTGATGATTGCCGTGGTTGATTGTTGTTGTTGATTGCTATGGTTTGGGGTTGGGTGTGAACTGAAGTGAATTAAGTAATGAATTGACATAGAAATGAGAATTAGGATGGTTGGGAAATGAGTGCGGGTGCTATGATATTATGAATCACTGGTTGTGGATGCAGGAGAGTTGCCCTGCCAATGTGGGTCGCTCTGAATAAGAGGAACAGGTGGGTGACCCCTAGACTCATGACATGGCTTCCCCTGTACTTGCAGGTGGGGGAGGCCGGTGAGCTAGCCGGTTATCCTATTGATTGTGATGTGTGTGCTGTGAACATGACAGGGGCATGGAGGACGAGATGTGTTGTGAACTATGGACTATGAATGAGATGTGGCTGATTTGTGTTGTATGTTGGTAGTATATGTGATGTATGAGTCGAGAATGTGATGTTGAGAATTGTATGTTGGAAATAGAACCGGAAGGAGCCCACACTACCCCACCCGAGGTACTGGTTGTTGAGTCTGATCCATTGGGGTGGATCCCCTTGACATGGGTGTCAAGGGAGTGATGAGATTGATGATGAGATTGATGATGATGATGATGGTTAATGAGAACGCGTTCCCCATGCGGTAGGGGAGCGCGAGGACTTCCCATGCGGTAGGGAAGTGCGTCGGCCGGCCGGTGGTGGTGTGGATAACTCCTTGGCGCCTAATAACTCACCTAGATAATATGAACGTGAATGTTTGTATGCTCGTGGTTGTGGTAGTGACTTGGTTGATGGATGTGATGTGATGATGCTGTGTGTGCCGTGGATTGATGTATTAGTTCTGTGTGATTCTATTGTTATGAATTGTGCTTGAGAACAAGAACTGACCAACGTGATCACCTAGACTGCTTTTAGGGAATTAAAATATGGAAAGGGGGTTGGGTTTGGTTCCATTGTTGGATGTCTTGTGCGGAGTTGGGACCGCTCCATAGAGTAGGACAACGTGTAGGTAGGCCCAGTGGGTTCACTCAATTTCAATAGGAAATTGACCCCCCTCTAGTTTCTCTTTTCAGGTTTGCGTGGTTAGAGTGAGTGAGTTAAAGTTCAGGAGTTTCCTTGTGTGTCGAGTGTCGGTGTGTTGTTGGCGTGGAGGGGATTCTCGAACGCGTGGACCAGGAGTTGACCATGTTTTGATTTTGTTGACTATTTTGGGATTGGGTTGTTTTGTATGGATTGATTTGAACTTCAGGATTGTAAAAGAATTTTGGTTCGAATTGTATCTTTGTAACAAGTTTTGGATTTTGAATAATGGAGGCGCTTCCGACTTACGCTTGTTTTAAGTTTTAATTCGATTTCAAAGTTATTTCTTCTTTATTTTATTGCTGAATCTTCGAGTGATGTTCAAACTGGTTCGACCACGGATTCAACCCGGGTCGGTTCGGGATGGATGTTACAACAACACCATCCACGTTCACCTTCAGCCGCAGAGGATGGGGAGGATGCCAAGGGGGGTGAGAAATGATAGAAGAAGGAAGGGAGGGGAGTGAAGAGGAGCCATAAATGAGGGTATGCTCCCGCCATTGACAGTGAAACTGTTCGAACAAATTGTGAAGACGGGTCTGGGAAAAGTTAAACACCACCCTGTTCCGACCTTTCCAAATGCGCCACCAAGCCGAAACCCAAACAGTCTGTAATTCTGGTTGGGCAGACTGAATGTACTTCCAATAGATCGCAATATGAGTATCCCCAAAATCCGGAGGCTGTAATGAGCAGATTCGTAGAAATCTGGTTGTGATCTCGCAGTGTAATAACAAGTGCTCAACTGTTTCCGTAGCCCCTAGACAAACCGGGCAGGTCGCATCCATATTCTCTGAATCAATCCGAATCTTAATACCATGCAGAGTAGGTAAAATCCGATGGAGAATCTTCCATAAAAAGAATCGCAACTTGGGTTGAATTTTCATTGCCCAAATGGATTTCCAAATAGTAGGCTCCATGGGGGGAGAGGTTGGAAGAAAATAAATTTGGGCGTGATCGCATCGCCAACTCATAACCAGAAGATGCCGAATAAACCCCAGAAGGTGAGTAATGCCATACACGACGATCTGGTTGCGAACGTCGAGGAAGGGGATAGATTGAATTTTCATGACCGTGTCATTAGAGAACCAAAATCGAAGGAGAAGGACATTCCACTGACCATGGAAAATGAGGCCCGCAACAGAAGAGGGACCATAGTAAATTCCGGGAGTCCGAAGTTGAGGGAATTGTGGATCGTCCCCGGGAAGCCATAGGTCCTGTAAAGTATCCACCTGGACTCCTGATCCAATCTGCCATCTAAGGCCCGGCCGAATGAGCTCACGACCCTCCATTATGCTTTGCCACCCCCAAGAAGATTGGTTTTGACCATTAGATTGTAAGAAAGACGAGTGTGGAAAATAAACACCTCTGAGAACCCGCGAAAGAAGGAGGTCCGGATTAGAGATTATGCGCCAACTTTGTTTGGCAAGGAGGGCTTTATTGAAACTAGTAAAATCACGAAATCCCAATCCCCCTTCTTCTTTATGAAGACTTAGTCTGGCCCAGCTTTCTCTTTATTGGTTGTAGGTAAGTATATATTGATTTGAACACTGTATTTTTTTTAGCATTCTTATGCAGTGTCATTCAAAATAATTTAGCATAATTTTAAATTTATGATTACTAATTGTGTCGTAAATTTATCAGTGAAGGTCCCATCTTGTATCCTCATTTCTCCTTGTTTCGCATCTTCATCCCAGGTGTACGGTATGCATTTTTCTTGCAATTTTTCGTTATATTGCACTGGATTGTTGAACATTAATTGTTGAGTTAGGATTCAATGACATTGAACATAATATTCATTACAAACTCTTGTTATTGCCACTTATATCAATTTCTTCAAACCCGAATTAGGTATGGTGACATTAGTGTGGCTTATATCTTCTTTTAACACATCCAAGGGTGGAGGGAATATAATAATATAATATTATATTTTCCCAATTTAATATCCCATACTAAATATTATTATTACCATTTTATTTCCCCAATTTAATACCTCATACTAAATATTATTATTACATTTTACATTAACTTTCCCTTTCATCCGTTCAAAACAAAAAACCATCCCTCATTCCCTCTCTCAAAGCTCTTGTGGCGGTGAAATTTTTCTGCTACAGTCTACGTTCCCGACACCATTCCCAGGCGCTACTAACCGGCGAACTTGGCGCCGGTGTAAAAGGTAAGTATATATTAATTTGACGTCTCGTCATTACTTTCTCTTTATTGGTTGTAGGTATGTATATATTAATTTGAACACTGTATTTGTTTTTTTGAGCATTATTATGCAGTGTCATTCAAAATGATTTAGCATAATTTTAAATTTATGATTACTAATTGTGTCGTAAATTTATCATTGAAGGTCCCATCTTGTATCCTCATTTCTCCTTGTTTGTCATCTCCATCCCAGGTGTACGGTATGCATTTTTCTTGCAATTTTTCGTTATATTGCACTGGATTGTTGAACATTAATTGTTGAGTTAGGATTCAATGACATTGAACATAATATTCATTACAAACTCTTGTTATTGCCACTTATATCAATTTCTTCAAACCCGGATTAGGTATGGTGACATTAGTGTGGCTTATGTCTTATAGACATAAGCCATAAGAACCAATGGATCTTCTTATAACACATCCAAGGGTGGAGGGAATATAATAATATTATATTATATTTCCCCAATTTAATATCCCATACTAAATATTATTATTACCATTTTTATTTCCCCAATTTAATACCCCATACTAAATATTATTATTACCTTTTACAATAACTTTCCCTTTCATCCGTTCAAAAACAAAAAATTGTCCATCATTCCCTCTCTCAAAGCTCCTGTGGCGGTGAAATTTTTCTTCGTTCCCGATGCCATTCGCAGACGCTGCTAACCGTCGAACTTGACGTCGGTGTAAAAGGTAAGTATATATTAATTTGACGTCTCGTCATTGCTTTCTCTTTATTGGTTGTAGGTGTGTATATATTAATTTTAACATTGTATTTGTTTTTAAGCATTATTATGAAGTGTCATTCAAAATAATTTAGCATAATTTTAAATTTATGATTACTAATTGTGTCGTAAATTTATCGGTGACTGTCACATCTTGTATCCTCATTTCTCCTTGTTTCGCATCTTCATCCCAAGTGTACGATATGCATTTTTTTTGCAATTTTCGTTATATTTCACTGAATTATTGAACATTAATTGTTGAGTTAGGATTCAATGACATTGAATATAATATTCATTACAAACTCTTGTTATTGCCACTTATATCAATTTCTTCAAACCCGGATTAGGTATTGTGACATTAGTGACATAAGCCATAAGAACCATTGGATCTTTTTATAACACATCCAATGGTGGAGGGAATATAATAACATAATATTATATTTCCTCAATTTAATATCCCATACTAAATATTCTTATTACCATTTTTATTTTCCCAATTTAATACCCCATACTAAATATTATTATTACCTTTTACATTAACTTTCCCTTTCATCGTTCAAAAACAAAAAATCGCCCCTCATTCCCTCTCTCAAAGCTCTTGTGGCGGTGTCCCTAAAATTAGGGTTTACAAACGTCCCTATCCTTAGGGTTTTCATCGACACGTTTTTCAACGAGACTGAATCCGATCTTGCTGTTACCAATGACGGAACCTACGATGGCGAAGGAGGAGAGGCTACGTCAATTGGCGATCTTAGAGGATGAGGAGGAGGTGATCGTCCCGGACCTTTTAGATGACGCTCCGGAGGAATCTTTCGACTATGCGCAGTGGGTACTTTTGTCACTGACAAGACCATCAATTTTGTGGCTATGAAGACGCAGCTGGTGAACCTTTGGAAGTCGGGGAAAGGAGTGACTATCGAAGATAAGGGTGAGGGATTGTACCTGTTTCATTTCTTTCACGAGATCGATCTGCAGCTAGTAGTGGAGGGGGACCATGGACGTTTGATGGCTATTTACTTACCATGCACGTCATGAAACCAGGAGAGGAACTTCACGCGGTGCCATTGTTCGAAGTGGAATTCTGGGTCCAAATCCATGGACTCAGCGCAGACTTCTATTCGGAGAGGGTTGGATCGGCACTGGGAAACTTTCTCGGGCAGCTAATTGAATACGATGCTTATAATCACTGTTCTCGAGATCGCCCATATATGAGAGTCCGGGTCAGAATTGACGTTCGAAAAGTGCTGAAGATAGAGAAGGAGGTTAAAAGACCCATCATGTAGTGTTGGCGAAGTTCCAATATGAGAGGTTGCCGACCTTTTGTTATTTGTGCAGACGTATTGGGCATATAGTCGATTCTGTCAGCTTTGTTTCCTCATAGAGGAGATGAATTTAGTCCTACTTTGGGATGAGACGATCCGAGCTCCAAGGAGACAAGTGAAGCAGGAGGTCCGGAGCCCCTGGCTCGTACCATTGACGAGGGAACGGCAGGGGCAGGAAGCGCGAGGACAGGCTGGAAGGGGAGCTGGAAGGATCCTGGGGGGGTTAGTGGAGAAGAGACGCGCCGAATGCTCCACCAGCAAATATTCGGGCGCTGGCTGTGAATTTTCGGGCATTTCAGGAATTTAAGGACAAATTGGTGGTGGGTGGAGAAAGAGGGTTCAGGTGGGGAGGCTATTGAGATTCAAGATGACAGGAAGAGGAGGAGAGGATCGGGGCTAGGTAACATGCTTATGGAGGTTGACAAGGAGAACCGATGGGTTGATCCAAACAATGGAGGCCAAGCTTCAAAAAACTTGGTTCAGGAAGGCTCAGTGTCTGAGACCTGCCCACCGCAATGATAATCCTAAGTTGGAACTGCCGAGGGCTTGGTCAACCTTGCACGGTTCGTGCATTGAAGGACCTGGTGAAGGTTCATATACCAGACATTATTTTTCTTGTAGAGACTCTAGTAAATAAGCATAAGTTGGAGGAGGTTTGGATGGCGTTAAGGATGGAGGGGTGTGTTACTGTTGATGCGATGGGACGAAGCTGGGGGCTGGGATTCATGTGGAAGACGGGGTGCAAGCAAACTTAATAAGTTCTCACCATGTTGCATTAACATGTAGTTACGTGGGGAGCTTGGGAAGGAATTTAGGATGACAGGGGTACTATGGAGAGCCGGATAGGTCACGAAGGATTGAGGCGTGGGATCTTCTACGATCCCTGGCAGGTGACGATGCGTGGTGCTGTATTGGCGATTTTAATGACCTCCTGCATGATTCGGGGAAGAAAGGTATTCATCCGCATCCATCCGCATCCGCAGTGGTTGTTACAAGGATTTAGGAGCGCGTTGGAGGATTCTGACTTGGTTGATATACCCTTGGAAGGTAATCAGTTTACGTGGTGGAGATCAAAGGGCAAACCTACAGCCGTGGAGGAGCGGTTGGATCGGTGATAGGTAATACTCATTGGAGTGGTCAGTTTCCCGAGGCGATCTTGGTCAATTCAGTTGTCTCGATCTCGGATCATTTCCCAATTATTCTATACACGCATGGCCGACCGGTGAACAATGAACCACGCCCGTTCAGGTTTGAGAATCATTGGTTGAAGGACCCGACTTTTCGGCTGCTAGTAGAAGATTGGTGAAGAGCGGCCAGTGATGTTTCTCTGGAAGGTAAACTGACCAACTGTATCATGAAAATGAAAAGTTGGGGTGAAGCAGCTCGATTGGCCTTTGATCGAGAAACACGTTTCTGCCGATGGGCCCTGGAATCTATTCAGGGTCAGGACGATGAGGAAGTAGCTGGCAAACTTAGTGAGTATCGGCATAAATTGAACAATTTGCTCGCTCAAGAAGAGGACATGTGGAAGTAGAGAGCAAAGCAGTACTGGCTCCGAGATGGGGATTTAAATACTAAATTCTTTCACCAAACCGAAATGGTAGGCGAGCACATAAGAAGATTCATAAGCTGCAGGGGGAGATGGGAGCTGGGAGGAAGATGTTGATGGCATGGGGCGCATAGCCACGTCGTATTTTCAGGAGTTATTTGAAGCAGGAGGTGGTGAGGTATGACAGGTGGTTGGAATGGTCAGAAGGAAGGTCACATAAGAGCATAACGAGTTATTAAGGGCAGCGTTCAGCGTGAAGGAGTTCCAAGAAGCTTGCTTCTCAATGCATCCGGAGAAGGCACCCGATCCGGATGGGTTGAACCCAACGTTTTATCAAAAAAATTAGAGCTCGATTGGTGAGGAGGTAGCAAGAGATTGTATGAGTTGGGTGGCGGATGGTCAATTTCCGACAAAGGTGCGTGGTACGACGATTGTGTTGCTGCCGAGGAAAAGCAACCCGACTCGCATGGTGAAAGAATGGTGAGGAAGCGTTGAAGATTAATATCTCGAAGGCCTATGACAGAGTGGAGTGGAGGTATCTTGAGGCCATGTTGATTCAATTGGGGTTTTGTAGGTCGTGGGTGGATTTACTAATGCTCTGCGTACGCTCGGTGGAGTATGGAGTGTCTGTGAACTTTAAGATCTTTGGTCTCGTGGTATAGGGGAGAGGACTTCGGCAGGGGTGTCCATTATCCCCGTTTCTATTTTTGATATGTGCCGAGGGGTTATCTACGATGCTGCGTCGAGAGGTGGATGCAGGTACGTTGCATGGTGTTCATGTTTGTCGAGGAGCACCGATTTTCTCACATTTATTCTTCGCAGATGATAGTTTTTTCTTCTTCAGAGTTGATTTTGGGGAAGCAAGGGTGTTAAAGAATCTGTTAAATAAGTATGCAGTGGCGTCGGGGCAGCTGATTAATTTTGAGAAGTCAGGCATTTTCTTCAACAATAGCACCCATGTGATGCTACAGGAGGGCGTCAAGTTCAATTTGGGAGTGACCACACCTTTTGATCGAGGTAAATATCTTGGCATGCCGTCTTTGATCGGAGTAAGAAGAGAGAAGTTTTCCAACACATAACAGACAGGGTGTGGAGTCGGATCTAGAGCTGGAAGGGAAACAATTCTCGTTTGGCGGTGAAGAAGGGCTTATTAAGGCTGTCTTACAAGCTATACCAACATATTGTATGAGCATTTTCTCTTACCGGTTACGCTTATAGAGGAGCTGGAGCGATTGATTAACTCATTCTGGTGGGGCACGAAGGCATCAAACGGTCAAGGGGTTACGTGGATGAGACGGGAGAGGATGCGTGTAAAGAAAGAGGAGGGTGGCATGGGATTTAAGGACTTGCGAGGATTTAATATGGCGATGGTTTGTAAGCAGGGATGGAAGCTTTGGAGGGAACCAAATGCATTGGTCACAAGAATTTTCAAATCTAAATATTTCCCTCATGGGGATTTCTTATCGTCTACCCTGGGTGGTAGTCCGAGCTTTGCGTGGAAAGGCATTTGTGTTACTTAGTAGCTGAACTGTTCGGGTTACCGGTGGCGCATTGGAGATGGGAAGCGAGTCCGAATTTGGTCAGATCCCTGGTTGAGAGATGATGGGAGATTAACACTGAATACTAATCCAGTTGCTGGGTTGGAGGATTTGACGGTGTGTGATTTGTGGATACCAGGGACGAAGGAATGGGACGTGGGATTAGTATAGGAGCTTTTTGAGCCGGAGGATGTCGAGGCGATTTTGTGCATACCGACTGTTCATAGGGAGGGGGAGGAAATAATTATTTGGCACTATGGACAGTTTGGTGAGTATACTGTGAAAATAGCCTACAAGTTGTACATGGAGAGTGCATCCCGAAGGGAGGTGTTGAGAAGACAAGGAAGCTGGAACGCTATTTGGAAATTGGAGCTACCTCTGAAGGTTAAACACTTCCTGTGCAGGTTAGCTAGAGGAGTTCTTCCACTCCGTAGAAATCTGTGGCATCACCGAATCAACGTGCCAGGTGAGTGTGGTTTGTGTGGTAAGGAGTCGGAGGATGAGTTCCATGTCTTTTTACACTGTGCAGTGGCGGGTGACTGCTGGAATGAAGCTGGGTTGTTGACATAAATCAGAAATAGTGGGGCTGATGGCGGAGGGTTTAAAGATTGGCTGTTAACGGTTTGCTCGGAGTGGCGGCGAGAGACAGTGGGCATTTGGGCGGTGGTCCTGTGGATCATTTGGTGGGAACGAAATCAGCGAGTTTGGAAAGGGGATTCGAAGTCGGCGAGGTTGATAGTCGATGCTGGTATTAACGCCAAAGTGGAGTGGGAAGTGGCAAGAGGCATTACAGACCGAACCCAAGGATGTGAGGAGGAACGTAGATGGACGTGTGAATCCTGGCACGTGCCACCTGTGGGAAAACTGAAGTGCAATGTTGTTGGCTGTTTCAGGAATGATGATCGAAAGTGGGGGTGTGGGATGGTGATTCGAGACCACGAAGGCGGGTTGGTGGTGTGCCGCACGTTCTGGCAGGAGGGATGCTCGACGGGCCGAGAGGGGGAGGACATCGGCCTCTTGAAGACGTTGGAGTGGGTTGTGGAGAGAGGCTATGTGGACTTGCTTATCGAGGTTGATTCTTCGGTAGTGGCGGCTGCTGTGATGAGTCACGCCGAGGACTTGAGAGAATTCGAGAGGATCATAGTTATGTGTAGGTGATTTTTCAACTCTTATCCTCAGTTACGACAGGTAAGTAGTGTTAGGAGGAATAGGAATAGGGTTGTGGATGTGCTTGCACACCAATCTTTCTCCTTGGCATCGCCATTTGTTGGGCATGCTCCTCTTAGTTGGCTCGATATTGCACTTACGGTTAAGTGTACGAACATAAATCATTAATAATACGAGCGTGGCATTTCCTTAAAAAAAAGCTCCTTTGGCGGTGAAATTTTTCTGCATACAGTCTCCGTTCCCGACGCCATTCCCAGGCGCTGCTAACCGGCAGACTTGACGCCGGTGTCCGTTTCTGAGTCTTGAATAACCACCGGCGGTCACCATTTCTGTTTCTGGTCTCCGAACTACACGACATTGTTGGAAACTTCATCCTCGTCAGTCCTCTTTTCAAGCTTGTTTGTGAACTTCTCTTACATTTCAATTTTAGGGTTTGCATGTGACCAAAACTTGATTTTGGGGTTCGATTTTGCTGTGAATGATTTTTTTCACTGTCTTTCATCTCTGTTTTAGGTTTTTCTGGTCTTATCTGGGTTATTGTTCTCTGAGATTGGGTTTGTACAGAATACTATTATTTGCATAATACTATTATTCTTATCTGATTTGGGTTTTTTGGTCTCTAATTTGGGTTATTATGTTTGTATTCTTAGTCTGCTGATAGTAGTACTCTGTTTTGGCTTACACTACAAGAGAAAATTACAATTTAACATCGGAATTCTAACGGCGGACAGGAAACCGCTGTTAGATTATACTGTCTAACAGCGGATATATAAAAATTCGCTGATAGTTAACAGCGGACACTTATCCGCTGTTAGTCATCCGCTGTTAGAATGAAATTTCACGGGGGCGCCAAATGTCCCGCCTCCGCGGGAATGCAAAAATTTGGGGGGAAAACCTAATAGCGGATATAAACCGCTGTTAAGTTGTCCGATGTTAAGTTTAGCTGATGTGGCAATCCGTGTGCTCAGCCCCAGCCAATGATATCTCTTCCGGATTTGTCTCTTCTCTTCCTTATTTTCTTCTTCTCTTTCTCATTTATTATTAGAGTTTTAGTTAGGGTTTGTTGTTTGATTTTGCTGAAGAAGAAGAAGAAGATCGAAGAAGTCGAAGAAGAAGAAAAAGAAGATCGGAGAAGAAGAAGAAGATCGGAAAAAGAAGAAAGATCGAAGAAGAAGAAGATCGAAGAAGAAAAAGAAAAAAGAATCGAAGAAAAAGAAGAAGAAGATCGAAGAAGAAGAAAAAGAAGATCGGAGAAGAAGAAGAAGAAGATCTGAGATGCAGTAAAAGAAGAAAAAGAAGAAGAAGATCGGAGAAGAAGATCGAAGAAGAAGAAGAAGGAAAAAGAAGAAGAAGAAGAAGGATATCAAAGAAGAAGAAGTAGGAAGGAGAAGGTAGAAGAAGAAGGAAGAAGAAGAAGAGGAAGAACTGCAGAAACCTGCTCTGGCGAGCAGGTTTCTGCAAATTTTTTTAATTCTGATCGGAACTCTAACAACGGATTTTATCCGCTGTTATATGTTTAATCCGCTGTGAGATTTAACAGCGGATATAAAGCTATCCGCTGTTAGGTTTAACGGCGGACGCGTATCCGCTGTTAGATGAGCTTACGTTAGCCAACCTAACAGCGGACACGCGTCCACCATTAGGATAGCTAACAGCGGCCTATACGCTGTTAGACTACATAAAAATCCGTTGTTAGACCTCCTTTTTCTTGTAGTGTTATAGTCTCCGATTTTAGGAATACTACTAATGGTTTGTGTCTTGTGTTCTCTGATTTGAGTTCTTATAGTCAATGAAAAGTTTCAATCTACTGATAATATTATTTTAGGAATACTATTACTGATTTGGGTTTTTTTCCACATACATGACCAGAATCTAGAACACAAAATATGTTTGATTATATGATGGTTGATTTCCACTCCCTAATTGCAACCTTCCTCACCCTACTTTTATTCTGTGATTTGGGTTATTCAAGTGTCCTTCTTTCATTTGCTCTGTTTATGCTGATAATATATAGTATTTTAGTAATACTAATACAATTTTTTATACAATAATATTATGATTATGCTAATACTAGTAATCTGTGTGCAGGATGACTAATTTTCCTATTGGGAAACGTGGGTCACAGATTAAGAAAATTGCATAAAAATCAGCAAGCTAAAGCGTCTGGTTGAAAGGAATACACTAGTGAATAAGGTATATATATTCCTATAATTCTAAAAAAAAACCGAAATTATAAACTTCATCAGCATGTAACCAAAAAAATAGAAGAGAATACACAACCTAGAGACAACCATTTACCGATACCCAGATCAAACAAAAATAATTAGCAACAATTGGATACAAATACTAGTATTAATTGATGAACAAAAGTAATTGAGTAAACAGTGTTCCAAGCACAGTGTATCCATGCGTTGAAATTTAATTGAAGCAAATTATTCGACAAACAACAAAATAAAACGTCTGTGGAAAAAAGCATAAGACAAATAGTCAGTAATTTAAAAAGTACAATATGATTGTAGCAATACTCAAAACCCACTAATCTTGAACTTGTGAGGAATTGTCGTTTTCTCTATAAATTTAGGAGGCTCCATGAGACAAGAAAATTTGCTGGAAAAATGATGATGATCGAATGAAAAATAAAAAATCATTACAGGAAGAAGAAGGATTTATTTCGGCTATAGCTAAGCTCGTATTTGGTAAGTATTTGAAAAATCATCAAGATTGATTGTATAGAATAAATATAATATATTACTATAATTATTACATTAAAAAAATCAAATCATATCAATGTCAATTAATTACATTAATTAGAGGGTGTAAATCCGGATAACAGAAAGGATTGCATCCAATGGCTGAGATGCATTATGTTTGGATGACATAAAAAATATTATGTCACCATACAAAATCCCCTTCACACCTAATTCACATAATTACCACTTATAATGAATTGATGAACATTGTTGGGATAGAGTTATGTGCAATTAAATTACTATGTTATTAACTAATTATTACTTTATTACATGTCAACATAATTGTAATTATATTGCATGTTGTATTGTAACCTAACATAATCTTTTATGTAGATATCTAATAAATATTTCAAAATAGCTATACAGTTAATTGATAGATATTATGATTTAAACTCTAATTAATTTCATCACCAACACTAAATCAGGCATCTTCCAATGGAATAAGTCTTGGATAACTAAACATCGGTTGTCACGGGAGTATATGGATGGTTTAGAAACCTTTTTGAATTTCACTTTCGCGAATAATCATGATGGAGATCAAATAATCTGTCCATGTCCAAAATGTGGATTCAAGAAATGGTTGTACATGGATGATGTGTATGTGCACTTGCTTCGTAAGCCATTTCCCATAAGCTACACTGTTTGGTATCGACATGGAGAGCGCCTCGTTGATGAATATTCTCTGAGTGCAAATGCAGTAGTGCAGAACTATGATCATACAAGATTATTTCAAGATTTGGTTAATAACGCTTTTGGTGTTATTCCAAAGGAGGTCACTATTATAATACAAGCTACTGAATATATTCTTATTGGTAATGAAGAAGAGAATGTTCTAGAAGATGATATGAATCCTTGACTTGAAGATCCCATGATTGCAGATGATGACATGAGCTACCTGAATGACATAGAGGAGCCGCATGAGACCAAATGTTAACTTCATGGATTTAATGAAAGATGGAGAAGCACTCTTATATGAAGGATGTACAAAATTCTCAAAATTTATCTTTCATCTTGAGGCTTTATCATATCAAGGGGATGCACAACATCAATGATAAAGCAATGTTGTTGATCATTGAGTTGTTGCATGACGCTTTTGAGTTTTCCAACATACCGAATCGGGATATGATGCAAAGAAAATGATCTCAAAATTTGGATTGGGGTACACGAACATTGATGCATGTGAGAATGACTGTATGCTGTTTTGGGGGAATGACATAGAAGAGATTGCCTGCAAGATTTGCAAGTAGTCTAGATAAAAAGATGGTGGGCCTGAGGATGTAATAGTAGAACGTAAGAAAAAACGAAAAGCGATGAAAACATATCGCTACTTTCTCTTGATTCCTAGGTTGAGAAGGTTATTTATGTGTCCTACAACAACTAAGAGTATGGTGTAGCATTCTACAGAAAAAAGTAGTGACGGAATGGCAAGGCATCCACGAGATGGAGAAGCGTGGGTTGACTTTGATAATAGATACCCTAAGTTTGCATCTGATCCTAGAAATATCCAGCTTGCTCTTGCTACTGATGGCTTCAATCTGTTTGGGAATATGAGTCTTAGTCATAGTAATGGCCTATTATTCTTATGTCGTATAACACGCCTCCCTGGGAATGCATCAAACACTACAACAATAACATTATATGGGGGGGGCAAAACTGAAAATAGAGGGGAGCAATGCCTCCCCCTATTTAATTTAGTCAGGGGCCTTGCCCCCTATTTTAAGTCTAGCAACCCACCAAATTGTCCCTGACAAGACTTAATTTGTCGGGGGCATACGCATGAGACAAAATTTATCGGGGGCGTATTGTCGGGGGCCACGCCCCTGACAAACATCCATCTGGTTTGGTTTAGGAGTTAACCCAACCCAAGAATAGTCTCGGGCATCGCCCCCGACTAAATTTAGTCAGGGGCGGCGCCCCAGACAAAATATTAAATTGTACGTGTCAGAACATTTTCACAAGGCATAAAATTCTGGTTCAGTCATGAACTCTATCTCTAACATTATAATCAAAAAATGAATAAGCTTTACCAATGGATTCGAATCATCACGAAAAAACCCAGAAAGATATAACAATGAATCTACCGAAAGGCTCTCCATTATGAAGGATTAAAGTCAGTAAAACTACACAACTAAATATTCAACAGAACAGAAAGGAGCAAAAGAAAAAACAACTCCTACTAACAGCCATGGTTGACAGACAAATTACAGCGTTAAATACAGAAGAAACTAAAAACAAGTATTAGGTAGATCCCTTCTTCTTCTTTTGCGATTAGGGTTCAGGAGGAGAAGAACCGCCCTTGGATGAGACCTTCTTCTTCGACAACATGATTGGATTGATGTTCGCCAGTACGCCTCCGCTTGCGATGGTAACTCCCGCTAGAAGCTTCCCTAGTTCCTCGTCATTCCTCACTGCTAAGAGGACGTGCCTGGGGTTTATCATGTTCTTCTTGTTGTCCCGAGCCACGTTTCCGACGAGTTTGAGCACCTATTGAGAGACGAAATCGGAATTGGAAATTTCTCAGATCGGTGACTAGAGAAAAATGAAATAAAATACGAAAATGGAATCAAGATGGGAAGAAGAAAGAGCAGAGAAGTAATGAAATAATATTGTAGGTAGCTAAGATTGTTCATTCGTTGACAGGAGAACGTGGGATGGAGTTTAGTACTGTCGGGCAAGTTTCGCCATCAGAGAAGAGAAGTTTAGGTTCAGAGAAGAGAAGAGAAGAGAAGAATGAACGGCGGAAGAAAGAAAGAGAGAAAGAGAAGAAGAAAGAATGTCATTACAAATTTTGTCGGGGGTGGAGATTGTCTAGGGCTTGGAGCCCGACTAAATTAAATATTTGTCTGGGGCCCAGCCCCCGACAAATCGGCCACCAACAATTTTAGTCGGGGGCTTTTCTCAAGATGAATATTTAAATTAGTCAGGGGTTAGGCCCCCGACAATTCTGCCCCACACTAAATTTAGTCTCGGGCCTAATTGTCGGGGGAATTCTAATTTGTTTATTTAATAGTATGGGGCCTTGCCCCTGACAATTTTAGTCAGAGGCTATATTGTCTAGGGCCTAGCCCCCAACTAATTATATTTTTTGTCTGTGACTTCACCCCCGACAATTTGGCCCCAGACAATTTTTGTGATCAATCAACCGGTTTAATCAACTGGTTAAGTATTGTCAGGGGCCAAATTTTTCGGGGGCCACACCCCCCACTATTT
Source organism: Linum lewisii (assembly GCA_034768395.1). NCBI lineage: Eukaryota > Viridiplantae > Streptophyta > Magnoliopsida > Malpighiales > Linaceae > Linum > Linum lewisii. The sequence goes on along the minus strand of CM068304.1, from coordinate 33,903,704 downwards.
TGAGTCATTGTCTGGTGTATAGCCCCCGACTATATTTGTTAGGGGCTATAGGCCCTCGACTATAATTGTCGGGGGCATTTGGCCCCTGACTATACACTGTTTTTGTTGTAGTGAGATCAACAGGTATGATTTTGTCAAGTATCATCCCTGGAAAGAAAGTCCCTGGCAATGATATTGATATCTACCTACAACCTTTAATTAATGAGCTCAAAATTTTGTGGGAAGGCGTAGAAGCATACGATGCAGCCAAAAATGAAGTATTTCAATTGAGAGCTTCCCTAATGTGGACTATTAGTGATTTCCCCGGACTGTCCGTATTATCTGGTTGGAACACTTATACAGGACAAGCTTGTCCAACCTGTAATTTCGACCAGGAACCGTTACGTTTGGGAAGCAGTTTTTGAAAAACTATTTCATTGGAAGTCGACGTTTCTTGCGTGCAGATCATCCGTTCCGACAACAGAAGACTAAATTCAATAGTGATGTTGATTTCAGAGAGCCAACCAAACTATTATCTAGATCTGAAATACTCAAACGGGTGGAGAACTTCAATATCACTTTTGGGAAGACGAGTGAGAGTGAGAAGGGTGCACTGCCAAAGAATAAGTCCAGAAGTGATGGAGAACAAAAGGCAGACAGAACAATGGAAGAAGAAAAGTTGTTTCTTTCAATTGCCTTATTGGGAGTTCAACAAATTGCGAAACAGTCTTGATGTTATGCACATAAAGAAGAATGTGTGTGACGATATTCTTTACACTTTGATAAATGACAAAGATCGAAGTAAGGATCATCTGAAAGCAAGGGTGGATTTGAAAATGATGAAAATTAGAAGAGAGTTATGGCCAAGAGCAGATGGCAGAACTTGTCCAGCAGCTATATACATAATGGGTAAACGAGAAATTCAAACAATGTTCGAGCCCTTGAAAGATATTTCCATACCAGACGGATACTCGAGCAGCATATCTCGGTGCGTTGATGTGGAAAACCGGAAGCTATTGGGCTCATGACTGTCATATCTTAATGCATGGGCTATTACATTTGTCCATTCGGAATCTATTGCCATCGCAAGTCTCTTCGGTATTGGTCAAATTTTGTTCTTGCATGAAGCAGTATGCTCAAAAGTGGACCATGTTGCCGGTTTGGATACGCTACAACAACGAATTGCTATAGCTCTGTGCCGTTTGGAAATGATATTCCCACCATCATCCTTTACAATGATGGTTCATCTAGTGGTTCATTTAGTCGAGGAAGTGAGACTTGGGGGACTAGTCTATTACCGTTAGATGTACCCTATAGAAAGGTACACCTACAAACTATTGTTTTCTTATGTATTATACTGTCAGTTCCAATAATCTATTACTACTGAACATGTTCTCTTAATCAGATTTCTTGGAAAGTTAAAATCTTTTGTACGAAACGGTCACAACCAAAAGGTGCAATTGCTGAAAGATGGATTTATGAAGAAATCACGAATTTCACGTCCCTATACTATGATGTTGGAGTTGAGACTAAATTCAATCGTGGATCTCGACTTCATGATCAAGTATTAGAAGATGAATCACGTGATCTGTCCATTCTTCCATCCATTGGGCACCATTTTGGTAGTATAAATTACTTCCGATTGACAGATACAAAGTTGTTACAAGCGCATCGACATGTCCTTATGGGGTCCCAACTAGTCGGTCTTTTTCTCATGTAAGTACAATTCTTATTTGGACTTGTGACATGGTTAGTAATTCTACATGTTTAACATATGTGAATTTCAATATAAACCATTCATGGTGAATTAGGGAGTTCCAAACTATTAGGACACGACGACTTCGAGGAAAATCAGAAGCAGAAATTGAGAAAGCTGTACATAGAGACTTCGTACAATGGTTTCGGAGTCAGGTACATGCTTTACTATGTAATTCGTTTGTGATTTTGTCCTAATGAAAATCTGAAATATAATAATCTTGTCAAATAATATTATTTTTGTCAACTGAACAGATACTTGATGATGACCAAGTAGTCCATTCCAAAGATCTAAGAGTGTTAGCTCGCTGTCCTCAACGACAATAAAAAAGATATGTTTCTTATGACGTTAATGGTTATTGGTTTCGCATAGTTGCTCGTGACAACCCCTCAAAACACAGAATAGTGGGGTATACGGCAACTATGAAACTCATAGTTACGCTAGTTCAGTGGACAATCGACCTCAAACAAGTGAACTGGCGTATTATGGCAAATTAGAAGACGTAATTGAGTTGAATTACTATGGAGAATTCTTCGTGGTGTTATTCAAGTGTAAATGGGCTAATACGCACAATCCTAGATATGTGAAGAAAGATGGATTGGGGTTCACCTCGATTAATTTCTCACATTTTGCTATATACTGGAAATCGTATAGACGATGAACCATATATTGAAGCAAAAGATGCTCGAATGATCTACTATGTCCAGGATAAAGTGAACAAAGGATGGTGCATTCCCGTACATATCAAACCCAGAGATGTCTATGACATGGGTGATGAGGAAGAAAGCAATGTACATGAGTGTGAGATGTTTGGAAATCAAGAGTTATCGGCTTTTAATAATTCTAGTATTCTACCCCTAGTTAGGTCGGGAATAATCACAGAGTTCAATTAGGGTTTGGTAATATATTCATTTCACTTAGTTTACTAAAAATCAATCTATTTGGTACATTTTACACATCTAATCCAATTAATTGTTTTATGTTATACAGACATGTCTCCTTCAAGTAAGCATGAGGTTGAGCTCATCGATGGGCGTGGAGTGAAGACTCCGACCTCCATTCCTAGTAATAAGATGATGATTCTTCCCCATGGGAAGAAGGTTGTCATTCCTTGGGGTGTTACAGGATCTTTAGGTATGGGTCCGGCTAAAATCCTCGGACAATTTTTTAATGGTCAGCTCGCTAGAGACACCAACCTTATCCCGATCACGTACAAAGGGTGGCCGAATGTGTCTGATGGCGAGAAGGAAGCAGTAACGGCCGTTGTCTGGGTATGTATAATAAACACTACTACTTTCAAACGGCCTAGGTTATATAAATACTAATATTTATAAAATTCATCGTTGCAGAAAAGTATTACCATTGAACCCGCGGGGGCATCAGATAGAGCTCTTTCCTATATCATGATATAGGAAATAAGTGGAGGGATTATAAAACGAAGTTGTGGGCCAATAAAGTGATAAGGTCGTACAAAAAGTTTTTAGGGGCTGAAGCAGCAAAGAACAACAAAGATTTCGATCCCACAGAGTTCGTGGTGCCGTCGAGAGCGTGGGCATTGGAGAGGAAACCTCCACAGGTTGCTGCGCCTATGTGGACGCAGTATGTGGACTTGAGGATGAGCGAAAATATGCAGGTATGTAACAAAATATATGAATGCACTTCATTGAAGTAAATGAAGTTAGTGATACTAATGGTGTTACTAAAAAAATCTCAAATTCCTGGAGCTATCTCGGATTAACTCTTTGAGAAGGGCGGAATACAAATCACCCCACACTGGGGGTTCAAAGAAGTTGAGAGTGAGAGGATCAGAATTGGTAAGAGTTCATCCTAAAATCACCTTATTTTGTTAAATTATTTGAAAAGAAATTAATATTGTTTAGTCTATGCACATGTAGGAAGTAGAAACGGGAAAGAGACCCACGAGAGGTGAGTTGTATGCCATCACTCACAAGAAAAAGGATGACACATACACTGATCCTAATGCTGCAAGTGACATTTCATGCTTTTTTTCAACTTTCTCATTACATTATTCAGAGTTTGTTTTCGAAAATGTGATCGTTCTCCAATGTGCATCATAAGATTCTTGAGTTGTTGAAAGACCCTACCATCCCGATTTGGGTAAGTTCTAAGGATGCATTGGGGGCAAGTCTACCTCACTGAACATAGTGGTCGGGTTCGAGGATTGGGATTTGGTGCAACACCCACTCTGGTACGTATATTATGTTATGATATTGGTCAAATTTAAATTATTTTTATAACACTAACATTTCTAATATTTTGTTGTCTCTTTTTTGTAGGTCAACTTGAGTAGGAAGAGGGGTGCGGCTGGCCAGAGTAGCAGCCTAGCAGATACTGTCATGCATGACTTCGGACATTGTCATGTACAAGGACAAGTAGCAGGGTTACAAGATGAGGTTCGAGTTCTGAAGGAGCAGATGACACTTCTGGCATCAGGAGCTTCAGGATCCTCCGCTCAGGATAAAGGGAAGGGGAAAGCCGCCGTTGAGGAGGAGGAGGAGAGTGAGAGGGAGGGTGATGATGAGGAGTGTGATTATGATGAGGAGGATGAGTGATTCTATGTGAACATTTGTATGCTATTATATTACATGTAGACATATATAGTTTATAATATTATTAGAATTATATAGTATGTCATGACTATTATATGTTATGCCTATTATATGTCATGACTATTATTTATCCATGTCATTGGTTAGTAGTGTGTGTATTGTGCGGTATAATTCGTTTTGAATTCCATGAATGAAATTGCAGTTTGCAGGTTTACATGTTGGCACTAGAAGAGTATGAGATAAGGAGCTGAAATGGCCGAACCACTTTTACCTGTAATACAGGTTTGGCATCGGTCGAAGGGAATTGGCGTCGGTTATGACCGACGCCAAAATGACCTATAATTGGCGTCGGTTTTGGGATTTAGCATCGGTCATCAACCGACGCTAACAAGTCAATAGTCAACACATCGACTGGTCAACTTTTGACCAAATTGGCGTCAGTTATGTACTTTGGCGTCGCTCAGAAAATCGACGCTAAATGTGGTTTGGTTTGTAATCAGACCAGTCTGGTCAAGAATTTAGCGTCGCTCGTTAGATGGATTTAGCGTCGCTTGTAATTTAACTGACGCCAAATTTTAGTGTCGATAGAATTAGCGTCACTTTTTGGAGCGACGCAAAAATGTTTAGCGTCGGTCGGTAACCGACAATAAGCTGCGTCTGTGACCGATGCTAATCAAGCGGATTTTTGTAGTGAACTAGCTACCAAGATCGATTATCCTTCTGTGTGTTCGCTTCTCTAACGAATAATTGACTGGTGCACATGAATTGATTTATAAGCTACTCTTGAAACGGATTAACCCTAAATAGCTCCTACTAGAGGAGTGATTCCATTGAATAGGTTAACTAATTGATTTGACGTTCTAGAACAAGACGAACGTTTGCCAACTATTCTTTATTCTAACAAGAATCTAATCTAGGTGATCAAGCCAGAAAAGAAACGAAATTGAAGAACAAATCAATTATGAACAAGAAATGACTGAATTAATATCTTACTTCCCGCTGATCTGTGACCGCTTTAAAGTCCCGGGTTACTTAGGGTTTATCTAATCTAAACTAAAAGAGTTTTAGCTAATCATATCTAATAAACAAGAATAAAAAATCATAAGAGAATTCATCTTAAGATGTAAGAACAGAAAGAAACTGTAAAACCTAATTTGATGATTCAGAGCTTCTTCGATCTTGAAAATCTTTAAATCCTATGCTTCGAGCGTTTTCTGGAACTCCAAAATATGCTCTCAACTCTCTCCAGGTCGTGGCTCCTCTTAGAAAATCAAATGTCCCATGAATTGGGGCTGAAGGCGTGCTTAAATAGGACTGAAATTCATCCGTTTCAATTTTGGATCTGCAAAAGGCCAAGTTTTCGTCGAAAACTATCAAGTTTTCATCGAAAACTATCAAGTTTTTGCCGAAAACTATCAAGTTTTCGCTGAAAACTTCTCTAGTGGCAGAATTCCTTCGTTGTTTTGACGATTCCCGCTCCGTTTGAACTCTGATTTGGTCCCCGCACTGGACTCGTGAGAGAGTGCTCTATAATGTGGTAACATGGAGGATCAACAACAAAACTCAAAACCAAAGTAAAAATAGCCAAAATATGGACATTGTACGAACTTGGAGACGAGAATCGCATAGTTAACATATTTACACCAAATACTCATCATAATTGCATCAATGGGTGTGAAATGTAGTTTAATATGGGTAGATAAACACTATAAATCTAGTGTCATCAACTGCATTATTGGTCCTCTGTTTACTGAACCTGAGGGCTACTTCGTGGAGAACTTCTGATTAACTTTTGAGGACTATTCCTTCTCCTGACCTATTCTGGATGGACGCACGATCGATGAACAGGTCCCATCGGGCGCTTGCATCATCCATCCCCCTGACGCATCCTTCCACCACGAAGTCTGCTAAAACGTGCACCTTTATTGATGTACGGGGCTATAAGCGGACGTCGTATTCGCTTAACTCAATGGCCTAGTCGTCATACGTCCTATGATGCTCATGGACCTTAGGGAAGTTTTAATTGGAAGACTTGTGACCACATTGATGACGTGCGCCTGGAAATACGACCTGAGCTTACGGGACGGGCAAATTACAACGTATGCCGCTTTTCTAAGGCTAACTATCTCTCTTCGGCGCCCACTAACGTCTTACTAACGTAAAACACTAACTGCTATTCTTTCCCTTCTCGACGTACGAGCGCTGTGCTTATCGATGATGGAGCGAGCTACCGCTATGTAGAGGAACAATTCGTCAGCTAGTTTTGGCGCCACCAGGATCGGAGGTGAGGCAAGGAACTCTTTGAGTGATTCGAACGCTTTCATACATTCCTCAGTACAAGCGAACTTGGCTGCTGTCTTGAGTGTCTTGAAGAACGGGGCGTACCGCTCTGATGCCTGAGGAATGAAACGGTTGATGGCTGCGAGACATCCCATGAAAACCTGCACCTCCATCACTATTCTTGGAGGTAGAGTCTGTATGATCGCTTCTATTCGCTTTGGATTGGCTTCAATCCCTCTGCACTTGATTTGAAAACCCAGAAACTTCCCTGACGAAGCCCCAAACAAACACTTGGTGGGGTTCAGCCTTAGGTTGTGCTTTCTCAGCATTTCAAACGTTTCCTTTAAATCTTTCAGATGATCTTTCGCTTGCCCACTTTTCACTAGCAAGTAATCTACGTACGCCCCATGTTACGACTTATTTGATTCTGGAAAACTTTGTCCACCATTTTCTGATAAGTTGCTCCAGCATTTTTTAGTCCAAACGGCATGACTGTGTAACAGAAATTCCCCAACAGTGTCATGAAGGACGTCTTCTCTTGATCTTCTTTGGCTAGTGGGATTTGGTGATATCCTGAGAACATGTTGAGGAAGGGCAGGGCCTCGTGGTTTGACGTGGTGTCCACCGTGAAACAAACTTCTTTCCTTCTAAGCGCTACATCATAGCACTTTCGTGCAAGTGCGGGGTTTCCTCGGGCAACGCCTACTCCCCTTTTGGTAGGAAACTTCATGACCTGATGTATGAGGGACGAGATAGTTTAAAATCTTGCTAGACTTGGGCATCTCGTAATGATATTGTAGACCGACGCCCTCTTGGTGATATGAAACTTTACTTCCTTCATTTTTTATGCTCCTCGTCTCCTATGGTTACGTCCAATATCATGAGACCTAGTACCGGGACGTCGTTGCCAGCGAATCCTGCTACAATGGTGTTGGTACGCTTGAGCTTAGCTAGATCGAGTCCAACCTTCTCGAAGACGTCCACCGCCATTATGTTCACCGAGCTTCCTTCGTCACCGAGGACTCTCTCTACTCTAAACTCGTTTATTCTACACGTATCACCATTGCTTCTATACTTGGTCCACCGGCTTTGATGAAATCAACACCATTGAACACTATTCGGGTGGTGGATCTTGCTTCATTGACCAGCGAACATTCGCCTACTACCATCGAGCCTTTGGAAGTTTCGTCTGCTTTTCCTCCATGAATGGTGGCAATTGTTCCTTTTTACCTTTTCCTCCCGCTTCTTTCTTGGTCATCGTTGGGTGCACTTATTTGGTCGAACATGTTGCCCTCTTTTCGCCTAACTCTTTCTCAGAACCCTTTGAGCATTCGCCTTCTTTATGGTTTTGGGCCTTTGAAGATCTCTGGGCGTCATCGTTTGCCATGTTCTGTAGGATGTACTCCCTTAGCTTCCCTTTTTCTAGCAGCCTTTCGATCTTGAGATCCCGACAGTCGTCCGTGTAATGCCCAGGATGTCGATGGAACTCACAGTACTCGGAGGAGTCTCTCTTCTTTTGCCCTCCCTTCAGAGGTTCTGGCCATCGGATGTCGTATTTTTTCTGCACCATGAGGTCTAGAAACTTCCGCCTAGGCTCCGTCAAGTGGGTGTACTTAGATGGGAGATAGCTTAACCCTTTTTCGTGTCTTCTTCTTTCTCCGCTCTCTTCCTGACTTTCGTCCTTTCTTGGTTTTGAATAGTGCGCTATGCTATGCTCCAACTCTCCTGGGCGCTCGGGGGAATCGTCCCTCAAGGTGTCTAGGCTCTCTTCTACCTCAATGCACTTCTGGATCCTGCTCTCCAGCTCCGAGTGGGTTTTAGGCTTTCCCCATTAGATGGACCTTATAAGTTCTTCGTTTTTTGTGGTAGACATAATGTGCTGGACAGCCATATGGAGCGCTCCATTCTGAAACTGACGTCATGGCTCGGGACCACTTCTCGTAGTAGCTTCTGAGCGATTCTCCCTTCCCTTGCCTGAGCTTCCACAATATTGAAACGTTGTCCTTGATCGTCGTTTTACTGGAAAACTTTTTCAGGAAGAGGCGGGCAAAGTCATCCCATGTATTGATGATCCCTTCTTGCAGCGACTTGTACCACTGAAGTGCACTTCCTCCGAACGTTCCAGGGAACGCCCTCCAGCATTCTGCGTCGGTGACTTGGTACATCTGTGTGGCGATGGTGAACGTCGCCAGGTGGTCATCGGGGCTACTGGTTCCCTTGTATACCCCTACGAGTGGTGGGGAGAAGTTTGTTGGCAGAGCTTCTACTAACAACGCCCTAGCCAACGGCTTCCTCAACGCCATTTGACGTTCGCGCCCGCTTGATGTGACGACAGGAACAAACGAAACATCTCCTCAGAGTTGACCATCTCTTTCCGGGTGGTTCCTGATGGTTCCCCCCTAACAGAGCTATCTTTGGTACAAAACACCTAGATAAGAGTCGCTAGGCTCTTGTTTTGTTTCGATAGTGCCACCACCTATTTTGCCAATTCCCCCATAGTGAGAGGGTGTACGTCTGAAGAAGATGTCAAGTGGGCCCTTCTTCTTCTTCTTCAGTAGGTCATTCTCCTTCGGCCGACCCTACAGGCTACTTATGTGCATTTCGCTGCATGGCTTCGTCCTCCGACGTGGCATTGGCCCGCGTCAAGGCCTTTCCTTCAGTGTGACTTTCTCCTAGTAGGAGGGGGGATACCTCCTATCATGATCTGCCTACTGGCAGTCTTTGGAGCGACATTGTTTGCTCCATTGGTGCCAGGAGTACTCTGGCCAGCACTTCTGCTATCCTTGGTGTTTCCTGTCTTTCTCGTTGGTGGTGTCTCCATGGTTGATTTTTTGAAAAGCAATTGAAAAACGTGACGCTTAGACCCTTATCTGGCGCGCCAATTTTTCTGCCAATGAGGATCGTGGCGTACAATGAGGTTCAAACCTGGAGAGTTTGAGAGGTTGAGGGTTGTTCGTCTTACTCCTGTGCTCCAGTGGATGTCCGGGTGGTACCTCTCAAGCTGTGAAAGAAACAGTAGTAAGCGAACGAGCAGTTTAAGTGTTTATGAGTGGGGGTAAGGTCGTATGAGTGAGAGACATAGAAGTATCGGGGGTTATCCTTAGGATTTTCGGTGACCGATAGCCTTGAGCGTACTAGCCGGAGCCTACAGCTCAAAGCATATCCCTGTGTGTATGTGATGTTGATTGTGTGTTCTGTGTTAGAGGTTTGAGCCCCTTATTTATACTCTTTGGTCCCCGAGTTGGGGGGAGAGTCCTTTCCCATGTGGGAGTTGGACTCCGCCTCTGAGGTGGAACCCTAGGTGGCTAGGGTTTCTGTCTTCCCGTGGTGGGCCAGGAAACCCGCGCGGCCCAAGTAACTAATCTAGAACCCTAGGCGGCTGATGGCCCTATGGTTCAAGTCTGCTACTCCTGTCCGTCGAGACGTACGCGGGACCAAGGCACCCAACAACTAGGCTTGGGCATATCACTTTCTTCTTCTTCTTCTTCTTCTTCTTCTCTTCTTCTTCTTTTCTTCTTCTTCTTCTTCCTTCTTCTTCTTCTTCTTCTTCTTCTTCTTCTTCTTCTTCTTCTTCTTCTTCTTCTTCTTCTTCTTCTTTCTCTTCTTCTCTTCTTCTTCTTCTTCTTCTTCTTCTTCTTCTTCTTTTCTCTTCTTTCTTTCTTCTTCTTCTTCTTCTTCTTCTTCTCTTCTTCTTCTTCTTCTTCTTCTTCTTCTTCTTTCTTCCTTCTTCTTCTTCTTCTTCTTCTTTCTTTCTTCTTCTTCTTCTTCTTCTTCTTCTTCTTCTTCTTCTTCTTCTTCTTCTTCTTTTCTTCTTCTTCTTCTTCTTCTTTCTTCTTCTTCTTCTTCTTTTCTTCTCTCTTCTTCTTTCTTTCTTCTTCTTTCTCTTCTTCTTCTCTTCTTCTCTCTTCTTCTTCTTCTTTCCCTTCTTTCTTCTTCTTTCTTCTTCTTCTTCTTCTTCTTCTTCTTCTTCTTTTCTCTTCTCCTCCTCCTCCTCTTCTCTCTCCTTCTCTTATTTCCTTCCTTTTGCTTCTTTTCTTCTCTTCTGCCAAAACAAGGAAAGAAATTAAAATTATTGAACATTAAAGAAAACAAACAAACAAATTAGATGGGGGTGGGCACACGGATTGCCACATCAACAAACTGTAACAGCGGTAACCTAACAATAGAATTAATTCGTTGTAAGGTTTCCCCTAAAATTTCGAATTCCCGCTATGGAAAGATATTTTGGTGCACCCCTAATTCCAATTGCTAATAGCGGATAGTTGTCCGTTGTTAGACAGTATTTCTAACAGCCTATTTCTGACCGTTGTTAGCAATCCGCAGTTAGCTTGTAATTTTCTTTTAGTAACAACGGGCATTGTGCCCTATGTAATGGTCGTCAGGAAGCGTTGAATGAGGCTCATCTTGGCTCCACCAATGGTTGTTTTCTTTGTAATCCTGCATATGTACACAAACAAGAACTATCAAGGTAAAACTAGAAAAAGAAAAAGAAATGAAAACAAAAACAAAAAGGGTGGAGCAAAGTCGTTCAACACTTTCAGACCGAAACGAAGGATCGCCGGGAACGTCGCCAAAATTTGTAGGGGAGGAAAACCTCCTTCAACAAAGATACCTGGCTTTTGGCCAGAGTCGTATTCTCGTGGGGTCCCTTCGCACGGCTTACTCACGGAGAGCGAGTTTTGCTCAATATGATGGTATGATGCTTCACAATCACAAGTCACAAAACACAATTAAGGCTGGTTCAAGCTATAAAAAATCAAATTCGAGTGCGGGCTCAAAGAGCATGGAAGAAGGTAAAACAACTAAGGCAATGCAAGCAAAACAAACAAGACGAAGGAGGATGAAAATGAAAGGGCGTAGATAAGTTCCCTCCTAAGGATCATGACAATTGACTAAGTTGGTGAATCTAGGATGAAAAAACTCGTAAACATGCATTGAAACGAATAGGAATGTCAAACACGGGTCCTAAGACTCTTAATGAAGCCTTAGTCTAGGAAAAACACTAACCAATAGGACTCTCGTCACTAATTGACAAAATGCAAGACGCATACCAGGTGTTCGATAAAATGCCTCAATGAATTTTCACCCAAAACGACGTAATTCTCGTTCCTCTCTCGATTTTAGCAAGTAATTAAGCGGATAATCTTGTGCTCTATGACAAAAACACCCTCTCGGGAGAAATCAAGTCAAGCATCAATACCAAAATCAAGCATGAACTCAAGAATATAAAAAACACATGAAGAACATGGAAATCCTACTCAATTGCATTAAATTAATGGTTCATCATCATCCAAAACAACGCAACAAATCAATATAAGTCAATACCCTTAGGGTTCCACAAATCTAACGCATGAGGGTTCAGTTACACATGAAAGGAGAAAGAAAGAAAAAACCTGAAACGAAGAACATGGTGATGAATCTTCAATCTGGTGCGTCTTCTTCTTCCATCCGTGTTTCCAAGGTGTAGATGATGATAGATGATGATTGGGGATGATAAGGAATGAGTGAAGGGTGTTTAGGGATGATGGGGAGGCTATGGAGAGGTTTCCCCTTCCTCAAATTGCTCTAGAGGCGAGCCTAGGTCGAATTCTCTCTAAAAATCCTGAAACCAACATTTTATAAGCTACTGCCAAACGATAGGTGTGTAGCCAGCGTGTGGGCGGCGTGCGTGCTGCCTGGAGCTGACGCTACGCTAGCTCTTTTTCCTTACCTAGCGTTAGCGTTGTAATAACACTAGCCCTTCAAACTGCGACCTAGCGTAGCATTAAACTTCAGAACTTGATATCTTGAGCATCCGGACTCCGATTTGATCATTGTTCGAACCTGTGGCTTCATATTAACATGCTCTATCAGGACATGATATGAAAACTAATAAAAAACATCTCAAGAAATGTTAAAAATAGACAAAAAGCATCCCAAGAGGCTAATTAAGACTAATTATCATCCATTGATAAAAAACTATTTAAAAGACAACAACAATGCACGAATGCCACACGAGTATGTATCAATTATGGGGAATAAAATATGACATAATTCGAGTCATCAAGCGGCTTATGTGAGTCACGACCGTAGTCGCGTCCTTGACAACGGGCATTGTAGAGAGGCCAGCTACCGTAGTACATGTAGACTACGGACGTTGAGACCTATCCAATGAATGTTGTGTCATCGGAATTTATAGACCTATTGAGCAGCAATTTCAGACTGTCTCATTTTCTATCTTCTCTTATTTTGAGGATCAGACGAAAACCTGAGAGAGGAATCGCCAAATCCGGAGTTAGAGGTCATTGATCGACGTTAAGGTTGGGAAGGGATCAAGAGAATCACCAAGATTGATTCCCCTTTGTCAATTTCAAGTAAGCTTCCCCCGTCTGGTGGATTCAACTCCGAGAGTGTAGGTTTCTCTCTAGTTTGAGGGTTTTTGTAGATTGGTTGATCTGTCTGGTTTCTTTTGTTGGAGTTTGTGTAATCGATTTCAGGAGTTCAGAAGAGGTGTTTAGAAGGAAGCTCGGTTGCTTTCCCCTTACGATTTCAGGCAAGGATTTTCATAGAATAATGAGGGGTTAAAATAATTTAACCGGCTAATCATGCGGTGTCACGTGACAGAGTACCGGTACCGTATGGGTACCAAAATAATTCTCTAAAATGATTCCCAGTAAATTACAAATACCAATGGTCTCGTTGATTTAACGCAATGTATCCACCCACTCTCTCAAATACGCGTAGTCAACCTACTTGCTCGGCCCGGAGCCTTTCCTTCAGAATCCCTTTAGCTTTCTTTCGACCAAAGATCGTACCTTTAGCTCCACAAACACACTCCCTTTTAACCTCTAACACCAGCTCTCAGGAAACCCAGAAAATTTCTTTCCAGCCAAAAATAATAAAAGAAGAAAAACCCAATTTCTCTGCGAAGATGTCGTGGCAGACCTACGTTGACGATCACCTCTTGTGCGAACAAGAGGGCAAACCCTCTCTGCTGCCGCCATCATCGGCCATGACGGCAGCGTTTGGGCCCAGAGTGCCAGCTTCCCTCAGGTTTCTTTTGCTTCTATTTGTCTTGTCTTGATCTCTGCTCTCGTGATCTGATTGAGAATGCTGGTTTTGTTGAAGATTTGTGTTTGTTTGCCATTAGCTAATTGATTTGACTTGCAGGAATTTGGATCCTGCTTTGACCTACGGTTGAATTGGTTTCTCATCAAGTTTTCCCTTTGCTTTACTTAATGGCTTTTCGATTTGGGTATTTAGCTTGAGGATATTTCTTGGTTTTAGTTAGATTGGCTTATCATATATTCATATCCTTTCCTTTGTTGGTAGTTTGGGTTTACTCGGTCTGATCAGATTTAATTGAGGTTTCGTGCTTGTGTGGTTGGTTTGGGTGGATGAAAGTTTATCCTGATGTGTATTTTGTGGTATACAATTGTTTCAGTTGAAGCCTGAAGAAATAACTGGTATTATGAAGGACTTCGATGAGCCCGGTTCACTTGCACCCACTGGGTTATACCTTGGAGGCACCAAGTATATGGTGATTCAGGGTGAGCCAGGAGCTGTGATTCGAGGGAAAAAGGTAACTGAACTATCATCTTAGTTTCGCTCTGATACATTGATTAGTTAATTGGCCCTAGGAGAATCTTGAAACCTTTTCCAGTTGTGTGTGTTGCAACTCTCGGAATCAAGACTTGTTTCTCACCTGTCCAGCTAAATAGGGTGCCTTGGTTCCTATCTTGGTACCCTAGCTACGATGTACAGTGACAATTATGGATTGGGAAAACTTGTTCATATTCTATGATGCTTTGAAGCAAAATTGTGGATTTTAGTCTGCTAATCCTTCCTTTGTTTATTGTTGCATAAAAAATCAGGGAGCTGGTGGGGTGACCATTAAGAAGACTAGTCAGGCATTGATCATAGGTATCTATGATGAACCAATGACACCAGGGCAGTGCAACATGGTGGTTGAGAGGCTGGGGGATTATCTCATCGAACAGGGTCTTTAATCAACGACGAAGATGTTTGTACTGCATGTTTGATTTGAGTCTGTATGATATATATACACTATTTTGATGAATGGTATTGTGATGATTGTCTAAATTACTACACTTGGATTTGGTTATCCTTCCTCTCTTGCTTTCTCTTGTTTCGAATCCATATTATATGATTATCCTCACATTACAGATGCTAGTCTTACCTTTTGGGGTCATTTTTAGGGGAAGCATCCGGATACTACATTTTTGTGAGGGTTGGAAAATGGTTCAATCTTTTTCTAATTTTGATCATTTTTTTACTATTTTAATCTATCTAATGATCTAGCTAGATTGCGAGAAGTACTTAAGGGGTCGTTTGGTTGGATGATATGTAGATATATTGATATTGGGGATATATTGATATGTTATTACATTGATATTAGTAAACCAATTAGCAAGATAACATTGTTTGGTGTTGTGATATTGTAACAATTGGTGATAAGTTAATTTAATGGGAAATTGACCAATTTGCCCTCAACTTTATGGGTTATAATACGGGTTGGTTACCTAAATAGTCACTAAACTTTGGCCAAATAACCCGGAAGTCACTAAACAAAAAAAATTGCTATTGACATTACCAAACTTTGTCTCATTATCCAAGAGGTCACTGTTAGCTACGGACATCCATTTTTCCATCCATCCGCCTACGTGGACTTGCCAACTCAACTGCCACGTCATTTAAAGTGCCACACCAGATCCTATCTACCCAAAATTAACCCAAGCACCCAACCAATTACCCAATCTAACCGAAAAATAGATCTGGTCAGAAAACCATATCTGAAACACTCTCTCTCCCTTCTCCATATCCGCCGCCGCCTCCTCCTCCCTTACATCTCTAACCGCCGGCATCTCCAAACCAACCAGCCCCCTTGTGTGTGTGTCTCTCTCTCTCCCTCTCTCCTTCTCCATTATCATCTTCTCATCGTACTCCTTCACCACCTTCCTCCCAAACCCACCTCCATCTCCAATCACGCCGCCGTACCCCGCGTCACTGCCAACGCCAACCATTCTGCCACCGGCGGAGTTGGCGAATCCAACCATCATCATAAAATAAATGAAAATAGGGGGACGCCTTCCATTGTTGTGGGATTTTGATTTGAATGGGGAGATCTGTGAATCTGAGAGTTATAAAAGAAAATAGGGGACGGGTTGGAGAATGGATTCTGAGAATCGGAAATGGGTACCCGATGATAAGTACGTATCTAGGGAAAATCTGAAAGCCAGAGCTCAATTTCAGGATGCTGCTATTCCTTCTGAGATCCCATTCATGGTTGCTCGGATTTTCCCCATCGTTTCTTCTTCACATCGTTTCTTCTTCAACCTCGATTACAACATCTCCACATCGTTGAAGCTGAAGAACCAGCCACCAAAAGAGTCGCTTCTTCTTCATCTTCATCTTCCCCAACTCACCAGCTCCTCTTCAACGAACTCAATACCTCTGACACGGCGGTCGGCTGAGCTGTCCCTATGGAGGCCTCCCCTGAGCAACCTTCTTGTTCCCTTCGCCGCTTAGAATCGCGGCCAGTACGGCGGCTCCGTAGGCTACATCTTCGGGATGAACTATGCAATAATCATTTTGGGGATCTTGTTCCTGAGCCTGCTCTGGAACCCAATCTCACTGATTGTGTTCATCGCTTCCATGGCTGCTGCTGTTTTTGACGGATGTTTTCCGGAATATCTTGGGGTCTTTGTTGTTCAGTGCAGCGGTGGTGGTGATTCACGGAGTAGCGAGAAGGACGAATGATTTGTTTATGGATGAGGATTCAACGGGGTTCCTGGTTGCTGGCGGTGGCGGTCAAGCTTCTTCTTGAAATCCGTGAGGAAAATTTATTTGGATCCGATTTGGGGAATTGGCCGACAAATCGTTGGAAGAGAGGAGGGTTTTTCAAGGGCCGACAAATCGTTGGTGGTGATGTGTTGACGACCATGGTATTGTAGAGGACGTCGATGGGAACTCAGATTCGCCGCCGCCGCCGCCCAGATGCACCGCCGTTCAGTCCGAAGTTGTATGGAGGAGAAACAGAGAGGAGGAAGAATCTGATTTTTCGGTCAGATCTGATTGGGTTGGGGTTAATCGGATTGGGTTCTTTGGTCGGATGACTAGGCATGTTGGGGAAAATTAATATGATGTGGCAAACTCGTGTGACGTGGCAGTTGAGTTGGCAAGTCCACGTAGGTGGATGGATGGAAAAATGGATGTCCGTAGCTAATAGTGACCTCTTGGATAATGAGTCAAAGTTTGGTAATGTCAATATCAATTTTTTTTGTTTAGTGACTTCCGGGTTATTTGGCCAAAGTTTAGTGACTATTTAGGTAACCAACCCGTTATAATACACTTGCTCTGAACATAATCGAATGAACTTTACCCTAGCTAATTCACGAACTACTTTAATAGAAGGTTTGGAGGTTTGGCTGATTTGCTAAGAAAATAGGACACCCGTCAATTGTCCAAAACTAGTTGGACAATGGAATCAGCGTACGTCAATCGACAAATGGTGAGGAGGTGAGAGAGAATTAATCGGGGATGAGAAATGGGGAAAGTAAATAATGACACTGTAATTGAGAGGATATAATAGGGGCAAAAAAGTCTGCAAAGAGTGATATCAATATCACTCCACATATATTCTAGGAGGGAGTAGAATATCTAAAGAGTGATATTGATATCACTTTTGACCTCAGATATCATGATAGAAAAAACGATAATATTCTGAATATCATGGTATCTGCAGTTATCAATATCAATATCACTGCAACCAAACGACCCCTAAGATATTTTAGGGAAAAGCTACCATTAGGACACCTCAAAGTGTCCTCATATGAGGACACCTCTTAGAATCGTAGGATTTAATCTTACAGATTTGAAGGCCAATATTAATTGGATATAAGGGTAATTTCAATGTTTTATTTATTACAGATTTTAATTATTGTTTATTAATTTTCGGATTTGCAGTTACATTGCTAATTTTTTATTCCTTTTCTGCTCTTTTTTTTGCTCCATTTAATTTATGATTAAATTAATTATCCTTTTTTTTTAATTGCTTCTTCATCTTCTTCTCTATGCTCGACCGTTTTTGTTGTGTATCTCCGATGGTTTTTATTTGAGATTAGTTTTCTAACACTTTTTTGTGGAAATTATTTCAATTCAAACAAGAACTCCAAAGAAAACCGTAAAAATTAAGCATTTTTCATAGGAATTACAGAACCACAGCTTAAGTTACAGAACCAACCCAAGCGTCACTTAACTTCTGAAACTAACAGAATGATCCATGAAATTTGTCCAAGTGAGGTTTTGTTTCTAGAAATCGACAAAAACAACTTTGAATGCCTAGAAACATCCGTCTCATCGTCCTGATTCCACCGGTCCTGACGGTTCGTCGATCGGAGCTCTAACGAGGGAGTTATGGCCGAAACTCTGAGTCACCAATCGAAGGTTCCTCAATGACTTGCCAAACGAACCCTTAAAAGCCAAACTCCCAAACACACCACAGATTTACTGAAATCACAGTTGGGTAACTTATCTTTCTAAAAATGACAGAATAGTCACTAAACTTTCAAGAAACTTCAACCAGGTTTCTTGTCTTCTCCGATGAAGTGTTCACCGTCGGCGGAACGTCCGACAACCGTCGCCGCCGCTCCCACTCTCTTGGAACCCGTGGAAACAACGCCACCGCCCCGACTTCTAAACCAGCTGCCGCCGGTGGCTGCGCCTTGGTTCCGCTCTCCCTTCCTTCGCTGCCGCCGCCACTCCCCGAGATGCGGCGGTGGATCTGATGTGGCGAGGCTAGTGGCGAGGCAGCGGCGAGGCTGGTGAGATCTGATGCGGTAGATCTGGTTTAATGAGGCTAGCGGCGAGGATGGTGTGGTGGTGGGGCGAGGCTGGCGAGGCTAGCGGCGAGGCGACGGTGGTAGATCTGATGCTGCGAGGCTGGTGTGGCGGGGTGAGGCTAGCGGCGAGACGGCGACGGTAGATCTGATGTGAAGAGGTGGCAGCGGTAGATCTGATGCGGCGAGGCAGCAGCGGTAGATCTGATGCGGAGAGGCAGCGAGGCTGGTGTGGCGAGGCGACGGTGAGATTAATTTAGGGTTTGTGAAAAATAGAGGCTGGTGTAAAATAGAATTAGGGTTTGTGAAACCCTAATATGATTTAGTATATATAGGATTTTTAAATTACTATTTTGTCCAGATTAATTTAGGCCATTAGATCTACCTTCTAATCATACGGTTCTAAGGGGTGTCCTAATATGAGGACACTAAGGGGTGTCCTAACAGTAGTAGACCCCGATATTTTACAACCTATTTCATTTTTTTTAAAATACTCATTCTTTTTCTGGCGACTCTGTGATGACGTGTTAACTAGCTAACACCTATTTTTGCTGATAACTAGTTAATAGTATTTTTTTTCCTAATAACTAGTTATCAACACTTCTTTTTGCTAATAACTAATTAACATTGTTTAAACTGATAACTAGTTAACCGAACTTAACCTGAAATAGTTAACGAATTATCATATATTCAAAGTTTTAACGAGATTTTTTATTAATAGGTTATCTAACTAGTTGTGTTATTTTTACAAATTTTAGCTGATAATTTGTTATCAACATTAATTAAATAGTTATTAAAATTAGTTAACAAGTTATTTTGATGTTAACACTTAACGAATTACCATAATTAGTTGAGTTTGGCTTGGCATCAAGGAAACCATTTCCTTGATCCCATGAAGGAACGATCTCAGCCATTGATTAAATTACACTAATCCAATGGTCCAAAATACAAGGATATTTTAGGCATTTTGATAATTTATTCAACCATCAGCCCACCGCCTTCGTCAGACTGTTGCCCGCCGCCCGCCATCTCCCTCCTTTAGCAAATAATTATAGAAATTGTTGTGGATGGGGTTTGAAATCATGACCTCCTTCTTTAAGAACCAAACTCCTTACCACATGATCTACTACCATGAAAACACCTCTTAGTGATTTGATATCAAAACACCTCTTAGAGCCGTAGGATTACAGAGTAGATCTAATGAACTAAATTAAAATGGATAAAATAGTCATTTCGAACTAGTATATATAGTAAATTATACTAGGGTTTCACCACAAACCCTAATTCTATTTACAATCAGCCTAAAAATCTCTCTCAGCCCTATTTGCTCCAAACTCCTAGCCGCCGCCACTTTTCTCCACCCAACCGCCGCCGCCACCGCTTTTCTCCACCCAAACCACCGCCGCCACCGCTTTTCTCCACCCAACCGCTGCCGTTGCGTGCCCCCGGCCTAGCTGCCGCCATCGCGTCGCTCAAACCCAGTCGTCGCCATCGCGTCACTCCAATCCAACCGCCGCCATCGCGTCGCTCCAACCCAGCCGCCACCGTCACGTCGCTGAATCCAGTCACCACCATCGAGTAGCTCCAATCCAGCCGTCGCGTCGCTGAATCCAGTCACCGCCATCGCGTCGCTCCAATCCAGCCGCCATCATCGTGTCGCTCCAACCCAGGCGCCATCGCATTGCTCCAACCCAGCAGCCGCCATCGCGTTGCTCCAATCCAGCCACCGCCATCGCGTTGCTCCAAGCCAGCCTCCGTCGTCGCATCGCTCCAACCCAGCCGCCACCGTCGCGTCGCTCCAACCCTGAAGATCCCGCCGCCTTCGAGATCCAGATCCAACCCAGCTGCCACCGTCGCGTCGCTCCAACCCAGCCGCCACCGCGCCTTGCTCCAGCCCAAAAGATCTCGCCACCTTCGAGATCCAGATCCAGCCCTCGCCGCCGCCGTGTTTTCTTTCTATTTACCTTGTTCAATCGTTGTTGCTGGCTTGGGAACAACTTCGTCTCCTTTTGAAAGCCTTAAGTTTGATATGCAAAAGCAATTCTTTCTATTAACTTATTTTTCATATAATTGAATAGGGGATATGGATCAAGAGCAAGGGGATATGGATCACGAGCAAGGGGAGGCTAATGAAGCAACTGGAGCTCGGAGTTGACGATTTAGAAATATGAAAATTTTTACTAAATATGAAAATGGAACAATGAATATAGATTAGTAGATTACTAAATATAAAAACGGAACAAAGTTATTCCGGTTGACGATTTAGGAACATATATTTTATGAAAAATGTTACTAAAAATGAAAAGGGAACAATGAATATAGATGTATTTTAAGAAGATTGTATCTAAATATGAAAACGGAACGATGAACAAAGATATATTCTAATAAGATTGTTCATAAATATGAAAACGAAACAATGAACAAAAATATTATAAAACGGCTCCTTATATGCTTGTTCCTAAATATGAAAACGGAACAACGGAAGACTATAAAGTAAGGCCGGAGAAGATGACCAGAAAAAAATATGGTCGGAGAAGCAAAAATAATGTGCAGACGGCGGAAAAAAAAAGAACCGTAGGAAGAGATAGAAAATTAAAATAATTTAATTTAATTATAATTAAAGACCTTGAAAAATAAAAATCTAAAAAATTAAAGATATACAA
The DNA here is from genome assembly GCA_034768395.1 of Linum lewisii. Classification (NCBI taxonomy): domain Eukaryota; kingdom Viridiplantae; phylum Streptophyta; class Magnoliopsida; order Malpighiales; family Linaceae; genus Linum; species Linum lewisii. The sequence goes on along the minus strand of CM068304.1, from coordinate 33,882,619 downwards.
TTACACTTTTATCGTTTGAACATGGACCATTAGATCTCCCGTTAAAAAATGAATTGTTATGATGGGTGTTTTGATATCAAAACACTAAGGGGTGTTTTCATGGTAGGATTTGCCCTTACCACTATGCCACTAAGCATTATTGATAATATATAACAATAAAATTATTTTATTAAGTAGTGTGCACATGGTTCGTACAAAAAATGTGTACACAAATATAAAAAATATGTGTGCACGTGTATGAATAGGTGTACACATGTACACACATTATTTTATTAAATAGTGTGCACATGATTTATACAAATTATGTGCACACGAGTTTGAAGTATGTGTACACTAGTGTAAAAACTAAGTGTGCACGTGTACGAATAGGTGTACACGTGTATAAAATGTGTGTACATGTGTACATAAAAAAATGTAAGATATTGTGTACACGTGTACAAAGAGTGTCTGCACGTGTACAAAGAGTGTGTGCACGTGTACAAAAGAGTATGTGCACGTGTACAAAGAGTATGTGCACATGTACACATTGTGTACATGTGTACATGTATAAAAAATATAAGTACATAAATGTGTTCGTGTATAAAATGTGTACAAAACATGTACACATGTATAGAAACGTGTACACATGTATAACACGTGTACGGAAAATGTTTGCAACTGAGTACACAGTTTATGTACAAAAATGTGCACGTACACATATACAAAAATGTGTACACATTAACAACGAGTACGAAGCGTCACCGAAAAAAATTCCAGAAAAATAGGCACGACGACGGTGGTCCAGTGGCCGAATTTTTTTTTGAAATCGGAGCTCCAATCGTCTGGAAAATTCACCGGAACTCTGGTGGCCGAATTTTTTTTGAAATCGGAGCTCCAATTGTCTGGAAAATTCCCCGGAGCTCCGGTCGCCGGCGAGTTTCCACTTAAATTTTAAAAAATTGTGAAATTACCTTTTTACCCCCTTTAATTTAAACCATTAGATCTAAAAAAAATGAATCTTTGGTTGAGACTGATCCTTGACAGTTGACACCATCAAAGAGGCAAAAAATGTTTGATGGCAAGCCAGACTCTAATTAGTTAACCAAATTTTTTGTTAACAGGTTGTCTAACTAGTTATGTTGTTCTTAACTAGTTAACATTGTTTTAAGCTGATAACATGTTATAAAAATTAGTTAAATAGTTAACTTATCGAATTAACTAGTTAACATACCGTAAAAAAACTAGTTAACATCGTGATCAGATAACTAGTGAACATGTTATTTTGTCGATAACTAGTTAATAGGTTATTTTGCTAATAACTAATGAATTACCATCATCACATACCTAAATTTTTGTTAACATGTTATCTAACTAGTTAACACATCATTATTAGATAACTAGTTAACAAATATTTTAGGTATCATGATAACTAGTTAACAAATATCTTAGGAGATGACTAGTTAACATCATGATTTAGATAACTAGTCACTACAAAAAAAGGGGGATCTGCATCGGTTGAAAGGAAAGTAAATTGCGTCGGTCGGTGAAAGTCCAGCGCAATATGTAGAATTCGCTTTGACTCGTGTAAATAGTGTCGGTCGATGGTTAGCCTACGCTACATGTGTATGAATCAACCAACGTTATGCACTATCCTAACCAGATACGCTGGTTGAACCAACGAATGAAATAACGTCGGTTGTGAGAAAGTAAATAGTGTCGGTTGTAACTCACGCTATTTACACGGGTTTTTAGCGTCGTATTTGAGAAAGTAAATAGCGTCGGTTGCAACCGATGCTATTTACACGGTTTTTAGCGTCGATTGTCGACCGACGCTAAATTCCTTAACTATCACTACAAGAAAACGCTAGACTAACATCGGTTTTTTATTCGTTTTAACAGCGGATTAGCCGTTGTTAAGTTTCCTAACGGCGGTGCATATCCACTGTTAGGTTGAGTAATGTAAGCTCAGCTAACAGCGGAAAACACAACCGCTGTTAAATCTAACAGCGGACATGTTTAACAGCGGTTACCCTCCGCTGTTATATTTAACAGCGGATTACAACCGCTGCTAAGTTAACAGCAATTTTTATCCGCTGTTAAATATAACAGCGGACTACAACCGCTGTTATATTTAACAGCGATTATTCTTAACAACACTTTTATTCCGCTGTTAAAATGTACATAATATTTAGAAATCAGGATCTAGGAATCCATAAATCTGGATTCATTTCCGGATTTTGAATCCAGATTTCTAAATTTCTGGATCCCCAATTCTGAATTTTTTGAATTTATAAATAAACACACAACTAACGCTTAAAGTATGATTTCATAAACACACAACTACCACTTCATTAATATGTTCTAGGTCCAATACATAATAATAGTGGCTATTCAATGTTCAGTCACACAAAAATCATGCAATCCTAGCCTAATCGTCTCCGCCTTCCTCATCATCATCTTCATCATCATCCTCATCTGGTGTAGTTTCTTCTGCTTGTCGCTTTTCCCTACCACTCCCACCAGCATCGGAGCTACCAGACATATGTCCTAGTGCGGTGCTGCCTGCAAAAAAGTGTTGCAAAGTTTTGCATCTCCGGTGAGAGTTGGTTTTCACCAGAGAGCCACTTTAACTCTTCAATCATTGCGAAACCAAATTGTCTCATAAGTGGGTTTTGGACTTGCAACGTTGGAGTAGCAGTAGAGGTAAAGCCTCGTTTGTTGTGGAATACCTGAAAGAAGAATAGAAAATATATGTACAAGCATATTATCATACATATTAACACAAATTCTAACTCTATATATATGACTAATTCACTACACATGCACAAATATACAAGCATAACAACATTTATATTAACATACATTAACACTATATATGCCTAGTTCACTACATGTATTTCACAAATATTAACAACATTCCGTACACAAGTACAAATATAAAGTAGAAGACTAACCTTGATTTGATGAATACGAATTGAATGAGATAAGATGTAGTGGATGTGACTACCGTGGTAAGTAATCAAAATCTCCTCGAGAAAACCTAATTAAAATTAATTGATAAAGACATTAGAAATTGAAGTTGTATTTTCTTGAACATTATGAATTCCTAGCTTTTAAATATTGGTCACCTACAAGATAGCTTAACAAAAGCGACATGCAAATATGAAACCGGGATAACCAAAGAGTGTGCTCAACTTATCATATAAGCATTAAAGGCGTAGACAATGAAGAACAAACATTCCAACATATACATAAACATCACACGATCTTTTAAAAGCAAAAAATCATCAAAATTCGACCATTTTAAAAAATCCCTAATTTCGGTAAAGAAAGTCTATGAAAATGTGCAATTGGAGGGGCAAACGACATCCAATCGATCCCAAATTGAAAATATAGGCTAATTACACCACCAATTTCAATAATATCAACACAATTTCATGTAATCACAAATTCAAAAAATTAGGGTTCAAACCTACCAAAATTCAAGTTTCAATCAACAAATTCAACTATCATGGACTAAAGTACTGAAATGAGTAAGTAATTTACAAAGAATGGGAGATATGTACCTTAAAATCGAGTTACAAACTCGAAAATAGAGAGGAGGGCAAGATTGTTTGTTTGATTGATGGAGGGTGTTAGGTTTAGTGGAAATTCAGAGGAGGAGATGAGCTTTAGAAGGTGGCGGACGGACGGCAGACCGGCGGCGGACGAACGGCGGACCGAAGGCGGACGGACGGCGGCAAATCGGCGGGCTGACGGACGAGGAGTTTCAGAGAGAGTGCTGGAATCGGCGGGCTAACGAATGTGAGTAGTTTCAGAATGAAATCGTCGATGCTGAAAGTTTAATTTTTATCTAACCTAACAGCGGTTAAAATCGTTGTTAAACAATCCGCTGCTAAAAATGTAAAATGACACGTCGTTTTTTTTGTGTCGCGCTTTGGAGGGAACTAGATATTTCAGGACCTAATTTAACAGCGGTTTTATCCGCTGTTATCTTAACAGCGGTTATATATCCACTGTTAAAATTGTGAAACGGCAAGCCATTTTCGTGTGGCAGGCTTTGGCGGGAGCACTGAATTTTCACGGGCATTTTAACAGCGGATAAATCCGCTGTTAGCTTTATAGCGGTTTAAAATCCGCTGTTAGCTAACAGCGGCTTAACATTCACTGTTACATTTAAATAATCTGCTGTTAAATAGGCCCATCTAACAGCGGTTTAGCAACCGCTGTTAGATTTCTGATGTTAAACAGACGGATTCTTGTAGTGTATAAAAGCTGGTTCCCAACGAAACAGCTCATTGTGCCTCTCATCTCTCTCTCCGCCTCTCATCTCTCTCTCTCCGCCTCTCAACCTCTGGACGCCCGCCGCCGTCTCCCCGCCAAACCGCCATCTCGCCGCCGACCGCCGTCTCTCCGCCACTGTGCTTATCTCCTTCGTTTCCAGGTCTGTACTTGGGCTTCCCTTCATCTTTCATCCCTACCCAACTCGTTGTTTCATCAATTAATTGAGTTATTGTTGTTGATTTGTGTATGAACTGGGTTTGCTATATTTTTTGCAATGCAGCTATGTGACTTTGGATTGGCAAACAAGTTGAGTGATATATCTAAAGCACACTCTACGGTATGTGTTTGTGAAATGTTCTGAATTATGTTTCCTTGTGACATTAGATTGTTATTTGCTTCGTTAGATTACTAAGGTTGAGGTAGGCAATGAACAACATTTTGGACTGATATTGGTTAATGTATGATCTAAAGATCTGATTTTATGGTTTAGGTAGGCCTTGCTACAATTTTTTTGAGACTATAGGACTGACTAAAGATCGACTTTCTATGGTTTCCACATGTACTGGATATATATATATGATTGAATTTGCTATATGTTGAATCAATCATGCTTATCATCATAGTTAATAGTTTGCTCTCATGTCTTTTCTTGAAGGTGCACAATCAGAAACTTTGAAAACCTCCTGCTATCTTCTTCTGAAAAAGTATGTTGTCTTCAATTGGATATCTATTAATAATTTTATGTGGAATGTCGTTTTATGTGTATGATAAAGTGTATGAATAATCTTGGTGTTGAATGGGATTTTTTTTTTTGATGAATATTATGATTTCATTCCAAAAAGAGAGAGGAGATCAAAAGATCAAACCTCAAGGTTTACAGTTTACAACCGAACATCAAAGAACTAATTACAGTTGTAAAGAAAAGCCAAGTGAAGAGATAGCAGAGGCAGAGGAAAAACTCGTGCTCCCTAACGCTTGGTAACCTAACTCTGTGAGAATAAACTTTGCTATAGTATCTACATTGGAGGAGGTGCCTCTGTGAAGACGTAAGCATCGCTCTCTCCATATGTTAGCCATAACGAAAGTCCATATAGCTCCTCCAATCAAAGCCTGAGCACCTTTAAACTGACACAGTGTATTAAGAACAGAACCACCGTCTGTAAATGAGATGGCAGTTACCCTTCCTAATAGCTTATCACATAGTGCATTAGAGAAGCTGCAAGCAAAGAAAAGGTGAGAGTGTGACTCTAATGCACCAGAATTACAGAGCACACATTTAGGATCAGCTGGTATACCCCACTTGATCAGACGATCCTTAGTTGATAGCCGACCCAATACATAGAGCCAAGAAAGGAAACCATTTCGTGGTTTGCAACCAGTAACCCAAACTAAAGAAAACCAGTGAACTTTAGGACGCTTGATACGTATGGAATTCCAGATAACAGAGAGCTTAATCTTATCATAGGGGACATTATCCTAGCAGTTGGTGGCAGCAACAAAATAGTGGGAAAAGAAGGATTGTCTGTGTTTCAGCAAACGCCTCCAAACCCACGATCCTGTGCCAGGAGAAAGAGGAGATAAATCTCTCCCTTTTGATCCTATAGTGTCGAAGCCAAGCCACCCAAATAGAGCCTTGACTCGCAAAAATTTCCCACAGTAGTCTGAAAACAAGAGCTCTGTTCCACATTTTCAAATCCTTCAAATCAAAACCTCCCTCCTTCTTTGGGAAGGTGATATCAGTCCATGCAACCTTAGCCTTAGCACCAGAATTTCCATCAGCTCCTTAAAGAAAAGAAGCACAGATTTGCTGAATGCGTTTGATAACACCTAGCGGAAGAGAGAAGACTCTCATCCAATACTGAGAGAGGCTAAGAAGGACAGAGTTAACTAATTGTAACCGTCCTGCAAAGGTTAAGGATTTGGAGCTCCACCCACTGACACGCCTAGTCACTTTGCTAATAAGAATATCACAGTCACAGATAGAGAGCTTACTAGCAATCAACGGGAGACCCAAATATTTAACTGGGAGAGTACCGAGCTGAAATCCAGAGAGCTGCTTCATTCGTTCCAATGTATGAGAAGGAATCCCTGCACTAAAGAATTCACATTTCTCCGGGTTGACCTTTAAGCCAGACCAACTAGCAAATTTCCGAAGAATTGAAACAATAATCTCAAGGCCATAATAGCTACCATTAGAAAAAATCATCATGTCATCCGCAAAAGCTAAATGAGTCAGTTTAATCTTCAGACACTGAGGATGAAAAGGAAGAGATCTATTCAGACCTGCAATGTCCAGAAGATGAGAGAGACCTTCAATAGCAATAACAAACAACTAAGGGGGCAAAGGATCACCCTGCCGCACCCCTTTCTTTGCAGGAAAGAAACCATGCAACCCCCCATTCAGCGAGATGCTATAGGAGGCAGAATAGATGCAAGATTTCAACCATCCAATGAATTTATGCGGAAACCTCACATAGCTGCAAGTACATTCAGAAGATAGTCCCAACTTACCGAATCAAAGGCCTTCATTAGGTCAACTTTGATTGTGCAGCGAGGAGAGACATTGGAGTGATTATACATGCGCACTAGCTCCTGAGCCAAGAGTATATTGTCCACTATCTTACGATTCTTGACAAAACCAGATTGAGACTCACTAATAATATCAGGGAGTACTAGCTGCATACGAGCAGCCAAAATCTTCGCCACACACTTGTAGAACAAAGAGCAGCAAGAGATTGGCCTGAATTCACGAACCAGAGAGGGACTCTTGAAATTCGGGATGAGGGTAAGAGAAGTGGCATTCAATTTAGGGAGCATTTTGGAAGTGTTAAAGAAATTCAAAACCGCATCAGTAAAGTATGCTTCAATAACACTCCAAGAAACCTTATAGAATGTGGCATTGAAACCGTCCGGCCCTGGAGCCCTTTTGCTATCCATTTGAAATACCACTTTCCTAATTTCCTCCCTTGTAACATCTTTAACAAGCAAGTCACAATAATCATGTGTGACGAATTTATTAAGGACTAAAGCAAGAGTGTCTACACTAGGAGGGGACACAGAAACATCAGTAGTACCCAACAAGCCTTTATAAAAGGAGACGAACTCATAAACAATTGCATTAGGTTCTGTCAATATTAAACCATCTCGAGAAGTAATCTGCCTTATAGCGTTGAAAGCATTACGAACCTTGACATAACGATGAAAAAAACTCGTATTCGAGTCACCCTCAAACACTTCCCTAATCCTGGACTTTTGACGCAAAAAACGTTCCTCAGCAAGCTAAAGAGAAAGTAAAGCCGAAGTAGCTTCCTTTTCCTTAATAACCAGTTCTCGAGAGGGACTACCAAGCAGCTGAAGCTGAATAGAAGCTAATGAAGTAGCTGGCCTGCTTTACACGATTAGAAATATCACTGAAATGAGCCTTATTGAACTTACGGAGAACAAATTTGAGATTCCTTTGTTTTCTAAACAGCCTAAGCATAGGCTCCTCAGGAGTGACCTTATCCCAAGAACTCTGAACACAGTCATGATAACCTCGTTGATGCACCCAGAAGTCAAAGAACCGAAAAGGTTTGGGGTAGGAATGATACGTTGAGTCAAGCTGAACCAAAATACTAGAATGGTCAGATAAGGCTGGAGGTAGGACAAAAATCTTACAATGAGGGTAAGAGGTAAATCAATCCTCATTTACTAGAGCCCTATCTAACCGACGAGCAATCCAACAATCATCCTGCTTGTTCGTCCATGTGTAGAAGGGACCATAAAATGGCATTTCAAGCAGACAACACTTATCAATGAAATCATTGAAATTAGCCATACTAGCAGAGAAGTTAACACCATTAAAAAGCATCTTTGGAACCTCTAATAGCATTGAAGTCTCCTAACACAATCCACGGAGAGTTTGTAATCACCTTCTGAAGAAGAAACTTATAGAGTTCCAATCTCTCATTAATATTGTTGGATCCGTAGATGAAGGTAATGTAGACCAAAACACCTTTATGCTGCACCGTACAACAAATACACTGATCGGAGCTAAACTTCACTGATAACTGAAAATCCGGCTTCCATAACAACCAAATTTTCCCAAGAGGGGAATACTGATAATTACCAAAGAAATTTAGATGACCAAACTGCTTCTTACAAATATCAACTTCATTCCCCGCACGAACCCTTGTTTCAAGCACACCTAATATATCCATGTTATGACTCCTAAAGTGATCCAGGAGCATTATCTGTTTGCGAGGGTCATTAAGCCCTCGCTTCCAAGCAATAACATTCATGACGATGGTGGGGTCTTACTCCTGCCACCCCCTTTACCTCTTCTCCTGCGCGTTCTTCTTTTAGGGACTGAGACTGGCTCAATAACTGGGACTTCCTCAGGAACTTCCACAACATCCTCCTCAAACCACATCTAAGCTCAAAGCCCCAAAATCATTATCTGCTATTATAATCGGCACACTCTGAGGGGGAGGAGGCTTATGAGCTGTGGACTTTGCCTTCTGAAAACCAGTATTACCATTCTAAAAAAGTTGCCTAGGGACCGAAGTTGTAGAGGGAACAACTGTTACCTCAGACCCAGCAGCCTTCGGAGAGACTCCTCGGTCATCAGAGACCTGAGAGTCAACATCCTGGGGCCGCTGAGCCACAACTTGGTTCATTCAATCCGGAGTCACCGGGATAGCATCTCCTGAAGTTGGCACCGTCGAAGAGGCCCTTGGACCATCAGAGGCCTTTGGAACCTCAATATCCGGAGCTTTCTTCTGAACCCAATGAGAAACCCTAGCAGACTTACAAGAGACTTGAGCATGCCCAAAATAGTTGCAAGTTGAACAAACCACAGGGGCATTCAAATAAGAGATATCAATATTGACATTCTCAACTCCATCTAAAGAGATTGGCAGCGAATTGGGAAAAGGCCTGCTACTAGACATCAGAACACAAATCTTCAGATTCTCCTGCCCGACCTCTAACCTAGAAGACATATCCATGTTAAACGGCTGACCAAGCATGCTCGCAATCATATCAAGGAATCCACGGGTTCGCAAATAAATGGGAACACCTTTCAGATGAATCCAAACAGGAGCAACTGTAGAAGCTGGAGGAATCGGCTTAATACCTGGAAACCATTTGCGAAACACCACCGACGAATTTACCATGTGCCAAGGACCACTCGAGATAACCCAACGAGCCACCACTTCCGAAGGGAATTGGAAGAGATGAAGCTTTGAGCCACTGTCCGGAAGCACTGAAATACGGCAAAAATTATCCCGCCCCCATAAGCGATTAGCAATTAGGTGAAGGTCCCGAGCCTTAGGAACAGGCCCCATGAACTGACCAACCAGACACAGATTAAGACGATTCCTCCCTTCAGCAAGGATCTCCTTAGGGACCTGAAGGACGCCATTGACGACCGGTGGCTCTACATAGCACAGAGCTAGGTCATCAGGAACGCCAAATAGAGAAGTCCAATCTCGGAGTTCCTCAACCGATGCTGACGAGTTAGACATGAAATCAGAGGTAAAAGAAGGGAAGAAGGAAGAAGGACGGGGAGGTGAAGGACCTGAACCCCGCCGACCAAAGAAAAATCTACGCCGACCAAAGTGGCCGACGAAGGAATCAAAACCTAGAAGATGATTTCAGAGAGAAGTCAACTCACAGTCAACGCTTGATTACTATAAAATATTTGTTTTATGAATAATATTTTAAATGCTACGATTTCATAATTAACATGCAAGTCTGCCTAAATTGTGACTAGTTTAGGACTTAGGTGCAAGTAATTGTGAAGTATTTGGGCTCTCTTAATTTCAACTACAATTGGAATATATGTTGGGGGATTAATTAATTAGAAGTTTAACAAACTTTATCTAATCTTCTTTGTAACAAACTCTACTTTGAAGTACTGTTACACTTTAAAGAAAACTGTTTAATTTCTCGTGTTTTCATTATATCAAGAGTCTACCATGAAGAATAGCAATATGCATTTACCTTTGAATTTATCTTGATAATATGTTTTCAAATTATAGAAACCAAACGACCCGTTATTTATATCTAAAAATACAATCTAAATTTTCTATAAGTTTAACTCAATGTCTTTTAAATGTTATTTTATTTTGAATGTGTGATAATTGATATGTTATATATATTCACATATAATTACTATCTTTTTAGCCCGCCCGTTGGCGGGTCGCAACTTGTAAAATTATATTATAGCTAGGTATGTGATTAATTATAGATTGAGAGTTTTTTGGAAGAATCAATAAATAATTGTTAGAAAATCATTCATCTATGTCAAAAATATTATAATTTCGGAAAATTAAACTATCAATTTGCCACTCAACGTACATATTTTTTTAGTGATTCTATTGAACATGTTTTCTATTCTCCAATTAATATATTTAATTTAAGTTCTTAAAACTATTTATTAATATATTAATATAAAATAACTAATAAATTCAAAGATATAGTTTTTATAATTTTGGCTTTCCAAAAGTTTATAAGTTTATATTGATGTTTTAGTTTTGTTCCCAAAGGCAAAGCATTAGACGTTTTCAATTTTTTCTCATCTCTAATGTTTGTATTTCTGTCCTTATCTTATGTCTTGTAACTTGTATATACGTGCCTTTTTTAGTTAACATATTTTAACACTTCATAAAAAAAGATAAGAGTTTTTATAGTTTTAGCATTTTTGTATATTTTAAATACATAAGTATTTTATAAATAAAAAATACATATCGCCTCAATCGAGACTATCTCATTTAGATAAAGGGAAGGTGTAAGTTGAAAATGATGGTAAATACAGAATTAGTTATTTTATTAGTCGTACTATAGTGAAATCATCATTTTCAAGGGATTTTTAGGTTTTACTGTTACAATTTTTGGAGGTTGAAGTTTTAAAATGTAAGGGTCTAAGATATAAACATTGAGTTTTAGTGTTCAGAAGTTTAGATTTTAGTTCTTATACTTTAGACGGTTAATATCACAGATTAGTATTAAAATCAAGGGTAAAAAATATTGGTTGTCACCTAAGTTTGGGGGTTGTAACACCGTGGTCATCTAACTTCATTTTGTAACAGAGCACTCATCTATGTTTAAACAATGTATCCGAACAATTATTTCAGTCACTTTTGATGACAATTCCAGCCAAACTGAGATCTAAGCATGCAACATCAATATGTTGTAATCTCCCTTATGACCTCGGTTGAACCCTCAAAATAAATCAAACCAACTAAAAAATCAGACCAAGACCTACAAAAATGGCTGACCCAAACATAGGTGAGTGCTCTGTTACAAAACGAAGTTAGGTGACCACGGTGTTACAAACCCCAAAATTAGGTGACTGCCAATGTTTTTTACCCTTAAAATTAATGATACAACTAACATCAAAATAGTTCAAAGGTATTAATTGATATAATTTTGGATAGATTATCCTAAATTTTTTACTATGAAAAATTTTCTAATACTTGTATGTAATATTTCAAATTATACAATCATAGAGGGTCCAGTCGATTGGATTCGATATAATTACTATCCCACTACGATTTATAATATTCTTAGTGGTTGAATCACTAATTTGACCTCTAATATAGTTATGAAAACTATAGTTATATGATTACATTTTATTAGAAGATAATGTCATGTAATAAAAAATTGCACAAAAAGTTAGATTTAGATTTTTTTTAAACGGGTATTGGAAATTATTAATGACCGTATATATTTTCTTGCACCAATGACCATATACTTTTTTTAGAGAGTGAGTAGTGAGCGGAATGATATATATTTTCTATAGAATAAATTGTGTTTTAACTAAAAATTTAAAATTGATAAAAAATAAATTTAAATTATGAAATTTTACAAATTTTATTCATATTTAAATTTTTTTATATGTATTAGGTTCATGTAGCAGCGATGATTAAAATAGTTATTCTGATAAATTGAAGATATGGATATTATGTTATTTAGAAAATAAGACTAATACATCAAGTATATTTTTTAATGGCATGTTAAAATTTAGAACCATATGTTTCGTAAGACATGAAAAGGGAGAAAAGTGAAAAATAAAGAAAATTTTAAATGTTGCTTATTAGTAACCTATTGAATTATAACATATTAAATATAAATGACATAGTTCTAAAATAATGAATCAAAATTTTAAAACTGAAAAGAACGTATACTAAGTTATTAATTTTGTCGAGTTGAATGTTTTATTAAATTTCAATTTTTTTATTACATCGCTATGAATAAAGATATTGTTTTTCTTCAATCTTAGCATGACCATTTGTTCTCATAGAAGACTATTTTTCGCCCGAAAAATTGGATTAAAGTTAAATTAGTAGGATAAATATGATCTATGGAGTTAGAAAATCAAATAACTATTGTAAATAAATTGATTAGTGAAAAATAATTGATAGGAGGTGGTTTTGATTTGCTAAGAAAATTGATCATTTAAAATTCATTGACATGTGAAATTAGATTTATGAAATTTTCTCAGGTGCAAAAATATTGCCAAATTTACACCTCGTTTGGTTTTTGTGATTTGGGTGTGATTTGGTGAATATGTGTATTCAGGAGAAACCTTTGTTTTTTTGGATTTGTGATTTAAAAAATGAGTGATTTGAGGATGAAAAATGAGAGAGAAATTGTTGCTTTCAAAACTCAACTAATAGTTGAGTTTTGGGTGATTTGAGAATGGTGGATTTGGAGCTAATGTTCATTTACATATATGTCCTACTTTTTTACACTATTACAACCAATGCCACTATTTTAATTCATTATAACAAGGATAAATGAGTAATTTTACTTCATTATAATAATACCCACCCAAATCCCAATTGAATTACAACAACTTCCAAACAAAGGTTTTCAGCAAATAAGCTCAATCACAAAACATCTATTTCTAAAACCTCAATATTAATCAAATACACTATTTTCAAATCACAAAAACCAAACGACCCGTTAGTTATTTGAATACCAAAATATTAATTATATTTATTTAAAATTAGAAGAGTTAGTGAGGATATGATGTAGTATACTAAAATAACTGAAACTATTTTGTGAGGGCATTTAGATACGTCATTTTATATTAAAATTATGTGTGCAAAGAAAAATAGAGATTATATAACTATTGTAATAATTAAAAACCATTTAATACATAAAAAAATAAAAAGTGGATTTCATAAAAAAAACAGTGGAAGTTAATGGAACGTCAAATGTGGAGTGGGTTGTTTAATTTTAAGAAATGGCTAATTTTTCTTAGTTGAATTAATTAGGAAAGAGAAATAATAAAAAGAAAAGATGTGATTGGTTGTTTAGCTAAAGTTAAGGGGAGAAGGAATAAAAGGGGTGGTCTTTTATATCCTTATATATGGCAAGTGCTCCGGTACCCGCAGGGTACCGGTACCCATTGTGATGTGTCATTTTATAATTGGTCCACATAATTAACCAGAAAAATATGTTGTTTTGGGCCTAAATTTAATATAAATTACTGTTTAGTCCTTATAACAATACCAAATTGGGAAATAGTAATCCCTACTATGCTGCGAAAGTTAACTTGAATGTAAACTAAACCCTATTACAATAACTTGATGGCCCTCACAATAAGTCAACTTAACATATCCCCTAAATGAGCAGAAGGATAAACATGGTCTCAATGAATTCTTGAACATGCATGTCTAGGAACGAAGGCAAGATTTCCATTTAAGATTGCAAGAATAAGCCCCTGGAAGGCAGAGTAACTTATTTTTGTGAGATCAAAGCTTAGTTCTTCCACATTTGGAACAAAGTTCTTGTACCAAGCAAGGTAAGCTAAACATTAGTCTTCAATTCACCAAATACTTCCCAAAGAAATCAACTCACAAATTCCCCAGAACAGTTCCAGAAAAATTCCTACATAAGCCAATCGAGATTTGGAATTTGATTAATGAACCTTCAGAGCCAACTTAACCACATAGCAAGATTAGTCAAAATCTAGTTTCAATCTACTCAAAAGTCAATAGAACTCTCGACGGTATAAATGAACAACAAACTCCTTGAATCAGAAGGTTCGACTGAATATATAATCAACATCTTCTCCATGAACTAACAAGGCAGTAGAGTAGGGATTGCAGAACATCGGTCTTCAACAATCAAGCTTTAGCTACAACCATGTATCTTATCAACTTGCTATCTTCTTCAACGACAAAGATCTAAAATCCTACATTCAAGTTTAGATAATATAAACTAAAGTTATAAGGACTAATCTGCTCCTCGTGGATGGTGAAGTGAAATTAACTTTGAGAAAGTTATAAGGACTAAACAGTAATTTATATTAAATTTAGGCTCAAAACAGCATATTTTTCTGGTTTATTATGTGGACCAATTATAAAATGCCACATCACAGTGGGTACCGGTACCCTGCGGGTACCGGAGCGCTTGCCATCCTTATATATATATATATATTCGTAGATATATATTCCTTTCTTCTTCTCTGTTTCTTAACTTCAATTTTGTATAAGTAAAATTAATAGTTTATTATTTTTTTTTGCCAAATTATATAGTATAGTTTATTACTAGTTTCTTCCTTAAGTGATAATTTCTTACAAACACTTGTTACTAGTGTATTCTTAGCTAATTATTAGCTACTTTAGGTAGATTAGGATTTCCACTACTGAACACTTATGCTCTAAACTAAATCAGGTAGCTCCCAATGGACAAATCTTGGATATACAAACTGAGATTGTCATCGGAGTACATGGCTAGCTTAGAAATCTTCTTGAATTTCGTCTTCTCCAATAACAATGGGCGGGGAACAAATTCTCTGCCCCTGTCCAAAATGTGGATTTAAGAAATGGCTATGTAGGGATGATGTCTATGAAAATTTACTTTGAAAGCCATTTCCTGAAGGCTATACTATTTGGGATCGATATGGAGAACGTAACTTCACATCGTCTTCTCGGATTAATCCACCTACAATAGTTCATGACTATGATCATACAGGATCCCTTCTCGTAATGATTAATGATGCTTTTGGTGTCGTTACTGAGGAGGTACCCGAGACTACTAATAACTTTCTCGCTCCTAAAGGTATAATAGAGGATGATCATCAAATGAATGAAGATAATGATCTCATGCCCGAATACATTGACATGAACATCCCTAATGACGCAGAGGAGCCAGTTGATGAGAATATTAATTTGAGGGATTTACTAAAAGATGGGGAAACATCATTATACGAAGGATGTACAAAGTTCTCAAAACTATCCTTCATTTTAAGGCTTTATCATATCAAGGGGATGCATAACATCAACGACAAAGCAATGCCGATGATTATTGAGTTGTTGCACGAAGCTTTTGGGTTTGCCAACATACCACCAATGGGATACAGTGCCAAAAAAATGATCAAAAATCTTGGTCTGGGGTACACTAAGATTGATGCCTGTGAGAATGACTGTATGTTGTATTGGGGAAATTCCTTGAAAGAGACTGTCTGCAGAATTTGTAAGCAGTCTAGATACAAGGATGATGTAGTTGTTGGAAGTAAGAAGACACGAAAGGGAAAGAAAATATATCGCTACTTTCCCCTAATTCCAAGACTGAAAAGATTGTTCATGTGCCCTACAACAGCTGAGAGTATGGTATGGCATTCTATAGAGAGAAGTACTGATGGAATGTCACGACATCCACGAGACGGTCAAGCGTGGATTGACTTTGACACTAGGTATCCTGAGTTCGCTTCAGATCCTAGAAATATTAGATTTGGTCTGGCTACTGATGGTTTCAATCCTTTTGGGAATATGAGCCTTAGTCATAGCACTTGGCCAATTATACGTATGCCGTACAACACGCCTCCTTGGGAATGTATGAAATCAACAGGTATGATATTGTCTAGTATTATTCCAGGAAAGAAAGCTACTGGAAATGATATTGATGTCTACCTACAACCTTTAATTGATGAGCTAAGAATGTTGTGGGAAGGCGTAGAAGCATATGATACAGTGAAGAAAGAACCATTTCTGTTGAGGGCAGCTTTAATGTGGACAATCAGTGATTTCCCTGGACTTAGTTTATTATCTGGGTGGAACACTTATACAGGTCAGGCTTGCCCCACTTGTAATTTCGACCAAGAACCGTTACGTTTGGTGGGAAAATTTGTTTCATCGGAAGTCGGCATTTCCTGCCTGCAGAACACCCTTTTCGTTTACAGAAAACCAAATTCAATGGTGACATTGATTTAAGGGAGCCGGCCAAACTATAGTCTGGCACTGAAATTTTGAGCCAAGTTTAGAACATCAATGTCACTTTTGGAAAGACGCATGAGAGTGACAAAGGTGGACCAGCTAAGAAGAAGTCAAAAGGTGATGGAGGAAACAAAAAGAAGGCAGAACAGTGGAAGAAGAAGAGTTGTTTCTTCCAGTTACCTTATTAGGAGTTCAATAAGTTGCGACACAATCTTGATGTTATGCACATAGAGAAGAATGTGTGCGATAATCTTCCATACACTTTAATAAACGAGAAAGATCGAAGTAAGGATCACCTGAAAGCAAGGATGGATTTGAAGATAATGAAAATTAAAAGGGACCTCTGGCCAAGACAAGATGGGAAAACTTGTCCAGCGGCTATATACACAATGGGCAAATGGGAAATCCAAACAATGCTTGAGACCTTGAAGGACCTTGCAGTACCAGATGGATACTCGAGCAATATATCTCGTTGTGTTGATGTGGAAAACCGCAAGATATTAGGGTTGAAAACACATGACTGTCATATCTTAATGCATGAACTACTATCATTGTCCACTCGGAACGTATTGCCATTGCAAGTATCCTCAGTAATAGTTGAATTCAGCTCATGCTTGAAGCAATTATGCTCGAAAGTGGTCCATATTGATGGGTTGGATGCACTCGAAAAACGGATTGTCGTAGCTTTGTGTCATTTGGAGATGTTATTCCCCCCATCCTTTTTCACAGTAATGGTCCATCTAGTGGTTCATTTAGTTGAAGAAGTTAGACTAGGAGGACCAGTCTATTACCGTTGGATGTATCCTATAGAAAGGTATGATTACAGTCAGTTACTATGTTATGCAATCATTGACATTGATTGTTACTGATTATACTCTTTGTCATATTCAAATTTCTTGGCAAGTTGAAATCTTTTGTGCGAAATCGATCCCAACCTGAAGGTTCAATTGCTGAAGTTTGGGTTTCCGAGGAGATATTTGCTTTCACATCCTTGTATTATGAAGCTAGGATTGAAACTCGATTCAACCGTGGTTTTCGACTCCATGAACAGGTGGAAGATGAAACACTTAACATGTGTATGTTCCCTTCCATTGGGCGTCGTGTTGATGGTGAACACCCATCCAAGTTATCAGATACGGAGTGGCTACAAGCACACCGAAGTATTCTTATAGGTGCCACTGAAGTTGGGCCATTTCTCCAGTAAGTACAAAACTAAATTTTATGAAATCTTGTCATGTCTAGCATCTTCTTTTAGTTTCAAACTTTGGTGTTAATGGGGAATTACTTGGGAGTTCCAAGAAATCACTAGACAACAACTTCGTGGTAGACCATCAGCGGAAGTTGAAAAAGCTGTTCATAGGGACTTCGTGCAATGGTTTAGGACTCGAGTAAGTATTCTCCAAACCTCATTATGACCAAGTACTTAGGATGTTATGATGTTATTATTTTCATATCATCTACTTAGGATGTTATTATTTCCATATCATCTACTAGATTCTACATGACGACCAAGTAGTCCATTAAAAAAATCTAAGATTGTTAGTTCAAGGTCCTCATCGGAATGCTTTCAGATTTAATGGTTATGATGTTAATGGTTATCGGTTTCGAACCAGTGCTCGTGATAAGGGTCTCAACACTCAGAATAGTGGTGTGTATGGCAGTTATTGTAACATCCCCCACCAACCGAACAGTTTGGAACTCGAGTTTGGATGGTTTAGATATTGAAAACAATGTTCTTGAGGCCCCATCGTAGTCTGGAATGTTCATAGTTGAGTCGGGTTGAAGATACAAGCAAGTACGTGAAATTTCGTCAAAGTTGGCAGACTACAAAACATGGTCGTGTGTTATAGAAACACACCATGTTGTTTGAAACAACACGCCCTGTGTTATAAGAAACACGTCGTGTTTCTTGTGTCTGCCATAAAAGGCATTTTCTGCACGGAATTCCATAACTTTCCCTCTTTCTCTTTCCCCGAAAATCTTTTTGACGAACCAAAAACCCCCTTAGCTTCAATCCTTGATTCCGGAAGTTGTAGAGCTCTGATTGACGATCCGTTTCTTGCTACGCATTCGTTGTGGAAAGAGGAAGAGATTAAACCCTGAGTTTCTGGGTATTTCAGAGTAGGCTTCTGTCGGTGAAGAGGAGAAAAGCTACGTTTTTGGAGCTGTAGAGTTTGGCGGTTCGAGTTCTAGAAGTTGTTTTAGAGCTTCATCTTCTTGTCAGGTGAGGGTTTAGCGTATGATAGGTAGTATGGTCGGTGTGAGGATTTGAAATTAAGACTTAGAAGAATGTAGGGCCTTGCATGAAATTGGAAGAGAGTAAAAGGGGAAAACTGCTCTGCAATTGACTGTTCTGTGAAATAAGTTGTTTGATGATTGTTGTTGTTGTTATTGATGGTTTGGTTGATGATTGTGGGCTGTCTGTGATGTGTTGAGATTGGGAAAATGATTAACATTGATGATTAATGGTTCGGACTTAGTAAAGAGTGTAGGAGGGTCGGGAGGTGATTTTGTAAATTGTATCTATACCTTGTGCTGTCAGTTGTGGTTGCATGAGGGTGGTCCTATCAATGTGGGGTCACCCTTTATATGATGAACATGTGGATGGCCCTGCCAATGTGGGGTCGTCCAATGAAAGATGTACAGGAGGGTAACTCTATGACTCATGACATGGCTATCCCTGTACTTGCAGGTGGGGGTGGCCGGTGAGCAAGCCATTTACCCTTAAACTGTTTGTGTTATGTGAATGATGGATGAAGTGTAATGTGGTTGTGATGGTGATACTGGATGCTATGATGCCCTGTGTGATTGGATGATTGGTGTTATGTGTTGTTTGGGTGATAGGGGTGTTATGATGAGATGTGGATTGATAATATGACTAGTGTTGTAGATTATGCTTAGAATAGAATAATGGAATTGGTACGTGGAATTGGCTTATGGAATTGGACAATAGAATGGGATGAAGGATTTGGGACTTTGATTGAAATTGCTTGGTTGATATACGTGGTTGATTGGCTTGTGATATGTGTATATGTGGGTTGGAATTGGTTAATGATGGAATTGTTGTTGGACTTGATGATAGGAATTGGATAGTTTGAATGAGGAATTGAGCATGATGTTGACGTGGGAAGTGATGATGGATTGATGTTGGTTTGAATGATGTTGATGAGCTTGCGATGGGTGTCGATGGATGGTTGTAAGTGTGAATGATTGATTGTGTTAATTGAAATGATAGAACTTGATTGGAGCCTACACTGCCCCCTAATAGTCACCTCTCCTTGAAGAGTGAGGTGCGGTCACGCCTCCTGGAAGAGTGGCGTGATCTATTGTTGTGGTTGATGTGTCGATGTAAGTTTGGGCCATGGATCCTTCTGGAAGAAAGGATGCGTCTTGGACCCTCCTGGAAGAGTGGGTGTGTATGGCCGGCAGGGGTGGTGTATGGCGCCTAATGAACTCACATAGATAAATGAATGTGTGGTGGTGTATGTGTGTGTTTGTGAGTGTGTGTATATGAGATGTGTGCGTGTTTTGTGTATGATGAGTGTATTGGATATACTTGTGAGATGCTTCTGATGAGTGTTGGTCGGTGTTTGATTGTATGTGAATCGATTGTGTGGTTAAGCTGATCTGTAAGTGTGATATTGAATGCTTCGTGTTAGGAGGATGTTGTGATATGTGAATTGTTAGTATGGAGAGCTGCACTTGAGTGTTAACCTGGACTGTTTAAGGATGCTTAATAACTCATCTATTAATTGAAAAGAGGAATGGGAGTAAGTGATCATGAGCATGTGAGTGAACTTGTGTAAATGGGTGACTTATGTGTATGTGCTAGTTTTGGATGGATTGTGAGACAACTTGTTATGTGATTTTGGAGGATGTGTATTATGCATGATGTTTCTCTGTTACATAATGATGAGCTTAAGCATGTTAAACCCTTGTGTATTGATGTTATCTTGATGTGTGGATATTGATTTGAGATTGAGCTTATGTGATCGCCTAGTATCATGTTAGGAATTAAAATATGAATGGTTGTGTCAGATTCCACTATTGTTTGCATGCGGAGTTGGGATCGCTCTTGAGGTTAGGTTCGGCGCATAGTTAAACCTAGTGGGTTCACTCAGTTTCATTAGGAAGCTTATCCCCCCCCCCCAGTTTCTCTGTTCCAGGTGTGCGTGAGAGTGAGCTGAAGTTCAGGTGTTCAGTTGAGTTCAGAGGAGTTGCAGGCTGGACTTGTGAAGTGAAGATTAGTGGACTACTTTGGAGTGACCATTATTTTGGTTTTATATTTCAGTTGAAACCTTTGGGTTGGGAGATTTTGTAGGTTGTTGGTTTCTGGTTTGATTTATCGGTTGTATTCGGATTTTGGATTTTATTTAATGAAGGTCTTCGTTTGTTTTGAACTTTTATTAAGAGTTGCTTTTGTTTCCACTACGTTTTATTCTTTTCTTTTAAAGCTGGTTCTTTGAGTAGCACTCATATCGGTTCAACCAAGGGTAAACCCGGGTCGGTTTGGGATGGGTGTTACCGTTATAAAACTCACAGTTATGCAAGTTTTGTGGACAATCGATCTCATACAAGCGAACTAGCTTATTATGGCAAATTAGAAGACATAGTTGAGTTGAATAACTATGGCGAATTTCGTGTGCTATTATTCAAGTGCCACTACAAGAAAAATAGGGATTAGTCACAGTTTTTTAGTCACGGTTTTTGAAACCGTGACAAATTAGTCACGGTTTTAGGTTTATTAAAACCGTGACAAATTTGTCACAGTTTTTAATAAACCGTGACTACTTTGTCACGGTTCATATAGAAAACCGTGACAAATGAAGTCCACATTGGCAATCCACTACACACTTCCTCGATTTCCGTGCAGAGCCTCCCTTCTTCCAACCCACTCCCCCTTCCCCTTTTTCCAAAAAAAAAGAAGACCCCCTCTCTCTTTCTTCTCTGAAACTTCTTCCCCCAAACAACTTCTTCCTTCACTGCCCTCCACCACCATCTTTTCTACACCTTCTCCCTTTTCCATTACTTCTTCCTTCACTGCCCTCCACCATCATCTTCTTCTATCTCTCAACCCTCAACCCTCATATCCTCTTCCATTGCAGATCTGTGGTGGCTGGGCACTGGAGCAACTGGTCGAGGTGCATTGAGAGGAGAGGAAAGGGAATCGGCGGCGGCGGCGATATCGAAGGCAGCCGATTGTAAATTTCATTTTTTAATTAGTTAAAACTGTAATTAGGTTATTTTGACAATATAAATAAATTCAGTGACTGATTCGCAATTATTTGGGATATCTTGTTAACATTTTAATTTCATGGATCATTTTGCATAATAGAAAAAGTTGATGGTCTGGACCTGTAATTCATGAAATTAACTAATGGGTCACTGAAAATTTCAATAGAACAATTTGGTCATCTAATTTGTCACGGTTTCTACTGAAACCGTGATTAAATTGACCATTTTTAGTCACGATTTCAATAGAAACCGTGACTGATTTTAGTCACAGTTTCTATTGAAACCGTGACAAAGATTAGTCACGGTTTTGGGTAAAACCGTGACTAAACTTTGTCACGGTTTTTAAAGAAACCGTGACAAAGGTTAGTCACGGTTTTCCACAAAACCGTGACTAATATCTTTGTCACGGTTTCTTTACAAACCGTGGACAAAATGGGGCATTATAGTCACTGTTTAGCAAACCGTGACAAATTTTTTTAGTCACGGTTAAAACCGTGACTAAAGGGCCAAAAAAACCGTGACTAAATTTGTGTTTTCTTGTAGTGTGCAAATGGGCTAATACACACAATCCTAGGTATGTGAAGAAAGATAAGTTGGGGTTCACACTGCTTAATTTCTCACACTTGCTTTATACTGGAAGTCGTTTAGACGACGAGCCATATATTGAAGCAAAGGATGCTCGAATGGTCTACTATGTCGAAGATAAAGTGGAGAAGGGATGGTGTGTTCCTGTACATATCAAACCTAGAGAAGTGTATGGCATGGGCAAGCACGAAGGGAGCTCCGTTCATGAATCTGATATGCTTGGGAATCCAGAGTTTTCAGATTTTGATAATGCCACTGTTGTACCCCTAACAAGGCCTGGAACTGTAGAGTTTGATGATTAATTAGGGTTCTTTAATTACATACTGAGCCATACATATGACAAAATTATTGATCTCCAAACAATGATTGCATGTTTGACATAACTCGGTTTGTTTTTGTTATGCAGACATGACTTCTGCACGTAGAGATAAGTGGGAGGTTGAGCTAGTTGATCCTGCTGGAGTTAAGACTCTAGGTGAGGTCTCCGGGAGCCAGTTGTTGAGCCGCATTCGAGATGGTAAGAAGGTTGTCATCCCTTTTAGCTGCCTAGAACCTGAGGGTATTGGTCCAGCTTCTTTGTCGGACGGGTTCTTAGGCGCGCTGGCTAAGGACCACAACTACATTCTGATTACCTATGAGTAGTGGGAGAAAGTAACAGATCAAGAGAAGAATGATTTGATGGAGATCGTATGGGTAAGTGATAAATTCTAAAATTGTTAACTTTTAGTCAATTAGTTTGAGTTGAATACTATTAATGAATTCATATTGAATTTGATGCAGCGATTTATCGTGATTGAGCCGCCAGAGATGAAATCATGGGCTAGCACTTACATCTTGGCAGATATTAACAAGAAGTGGCAGGACTTCAAAACCAAATTGTGGACCGGACATGCGGTTAACACGCTTAAGGCAAGGATGAAGAAGGATGCTGAAGCCGGCAGCGAGGAGTTCGACATGGGTGAGTTTGTGGAGCCTACGAGGGCGTGGGCACTAGAGCACAAGCCGTCTAGGATCCCTCCTCCTATGTGGGCACAGTTTGTGGATCTGAGATGGAGGTCGGATATGGTGGTAAGTAGAGTTGAAATTGGAAATAAGTTAAAAGTATTTTATGACTTTGATTCTGTTTTAATACTTATATGAATTGATTGTTTAAATTGTAGGAGTTGGCTCGCAAGAACTCTGCCGCTAAGAGGAGCCATAAGTCACCCCACACTGGAGGTTCGAAGAAGCTGCGGGTTAGAGGGTTTGAGTTGGTAATAATCCAGATTTACTTGCTAGTTATTTATGTCTTTATGTTTATAGAAAAGTTACTAAACATGTTTAGTTCGTGCACAAGTAGGCAAAAGAACGGGGGAGGGTGCCATCTAGAGGTGAGCTGTATGCTATCACTCACACAAGGAAGGATGACACTTACACCGATCCTAAAGTGGTAAGTCCTGTTTCATCTATCTGAAGTGGTCTGTATCTAATCAGATTAGGGATTTTCAATTTTTTTCTTTTTATTCAATGTGCAGTGATGCGCAAATAGATGCACACTAGTTTTACTCGAAGGATTGCTCCTAAGACATCGTTATTTCTCAAGGGTCTTCCTTTCTCTATTACTCAACAATGTGGGTTAAAGCTAATCGAGTTTAAACGTTGGGTTTGGAGTTGGTGGTGAATGAACTAAATATCTAAAAATGCAAATTAAAATAATCAAAGCAGGCAAACAAGTTGGAGCTTCAAGTATTGACTAAGGCACTTGTCCAGACTTGAATCCGCTCTAGCTCGATTAAGACGGATGATGCAATGCAACTAAGGTTTCAACAGACTCAAAGACTCGACATTTCCTTTGGCAATCTCTACTCCATAGTCAGGACGCAGAGAAACTATCCTATCAAACCTATGAGTTCCTATGGTCAAGATAACTCACAAATCGCCAAGAATGCACGAAGAACAATGAAATGCCACACAGATATGCAAAGAGATTAATTTCACCGGCCCTATGGTCAAGAAACCGGCTAATCTTAATGACCTCCTAAACTCTAGAATGACTCACGTCCATGGTCAGAACCGCGAATCAAAGATGAAGCAAATTCTACGATATGGTCAATCTGCGAATTCTAGAGCTTCAAATTAGGGTTTAAGAAAAATCTCAATTAAGTCTGAATAAATCTATTAACGGGTTAAAAACCCGACATCATCCATACAAAATCTTGCTAGAACTTCATCTAATCTGAACAAACTAAGAGTTTAGCTAGACATCGCCAAAGAAGAAATCACAGAAACAGAGAAAAAGCTAACTGGAGAAGAAATCATCTTACTCCGATTAATCCTAATCTTCAAGAATCCTAGAATCTCCCGAGCTAATCCTGGCTTTCTCTTGCTCAATCATCTCTTCAAAGCTCTGTCTTCATCTCCGAGAGTGTCTGGTTCGTCAGAGAAAAAGCAGAGAATTGTAGAGTAGAAGTTATGTTTCCTCTCTCCTCGAAATTGGGTCAAAGTGCTGAAAAATGGCCAAAAGTGCGCCTGGAAGGGTTGAAAAGTGCGCCGGCGCACTTTTTTAATTAGAGGAAATTTCTGCCAAACACTTTTGGAAAAGTGCGCCTGGCACCTTAAAAATGTGCGCCAGCGCACTTTTGGTCTCAAAATCCGCACTTTTGGAACTGTTTCCAGCTCCGTGCTTCTTTCGGTATTTCCCGCCTCCTTCGTACTCCGAATTCATCCCCATTTGAATCGTCGAGCTCGTAGAAAGGTCCTCAATAATATGACAACCTGGAATCTCATTAAAACAACTCGAAAACACATAAAACGACCCAAAGAAGGGCCAACGGGGGATAAAACACATTTTTCATCAAATACATTCGAAATCATCACAATTCAGAGTCAAACAAGAGAAATGTCGTTCAAATGTCGCGAGATGAACGCGATAAATCTAACGTCATCAAATCACCCCACACTTAAACGTTTGTTTGTCCTCAAACAAGAACTTTACCACAACAATGCACCAACTTGAATGAGCAAACCGAAAACCTCTTGATTCCTAGAAAGATATATACGGTGCTTCTACCAAACAAGAGGATTACCCGACTGACCACACAATTAAAACCAAACCTTTGCTGGAGTAAAAGAGGAACAAGACTTTAACGAGCTAGTGAACAACCCGACTTGATAAAGGCAAGACAATACTTACTTCCGCTACACTTACTCTAGGACGTAACCCGACACTTGCTAAATAAGGGGACACGACTCGAACAAAATGAAAGAACTTTTTTTTTTGCCTTTTTTTATGATGATGATTTTTTTTGTTTGCCTTTTTTGTGTTTTTTTTACCTTTACTTTCGAATGGTCGGTACAGTGTGAATACCACAGGGTATGGAGCAGCCGGAAACCTTTGGAATTCCGCGTTATCCTAGACCCCAGCCACGATCGGGAGTAGGTTAGAAGAATAACGCCACATTGAGACTTCCCTTTGGGACTACAGCAATGGGCAGGCATGTATGCCAGCTCGTGAATCGACCCACAACTTCAATACTGAACCACTCACTAATCAGAATTTCTCTGATTAGGGACATCAACAATAAGTTAAAACATGAAATTAAAACATCCCTTATTTAGACTCGATCATGGCATTGAACTAGAGAATTCGAGCATCAGACAGACCAAACCTTGCACAACACCTAGTCACATGTTCACTAATCCACTAAGGACAAGTTCTTAGACTACTACAAACAAGAAGAGTGGGAGATGGTCATAAAATGGGTTCTCACACACACTTGGACAAAGCCAAAGCACCACATCAATCTCACCATATGGAAAACAGTAGGCAATCCAAGAAGTTATTAAGCAATGTGGAAAATTACTTGCTACCAAGAATGAGAAGCTGAGAAAGAGTGACAAAACAAGGCACAATCACCGCCCATTACTTGGCAAAGCATGCAAATAAACGAGACATGATCCACGTCCAACCATTCCGGGTTGGACCGGTCCAACCAATTTGACAGGGGGCAAAAATATCTTTTCAAGTGAAAACCCTATCTCTTCTTCCTACACCAACGTCGTTGCCGCCTCTTTTGATTTTTCAGTGCTCCTTTGATGTAGTCCATACGGTTCCAACAGAAGACGTTCCGCAACAATTGGTCGACTGTTTCCGAGACGCCGTCGAGGGTGATGTTGACGATTGACGAAGCGGAGCACTCGCCGGGTTGAACAGGCCGGGAGTAGCGGCGGTTGCTCGGCAAACTTGCCAGAGCTCGAAGTCAAAACTAGGAGACTCGGAAGCTGGTGGAGCAGTGCGCGGCCATCGGAGTAACAGTCCCGAAGCAAAAAGGTTCATGAACAACGGCGGCAACGTAACATCGGCGACGGCATTCAAAATGTTGAAGACGATGAAACAAAATTGTTTAATAATTATAAGAAAATTACAATTTAGTCACTTATTTTTATTTTTAGATAGTTTGATTGATAGTATTAAAATTTGCAATTTTAGTCACTAATTTTTATGTTGTTGACATTGATAACTAGTTAACTTGATTTGTTAACTATTTAGTTAGCGAGTTAACTATTTAACCAATTAACTAATTAAATTTAGTTAACGAGTTAACTAGTTAACCAATCGAGTTAACTAGTTATCACATTGTTAACTAGTTAACCAATTAACTAGTTAAATTTAGTTAACGA
Organism: Linum lewisii; assembly: GCA_034768395.1. Taxonomy (NCBI): domain Eukaryota; kingdom Viridiplantae; phylum Streptophyta; class Magnoliopsida; order Malpighiales; family Linaceae; genus Linum; species Linum lewisii. The sequence goes on along the minus strand of CM068304.1, from coordinate 33,855,665 downwards.
GTTAACTAGTTAAATATAACAAGTTAACCAATCGAGTTAACTAGTTATCACATTGTTAACTAGTTATCTTGATTGGTTAACTAGTTAACTTAGTCATGATGTTAACTAGTTAACTCGATAAGTTATCTAGTTAACTAATTATGTTAATTTGATAACTAGTTAACTAATGTTGATAACAAGTTATCAAACAAAAACCTTGTTAACTAGTTATCAGATAAAAACCATGTTAACTAGTTATTAAACAAAAAATGATGTTAAGTAGTTATCAGGTAAAAACCATGTTAACTTGTTATCAGTTAAAAAAACGCTGTTAACTAGTTAACAGCAAAAAAGTATTAGCTAGTTAACAACAAAAAAGTGTTAATTAGTTTTTTTTTAAAGAAAAAAATATAAAATTTTTTTAATTTTCAAAAAAAAAATTCGTCGGAGTCTCGCCGGAAAAGTCACCGGCGACGGCGGTCGGTCGCCGGAAAAGTCGTCGGCGATGGTGGCCTGCCGCTAGAGAGCCAACGGCCACCCCTGGGAATTAAATTATTTATTTTAAATATAATAATTAAATTATATGTGTAAAATCTTAAATACCCCCTAACAATCTAGACCGTTGGATTGGTCAAAGGGTCAAAGGGTGATCTAATGGTTGAGATGAAGGTTTGAAGTTTCCAACCCTTGGAAATGGTTGGATGGGGATCAGCTGCCCAAATAAACAACCCACCCCACACTTAAATTCAGACATTGTCCTCAATGTTCCACACAAAATAGCAAAGAAAAATGTATAGGGGTACCCGGAAATAGACAATGAGGTTGCCAGAGACGACATGAGTGATTCGTCGAAATGTATGTCCTAATCAGAATCAAATGCACAGGAGATGCGGCAATTTATCCTGAATGAAGTGGAAAGAAGGAAAACATCACACGATCAGAGCATTCAGAAGATAACAGTACAAATGACTCGACTGGAAGTTCACAAAGACCCAAAAAGAATAAACTGACTCAGAATCCACAACGAAAATAAAAAGAGTACAAATCTAGAAAAAATATAAATAACAAAGTCCCGAGAGCAAATGAAGATCATTGATCCTGCTGGCGACCACGACGAGCTCGCTGTCGACGGGGAGCTGGTTGTGGAACTAGAGCTGGAGCTGGAACTGGAGGCTGTCGATCAAGGATCTGCTGAAGAAGCGTCATATGCTGGGTGTGATGGGTCTGATACATGGCACGTCGAGCTGACTACCCATCCCTCCACTGCAGTTCCTGGTCGTGCCAAGTCTGCTGGGGCTGCTGAAAATCGAGGACCTCCTGCTGCCAGAGAAGAGTACCCTGGTTGAACCTGTCGCGCCACGCCTCCATGCGGTCCCACCTGGTCGCCATCTGCTACTGCCAACGATGGCCACCCTCCCCAAAAGTCGCCTGCCACTGCTGAACCTGCTGTAGTGGCGTCTGAAAAGCTGCTGCATCTGGTGCCGGTGCATAAACTAGAGGAGGATCTGGATGAGCGTCCTCAGGTGGAGGTGGAGGTGGTCGGACGACCAAACCGTGAGAGATCAGGTACTGGGGACCTAGGACCTTCGGGGGTGTTAACCCAGCAAACACCTCAGGTGACCAGTTACCTGCAAGGTTAGCATTAGCAATGATGCGGGAAACATACCAACCACCTGGAAGGGATCGTGGTATCGTAGCGCCAGTCACACGCCTACGAAAGAACTGGGATACCATCGTCCTGTATAATTGCATCTCCTCGTTATAAAAATGATGACCACCGATGCTGCAGTGGCAGAAAGTGCGGATCATAATCAGGTGTATGAATTGCCACACCGGGCACCGAAGTGCGCGATATCTTGACCGGTTGTGACCAATCCACCTTCGATGCCAGTGAGGTCGAACCAAGCTCTCTTGGTGGCCTCGATCCTCATCTTCGTTGTCTCTTTGATCTTGAAATCATTGTACTCCTCCACCTCGTCAAATCCCAATAATGCCCCAAATGAGTCGTAAGACTCGTGGAAAGGAGCTCCACCCAAGAGAAACGTGATGTGCCTAGTCGTCTCATCCTTTACCTTGGGGTCCAAGCTGAATGAACACTAGAACTCCTGGAGAGGTACGAGTGGAGCCGAGTCGGTCACCTGCGACAACCCAAGTAAGTTGGCTCGCCTCAACCGGTAAACCAGAGTGTCATGAAACTCTGGAAAGGCCTCATGAATGGCCTCAAAGTCGACCACTACTCCTGGAGTGGCCGGGAGGTGGCAAATCTTCCAGTAGGCTCTCCAGTACTCGTCGTGAGGGAGACTAATGAGGTATGGGTGGATAAGTCCCGCCATGGTTGCCGCTGCTGGCGGTGGGTCGTTAGGCCCCGGAAGAGGTATCGGACTATGAGGCAGGTTCAAAGCAGCTTCATCGCCAGAGAGGGCGGCCGGATCCGGCTGCTCTCCTGCGGGAAGGTCGTGAAGGAGGGGGTCGACTTCGGCATGTTGTCCGTGACCGGAAGAGCTAGCCATAATCTGCAACTTAAACAAACCTCAATAAGACACGAGCTAGACTTTACAAAATTTGAGCAGTTTGACGGCAATTAAACAATGTTCAGGACAGAGCAAGATCATGAATCATTACTATCACAACAATCATACTCGTCACAATAGTCTAGCAAGCTATCATCAATCGAAGAAACACCACAATCGTAATCACAAGTCATTAATCCAACATTGCACACCGACACAACTTCAAGGCAAACTAGCATTTTCACTAGGCACGGGAATTAATTGAATGATGGATACCTCAATAAGATCGTGTAGCAGGAAAAATAATTGAAACACCTAACACTTAGAGCGTAAACACACTAAGAACATGAAGTTTCCATTACTAACTGAATTAAGCTACAAAACTACGTCATACGACATCCAATACACTCCAAATTGCAACCACAACACCACAACATAACCAATTTCAGCACGGATAAATCAATTTTGAAAACCCCCAAATTCAGAAATTTAGGGTTCTTAGCTCGAAAACCATCAATCCAAAAATTTCAACGAAACTGAACATAAATTGGTGCAATAGATTTGTGGTGAAGTGTAGAGTAACATACCTCAAAGGAGTGATAGCAAAATCCTCATGAAAATCGACGAACGACCCGAAGAACACAAAAACTAGGTTTTGGTTTGAAATTAGCTCAAATCTTGACCAAAATCAGTGAAAATTGGTTGGGTAGCGGCGGATTCTAGTAGGGAATGAGAAGAGACGAAGATTTTGCTTTGGGTTTGTGAAAATCGGCGGGTTTGGGGTGATTTTGGGTTCAAGAACTCGAAGAACAAGAGAGGGGGTGATTTTTGTTCTTGCTGAATTCGAAGAGAGAGAGAGTGAAAATGTGGGTTAGATCCGAAAATTTTAGAAAAAGAGGGGAAAATCGCGTTTCCGGCGCCAAAAACTTAATGCGCAAATAGATGCACACTAGTTTTATTCGAAGGATTGCTCCTAAGAGATCGTTATTTCCCAAGGGTCTTCCTTTCTCTATTACTCAACAATGTGGGTTAAAGCTAATCGAGTTTAAACGTTGGGTTTGGAGTTGGTGGTGAATGAACTAAATATCTAAAAATGGAAATTAAACCAATCAAAGCAGGCAAACAAGTTGGAGCTTCAAGTATTGACTAAGGCGCTTGTCCAGACACGAATCCGCACTAGCTCGATTAAGACGGATGATGCAATGCAACTAACGTTTCAATAGACTCAAAGACTCGACATTTCATTTGGCAATCTCTACTCCATGGTCAGGACGCTGAGAAACTATCCTATCAAACCTATGAGTTCCTATGGTCAAAATAACTCACAAATCGCCAAGAATGCATGAAGAACAATGAAATGCCACACAAATATGCAAAGAGATTAATTTCACCGGCCCTATGGTCAAGACACCGGCTAATCTTAATGACCTCCTAAACTCTAAAATGACTCACGTCCATGGTCAGAACCGCGAATCAAAGATGAAGCAAATTCTACGATATGGTCAATCTACGAATTCTAGAGCTTCAAATTAGGGTTTAAGAAAAATCTCAATAAAGTCTGAATAAATCTATTAACGGGTTAAAAACCCGACATCATCCATACAAAATCTTGCTAGAACTTCATCTAATCTGAACAAACTAAGAGTTTAGCTAGACATTGCCAGAGAAGAAATCACAGAAACAGAGAAAAAGCTAACTGGAGAAGAAATCATCTTACTCCGATTAATCCTAATATTCAAGAATCCTAGAATCTCCCGAGCTAATCCTGGCTTTCTCTTGCTCAATCGTCTCTTCAAAGCTCCGTCTTCATCTCCGAGAGTGTCTGGTTCGTCCGAGAAAAAGCAGAGAATTGTAGAGTAGAAGTTATGTTTCCTCTCTCCTCGATATTGGGTTAAAAACCCAATTTCCGTCGAAGTGCTGACAAATGGCCAAAAGTGCGCCGGGAAGGGTTGAAAAGTGCGTCGGCGCACTTTTCCCTTCAAAAGGCGCACTTTTTTAATTAGAGTAAATTTCGGCCGAACACTTTTGGAAAAGTGCGCCTGGCACCTTAAAAATGTGCGCCAGCGCACTTTTGGTCTCAAAATCCGCACTTTTGGAACTGTTTCCAGCTCCGTGCTTCTTTCGATATTTCCCGCCTCCTTCGTACTCCGAATTGATCCCCATTTGAATCGTCGAGCTCGTAGAAAGGTCCTCAATAAAATGACAACCTGGAATCTCATCAAAACAACTCGAAAACACATCAAACGACCCAAAGAAGGGCCAACGGGGGATAAAACACATTTTTCATCAAATACATTCGAAATCATCACAATTCAGAGTCAAACAAGAGAAATGTCGTTCAAATGTGGCGAGATGAACGCGATAAATCTAACGTCATCATGCAGCCTGAAATTCTGGAGCACACCCGTGATCCCTCCATCCCAATAGAGCCTTCAGCGAATGATGCATTGGGCCTTGTCTATCCGAAAGAGCATAGTGGTCGGGTTCGCACGCTCGGATATGGTGTCACCCCCTTTATGGTATGTATTGTGGTATATACTTGGAAATTGTTTTAAGCTAATATTTAAATAGTAATTTTATGATTTTCTTTACTTTCCATGTAAGTCAATATGAGTAGGAAGCGTGGTGGAGCCAGCCAGAGTAGTAGTTCAGCTACTACTACTCACGTCTTCGGTCATTGTCCTGCTGAAGATCGCATGAGGACACTGGAGGCTGAGGTTCAGCGACTGAGCGGGTTGGAGGCTGAGGTTCTGCACCTCAGCCAGTTGGTTGCAGATGGAGGTTCATCATCCACGAGGACGGGGAAGGGGAAGGAGAAGATGACACCAGATGATCATGCGGACGAGGATGAGGGTGAGCATGAGACCGATGATGAGGAAGATGAGACCGATGATGAGTAGATAGGACTAGACACGTAGATTTGGATGTGTTGCTTATTTAGTTTTGGATGGATGTTATTTACATATGTTGGATGTTTTATCGATATATTAGTTGTTTTAGTAAAATGTGCTATGATTTCCTGTTTGTGATGGTTTTAGTGAAAATGGGATAGCGAAAATGTGCTTTGTATGCAGGTTTTGGCACTAGAAGAGTATGAGAATGATAAGAAAGCAGAAATTAGGGGACCTGTAATCTGCAAATGGCGTCGTCAATTACATTTTGCGTCGGCTGCAACCGACGCTAAATGGACCCGTAATTTAGCGTCGTCTAGTAACAAGTAGTGTCGGTTAAGACCGACGCTAACTGGACCCGTAATTTAGCGTCGATCAGTAACACATTGCGTCAGTTACGGCCGATGCTAAACACCCCACACCCACCCAATCGGCTAACCGACCTGTGGGCGGCTAGGCCGCAACGGCGTCGGTTGGTGAACATTTTGCGTCGGTTAACATTTCGACCGACGCTATCGTTTAGCGTCACTGTTATTTGCGTCGGTCACATCGACCGACGCAACATGTATTTAGCGTCGGTTGTAACCGACACTAAAAACCCGATCTAACCGACGCTAAATGTATGTTTTTTTGTAGTGAGTTAACGAGTAAATTTTAGTTGATAACTAGTTATCAAAATTAGTTAACTTGTCTAGTTAACTAAATAACATCATAATCAGATAACTAGTTAATTATTTACTTGTAACTAGTTATCAAAACTAGTAACACATTACTAGACAAAAATTACGGAGTTATTCCAGCTATATTTACAATCAAATATTTAATAACCTGCCAAAAATCCAAATTGCCAATGAGATAAAAAAAACAAAAACCAGTGCCTGAAATAACATTCAAAATTAGTAAACAATCACAAACATAGTTATAAGTTGTAACTACAAATCAATCACCTAGATTTAGCTAGAGCACAAAAAAGATTACTCTTATTCAACCTATTCTATTTTTTTCCACCGCTACTCCATTTTTCATTATTCTTCTTTCTTCGTCAATTTTGAAATTTCCCCCTTCTTTTTCTTCTCAGAAAGGCCAAATCTTGCATAAAAATCAACAATGACAGCTAGTTTACTGAGACGCAACATTTCCCTAGCAAAGACGGCTCTGTCGCTGATTGCGGCAAGGCTTGTCTCCACTCGGCCCCAAGCATGTGCAAAAAAATGAGCTGACGACGTCCTAGTCCTCCAGCTCCGACGTCAAGACCTTTCAAATCTACCGATGGAACTCTGACAATCCGTCTAAGCCGCAGCTCAAGGACTACAAGATCGACCTCAAGTAGTAGAACAAGGTCTGAGAAACGGTTCAGATATATTTCTGACGGCAGAGGAGGTGGTGACGAATTTCGGAGGCTAGTGGCGGTGCTTCAAAGGGCGAAGAGGAGGGAGATCAGAACCATCGAGATCGAGAGCTTCTTCTTCTTCCGCCTCAAATCTGTCGTTGTGCTTCAGATTCGATCCACCGTTGTACTTCAGATCTGCCATCCTTCAAGTGTATCTGAAAGGGAGAAAGGGTGGGTGGACCTCGGTGACGAGGTGTCCGGAGAAGAGGTGCAAACGGTGGAAGGTGAGGATGGAGCAGCGTTGCGCGTCAAGCAAGAGGAGGACGGAGTAGGCTAATTAAGGAGAGCTTTGAGCTGGAAAATGGAGAAGGAGGATGAGAGAGAGAGATAGAGGATTTGAGTGATTTGGCCAAATAAGGTTAACTTTTAAAGAATGTCGAAACTACCATCCTTTTGAGGGTTGCAACCGTTTCCAACGTTTAAAAGGTTGGGCGTAGATCCGAAGCCATTTTTAGGGTGACATAAGGTTTCTTATGTCCCCTAGACATAACCAATCACAAGCCTCAGATTCTTTTTTTTTTTTTGTTATTGTTTTTATATGGTTATGGTAGTTATTTGTATTAAATATGTATCTTTAAAGCTTATCTACAATAGGGTGCTGACGAACTACGTCATAGATGAGTTCCACCCCGCTATCATCTGATATCATTCTAGGCACGTAATGAGACAGAGTTCCCTAGATGAATACTGACATTCTCCAAACAAATGAATGGATTATCTGATTCTGTCCAAGCACCATTTTCCTCCGGTACATGGTTACTAGGCTTTCGTAGGTAGCTCGTTTGGTCATCCTAAGACGGATGTTGTCTCCCCCATCATATGTTAAGCCGCTCATATCATGGACGATTCGCCCCCCAGTACACCCGGATCCAGAATTCTCGTAATCTATTATGATCAGCCATCTTTTGATGTTGAAAACTCTCTACAATCAAAGGAATAAGCAGTTTGTTTGGATTCAGTGGAATGTGGTAACTATAACCCAAATTCAAACATTGTATAAATAATGTATATTTCCCCAGATATTCAGGCGAATTCACCCAAGAGCCAGGCGAATTTGCCCCATTGGGTTTTAGATTCACCCAATTATTGGTTCTGACCAGTCAGGAATCCAATCAGAGTGACGGGCCTATTTCGTCTGGTTCTTGGGCGAAAAATATTATTTTTGTAAATAGTTTGAAAATGTATTTATTTGTGTAAATAGTTTAATTTATTTATTTATTTTGGTGAAAAGGGCTTAATTTTAGATATCTAGGCAATTACCAACTTTTTATTATTTAAGGAATAATGGGTCAATACACCTGCACGGAATCATATCAGTGTCCAAACATTTTCTGGGTTTGGAAAGTTCCAAACCCACCTCCAACCATTAGATCTAGTTGACCATTTGACCAATCTAATGGTCCAGATTTGTTAAGGGTATTTAGGACTTTACAAAAATTATTTAATTATTATATGTAATTTAAATATGTTATTATTATATTTAATTAATAAATAATTTAAATTTAGGACTTACACAGTTACACTTCATCGCCGGTCACCGTCGTCGGTGATTTTTCCGGCGAGGCTCCGACGCCTTTTTTGGCGAGGACCAGTTAACTAGTTAACCTGGTTTCTACTGATAACTAGTTAACAAAGCATATAACTAGTTAACTGAACTAGTTAACAGGTTATTTCGGAGATAACTAATTAACATGTTATCTTACTGATAACTAGTTAACGAATAACCATGATCAGGTAACTGAATTTTTTATTAACAGGTTATCTCACTAATTATGTTGTTTTTAATTTAGATAACTAGTTAACGTCATGCTTTGTCGAGTTAACTAGTTAACCAATCGGGTTAACTAGTTATCTACTCGAGTTAACTAATTAACTTATCGAATTAACTAATTATCTTATCGTATTAACTAGTTAACCAATCGAGCTAACTAGTTAACTAGTTATCTAATCGAGTTAACTAGTTAGCAATCGAGTTGACTAATTAACTAATAGAGTTAACTAGTTATCTAATCGAATTATCAAGTTGTTAACCAGTTAACCAATCGAGTTTTTTTTTATGAATCAGTTAACCAATCAAGTTAACATGTTAACTTATCGAGTTAACTAGTTAACTAATTTTGATAACTAGTTATTGAAACTAGTTGACTAGTTATACGATCATGTTATAACTAACTTATATAGTTCAAAGATTATTCCAACAATGTCAATAACATAAAAATAGTGACTGAAAGTGTGACTTTTAATACTAAACAATCAAACAATCTATAACTTAAAATACAGTGACTAAGTTGTAATTTTTAATAATTATTAAGTAAATTACTTCGTCTTCCACTGAGTTTCGCTTCACTGTCTTCTTCGGCAGCCGATGGTCACCGATGCCTCATCGGTGCTGCCGTCTCGTATCAATTTCTACAATCCGTCCAGATACCTCCGCCAACGGACACAGCTGCCTCCTTCCCCAGCCCGGACCAGCCGTTCTTCCCCGAGGTGTTGTCCCCGCCGTCTTCTCCGGACCAGACACAAGCGCCTCCTTCCACGAGCTCCGACATCAATGAAACTCTTTTGATCCTGAGGCGGCCACCACGGCTCAGCCCGCTAAGCTAGGTAAGAACTCGACGATTTGCTAACTCTGGCGTGCTCGTTACTCTCGGGATGCTCTACGGCCTTTCGTTCTTCCTCTACCGACACCGCGTCAGGCACTCGACGAGGAGAGAGCCGAAGAAGTTCACCGGGGAAGAGGATTCAAGGAGAAGTTCGTCGAGGAAGGGGAATCCTCGTAGTAATCGGTGACGAGAGTAGATCTGGAGTAGTTGCCGTAGATCTGCATCGAGGACAGGTGAGGGGAAAGCATGGGCCTGGGTTAATTTTTTGGAATGGATGATTTTGCCCCTCCGTTTTGGGTTTGGATCCAGTTCCAAACTTGAAAGTTTAGAACAGATCCGGTTCCCACCTGCACGTTAATTTTATATTAATTAAATTAACTTCAAAATTATTTATTATTAAAAATATGAAAATAAGAGGGCTCAGATCCGAATACAACCTTTCCAAGGGTTGGATTTGGGTCCAACCTTTTCTGGACCGTTAGATCAATTAAGATTTTCATCTAACGGTTGATATGTTTTTTTGATCTTGTTCAAATAGTTGACCTAATCCGGAGCCGTTAGTTAACGGCGTTAACTAGTTAACTCCGTCAGTTAACGGCGTTAACTAGTTAACTCCGTTAGTTAACGGCGTTAACTAGTTAACTCCGTCAGTTAACGACGTTAACTAGTTAACACCGTCAGTTAACGGCGTTAACAAGTTAACAAGTTAATTTCATTAGTTAACTAGTTAACTCCGTCAGTTAACGGCGTTAACAAGTTAATTTCATCAGTTAACTAGTTAACTCCGTCAGTTAACGGCGTTAACTAGTTAACATTTATATTTTTACAAAATGGTACAAAGATTAAACTGTCCATAAAATAAAGTTGGGTGACTTAACATGTAATTAAAAAAAAATTACTTTCACACCATCTTCTTCCTCCCGCAGCAGTTCATCCAACGACGTACGCCGACGACGACGATGAATCAGCTCTCCCCTACCAACGACCCCCCCCCCTCCGACAACCCCCGCCTCCGACAACCCCTGCTTCCTCCCTGCCTCCGATTTGCCAAATTTCAGATCTATGATTGCTGGGTGTGCTCCTGGAAGACTCGAGCGGCGATGTCGGCGGGCTTCATCGGGAAGGGGAGCTCAGGCGGCGAGGGCTTCGTCGGGGAGGGGGGGAGCACCGGTTGTGGTGGTGGGAAGCAGGGGTGTCGATCGGAGGTGGTAATCGGAGAGGAAGGGGGTGCGAAGCACAGGATAACGGGCTCACATGGTTTTGGTTGGACCCGGATCTTCTGCCAAAATAAGACAACTTTATTTTAATAAAAATTATCTTTCTATGTATCACAATTCTTTTTAGGTACTCCACAAAATAATATATAATTTTTTATTAATATTCATCTAAATGATTTGGGTTCCGGATCCGGACCCAACCTTTAAAGGTTGGGCCGTTCCAACCCAATTGACAAGAGGGGTATTCTTGGAATTTCAAAAATATTAATTTAACCTAATTATCTCTAGCAGCCGCCTCTCCTTCTCTCCTTCTTCTCCTCCATTCTACTTTGGCTCCTTCTTCTTCTCCTCCGTTCCATTCTCACCTCCGGCCACCTTCTCCTCAATCCTTCACTCTTCATACTTCTTCTCTTCTGAAAACTGAAAAAATTATTAAACCCTAAATCGACAGCCGCCTCCTCTCTCTCTATCCTTCTATTAACACTCCATTCGCCCGCCTCCTCCTCCTTGAACTCCGATTAACCCTCCCTCCGGCCTTCTCCTCCGATCCACCCTTTCTCTGGCCGCCACCTCCTCGCTTTCACTTTCGATCCACCTCCCCTCCAGCCTCCTCCTCCGATCCAACTTTTCTTCGGCCTCCTCCGGCCGCCCTGATTTCACTTACCCCAAGTACCGCTGGCAACCCCTCGGCTGTGAGCTCCCCAGGTTTGTAACTTACCTATTTCACAGATCTTGTCTAGCTCCGAATTTGAATCTGGAGCTGATTTATGTTTTTTGTATTTTTTTTCTGTAGATTCGATGGGCTGCAGTTTCTGCAGAGGATGAGTGAGAAGACTGTGATGTTCGTCGGCGATTCCAGAACAAGATTAATGTATTTTTTCGGTGGATCAGGTAAAGGCTAAAATTGGGAGGTAGACTTCGGCTAATAGTATCAGGAGATTGAAGAATAAAAATTAATAATGATTTAGTTGATATGTGGTGGTTGGTGGCTGATGCAGAGGATGTGGAGAAGCTGAAGGAGCTGCGACGATGGCGGCGAGGTCAAGGGGGTCTAGTAAGATGTGACGACTTGCATGTGTTTTGGTGGTGGTATTGGAATTAGGGGCAGTAGCATTGTTCAATCTTTTTGGCTGTGACATTATTTTTTTGATGATGATGATGTGTAGATGATGATGTTGATTGTTTTTAGCATTTGTTTCGGTTGAATGTTGGTTTTGTTCTTGCTTTTGGTAATGTTGTAGTAGGTGTTTTTTGCCGTTTCTTATTGGGGCTTTTGTCGACCCTGACTCATGGTTTCTAGTTAGCTTGATAAGTTAACTAGTTAACTCAGTTGGTTAACTAGTTAACAACTTGATAACTAGTTAACTCGGTTGGTTAACAAAAAGTTAACAAAAATAACTAGTTATCAGGTAAAAAATTTGTTAACTAGTTATCTACATCATGATGTTAACTAGTTAACTCGATTAGTTAAGGGATAATAGTGTTTTGCCCCCCTCTACTTTGCCAAGTTAACAAACAGCCCCCTATACTATGAAATGATCAATTTTCCCTCTCCTATTATGCCAACCTAACAAACAGCCCTTCCGTCCAAAACTCCATCCAAAATTTCGTTAAGTGATGACTCACTAATATGACTCATCCACAATTAATGACGGTACATTGCCACATCATTAATGACAGTACATTTTAAGTACAAAATGCAATAAAAATATTAATTTTAAATTTATAAATTAACAAGTATATATTTAATTTTTTTATGGATTTTTATTTAAAATTTTTTAAATTAAATAAATATTTTGTATTTAAAAATTTCAAAGTTATTTTAGAAAAAATTGTATATTTATTTTAGAAAAAAATGTAATTTTATTTTTAACATTAAAATCAAGCAAAATATTTTTTACAAAATATTTTTTATTTTTTATTTTTTATTTATAAATTAAATTTAATTCTTTTTATAATTTTTCTTTTTTTCTTTTTTAGTTCAGTTGAGATGGATGAAAGTCGTTGATGTGGCAATGTACAGTCATTAATTGTGGATGAGTCATATTGGTGAGTCATCACTTAACGGAATTTTGGATGGAAGGGGCTGTTTGTTAAGTTGGCAAAGTAGGAGGGGGTAAATTGATCATTTCATAGTATACGGGGCTGTTTGTTAACTTGGCAAAGTAGAGGGGGGGCAAAACACCATTTTCCCATTAATTAACTAGTTACGAATAAAATAACTAGTTAACATCATAATAACCTGTTAACTAATTTTGATAACTAGTTAACACATACTATTAACTAGTTAACTAATTAACTAATTTTGATAACTAGTTATCAACTATTTTTTTTGTTAACTAGTTACCTAAATCATGATGTTAACTAGTTATCAAACAAAAAATGATGTTAACTAGTTATCAGTTAAAAACCATGTTAGCTAGTTATCAGTTAAAAACCATGTTAGCTAGTTATCCGTTAAAACACAATGTTAACTAGATAACAACAAAAAAATGTGTTAACAATTTTTTACTTTAAGCAAAAAAAATGAAAAACATGTTAACTAGTTAACATGCCTTCGCCGGAAAAGTAATTGAAGTATCACCGGAAGTTGGTCGGTCGTCGAAAAAATTGCCGGAAAAGTCATCGGAAAAGTCACTGACACCGGTCGTCGAAAAAGTCGTCGGCGCCGGCCGCTGGAAAAGTCGCTGACGCCAATCGTCGAAGAAGTCACCGGCGCCGGCCGTCGGAAAAGTCGTCGGCACCACTCACTGGAAAAGCTGCCGGCGATGGTCACCGGAAAAATCAGTGGTTGAGAATGGAGTTCGAATATTTAAATATTAAATATAATATATTTAAATAAAAATAATATTAAAATATTTAAATTAAATATAATAATTAAATCAAGTGTAAAGTCCTAAATACCCCTAACAAATCTGGACCATTAGATTAGTCAATGGTTGAGAAAAGGTTGGAACACTTCCAACCCTTGGAAAGGATTGGAGCTGGATCCGGACCCAATGATTTGATAATTTTTTCATAATTCTAAATTGAAAAATTAACGTATACTGATTTAACACAAAAAATAATAATTACATATCTCAATAATTTATAATAAGTAGAACCTATACTTAAAATTTCAATAATATCTCTTACTTTTGAAATTCACGACATGTTAATAAATATAAGCAACACATACCTTAAACATAACATTTATATGTACAAATTTCCATAAAATCACTTAATGAGCATCTCAATGAGATTAGATATAAATAATTTAATTCATGGATGAAAAATATATAAAAAAGGAAAACAAAACATAAATGAACAAAATTAGTCTCAAAATTCATTCATGTATTTTTTTTTGGATGAATACTATGATTTCGTTCCAAAAAGAAGAGAGATCAACCTCAAGGTTTACAGCTTACAATCAAACCCCAGAAAAACTAACTAACATTTGGGAAAATAACTTTACAGTTGTAAAGAAAAACCATACGAGGAGATAGCTTTCGAAAAGGCGCTACTACCCAGAGCTTGGTAGCCAATCTCCTTAAAAATCAAACTAACTAGAGTATTCGCACTCGAAGGAGGAACACTATTTAAACGAGAGCATCACTCCTTCCAAATATTCGCTACTAAGGATGTCCAAACTGCTCTACTTAGAATCCCTCTCACATTTTTTCCCTTGGCAAAGATGCTCAACTCTACCATTAGAGGAAGTAGTAGCTGCTATTCTCCCAAGCAGATCAGAACTCACACCCTTGGAGTAGTCACAATCAAAAAATAGATGATCACGCGATTCATATCCCCTATACCACACAGTATGCATTTTGGATCAATAGGAAGACCCCATCTAATAAGATGATCCTTCGTAGAAAGGCGTCCCAGAATATAAAGCCACCTAAAGAAGCTGTTTCTGGGTCTGCAACCAGGCCCCCCCCCCCCAGACCAGGCTATACCACTACATCTTTGGACGAGATAAAGGAATTGAATCCCAGATTACCGAGAGCTTGATGCAATCATAAGAGATGCCATCACAATAAGTAGTTATCTCGTCAGTGGAAAAGTGAGAGAAGAAAGCATCTCAATGTTTGAGCAACCTTCTCCATACCCACGATCCCGTGCCAATAGAGAGAGAGGATAAATCTCTCCCCTTAATACGATAGTGGCGTAACTAAGCCACCCAAATCGAACCATGGCTAGCAAAGATGTCACATAAAAGTCTGAAAACTAGAGCTCTATTCCATAGTTTTAAGTCTCTTAAACCAAGTCCGCCTTCTTTCTTAGGGTATGTGATCTCTTCCCAGGAAACTTTAGCTTTCCTGCTAGAGTTGTCATCACCTCCCCAGAGATATGAAGCACAAATTTGTTGAATGTTTTGATAACACCCAAAGGCAACGAAAACATCCTCATCCAATACTGTGAGAGACTCGTAAGCATAGAATTTACTAGTTGAAGGCGACCAGCAAAGGTAAGAGTTTTAGAACTCCAACCATTGATACGCCTAGTAATCTTGCTAATAAGAGAGTCACAATCACGTAAAAAAAGTTTTCTCGCAATGAGAGGGAGACCAAGATACTTAACTAGAAGGGTGCCAATACGAAAGCCAGACAAGCGATGCATTGCAGCAAGGGTGCTAGCTGTAATACCTGCTCCAAATAGCTCGCGTTCATGTAATTCTTATTAGTTCACCCCCAATTTTTTTGGGGTCAAATACTTAAAATGTCCCGAAATTATAGGGCAAGTTAAAGATTCGTTCTAAAACTTTAATTTGATACAAAATGGTCCTATTACTATGAAACGGGTTACAATGTAGTCCTACTGACGTCATCAGTGTACTTTTTCAGTTATTTTCGCAATGTCACCATTGACATGTCATCAAAAACATGATTCAAAATTCAACAATATGATTCAAATCTAAATCTAAACTTATCTATCTAATAAATTTTGGTTCAAAGCTAAATCTAGTGAGTTAGTTTGATATAATTTTGGATTTGAATCAATTTAAGATGAATTTTAAATTAATTTTTTGATGACATGTCAATGGTGATGTGGCAAAATTGTTTGAAAAGTACACTGATGACGTCATTAGGACTACTTTGTAACTCGTTTCATAGTAATAGGACCACTCTGTAACAGATTAAAGTTTTAGGACGAGTTTGTAATCCACCCTATAGTTTCGGGACGTGTTAAATATTTGACCCATTTTTTGTATCAACTCTTTTACTAAAATTTAGTTTATGTACATTATATATTTGACGATTGTTTTCTCGAATCCATACTGTTCATATCTATTTTCCACATATTTAGTTTCAAGTGGTCATAACAACTCTAAATAGTATTTCAGGTAATAAAATGCATAGTGTATTCATACATGTTAGTTTTACACACTACAAGAAAAAGCCTAATTTGTCACGGTTTTTTAGCGGTTTTGTAAACCGTGACTAATTTAGTCACGGTTTTAAAAACCGTGACTAATTTGTCACGGTTTGTATGTAAACCGTGACTAATTTGTCACGGTTTTGTAAACCATGATAAATTAGTCACGGTTTGCACACAAACCGTGACTACTTTGTCACGGTTTTCAAAACCATGACTCAATTAGTCACGGTTTACAAAAAAACCGTGACTAATTTGTCACGGTTTTGAAAACCGTGACTAAATAATTGGTGCCACGCTGGCAATCCGGTCCTCCTTTTTTTTTCCTCCTCTTCTTTTCTCTTTCTTCACCACAGACCCACGTCTTCTTCTTCCCTCCGACTTCCTCTCTTCTTCCTCCGACTTCTTCCCTCTGATTTCCTCTCTTCTTCCTCTGACTTCTTCCCTCCATTTTCCTCTCTTCTTCCTCTGACTTCTTCCCTCCAATTTCCTCTCTTCTTCCTCTGACTTCTTCCCTCCGACTTCTTCCCTTCGACTTCCGGCCAACGATTCAGAATCCCCACCCAATGCCGCCGCCGACGACGACAACAATCAGCTCGACGATTGGAGAAACCAGATCTGAAGCCAACTCCTCCGCCGCGGCTAGGCTCCTCCTATCACGATATCGTCTCCGGCGAGGAGGACGATTCCAGGCCTTGTTCCATCCTGTACGGACGGTGGAGATGAGGAGTTTCAGGCGAGGGGGCGGCTTCGGCGGCGACAACTTAGTTGACGAAGAAGATGACCAAAAGGGAGAAGATGACAGAGATGAATGATTGAACCGTATAACCTACAAAACATAAGTGACCAAAATGGAAAATAAGTGACATTAAAAATTTAAAATCAGTCCCTACAAATATTTAAATGACAAAGTGGGCAAATGAAAGTTTCAGCATAACACTTTGGTCACTGGATTAAGATTACAACCACAGAAAGTTAAGTGACCAAATGGGTAAAATATTGGTCACGGTTTATATGGAAACCGTGACTAATATTGGTCACGGTTTATATGTAAACCGTGATAAAAAAAATTAGTCACGGTTTCTTCAAAAACCGTGACAAAAAATGGTCGATATAGTCACGGTTTCTAAAACCGTGACTAATTTTTTTAGTCACGGTTAAAACCGTGACTAAAGGGTCCCAAAACCGTGACTAATTTGATATTTTGTTGTAGTGACAAGTGATTTTCTATTATAATCATAAGGACTAATATACAATTCTAGCCAAACCTTTCACAAAAATGTCAATCTAGCCGCTTCTTTTTCGATCGCATTATTTTGACCAAAAGTTTAATTTTTTGGTCAGATGTGTCCAATTGACGAAGTTGACCATTAAATATAACGAAGTCTAGTCTGTCAATGACGTCAGTAATATCGTTTAGAATAATGCTCGGTATTTTGTTCACAGTTCGGTCGTGCTGACGATGTAACCACGTGGGGCACCACGTCATAACAGAGTTCACGTGGCATTCAAATCCATTTAAGTTAGCGTTTAGTTGAGGGAAGTCAAAGAATTTCTTCACATCCACCTCCCTCTTCCTTCTTCTCTATAATTATTTTGTCGACCATTCTCCTACTCCTTTTGCCATTGATGGCATCTGCTCATCCCCATCAATTGCTTCTCCTTTGCCGCCCAACCATCATCGCCCCATCTCCACCGAACTCTCAAACCATTGATTGAGCTTCAAATAATTTTACAGAAAATGAACAAGTCGTGAACCGATTTTCGGAATCTAGGGCTTTTACTAAAGATAGCTCGTCTCGTATACTATAGATTATGATTCCTTCCTGCGTTCTAGCGAATGGTGCGAATAAGCAATGGATTGAAATTGTTCTATTCTCCGATTTCGACCCGAAATCCCAGTTGCTATTGTCGTCGAACTAAACCCGATCTTTCCATAGTTACAGATATTTTCGAGTATTCTCCGTCCCGATTGCTCGTCTGTTAAGCTGGTGCGATTTACCCAAAATCGTGAGGTCCATCATCAATGGAGAACCCTAAACCTCTTCGTCGTTGGTCTAATGAATGCTCACTGCAGCTGAGAATACTCTCTCGGTCGACCGGCTTGCTCGTGATTTAGGGTTCGTAGTGGATTTCTTTCACTGATACGATAAGAGGAGAGGATGAGTGAAGGTTTTTTTTTCACGATTTACGTCTTTGCTTTTTATTAGGACAATAAAAATGACGTGGGGTTTAAAATCGATCCACTTGGAATGCGGAACTGCCACGTAGGATTATCTCTTCCCTTTTAATCTGACATAATTTTTTTTTCCAGCGTCAAATTCCATTAATTCTAACTGACGGACTAGACGGTAACACTAACGGCGGCTGGTCGATTAGCTAATTTGGGATTTCTGATACTAGTGGCTAGATTTAACATTTTCGCGAAAGATTTTGCTAGAATTGTGTATTAGTTGTAACTTGAGAACTACAAATTTTAATGATAAAAATGTAAAGTATATAATTATTCAAAGGCTTCAACCTCATAAATCATCAATGATTCATTATCAAATAACATAACTCAATCATTTTTTATTCCATGCTCCACAATAAGAAAATGAATAATATTTTTAATAAACATTAACAATATCATAATAAAAATATTTCAATGAAAATTTGAATGAAAGTTTACAATTCAAATACTATTTTGTGTGGATATTGTAATATACATACTCTACATTTATACACATATGTAAAAATTGTTTTATTTACTCATATCCTAAAAATATACCGTCTACACGAATTTTATCATGTTTGAATGATTTGAGTTTGAAGAAGTAATCGTAGTAACGATTTATCATTCTCAAATTACATTGAGTTTAAATTTACAACCCAATTAAAAACCTTTAAGGATAACAATTTTTTTTTCCGTAGCAACTCTTGGGCGGGAATGAGTTATAGATCGTGAACCAACCTAGGAGATTAAAAAAAAAGGAAACAGGGAAAGGCTCGGAAGGGGAGTGGTAGGGGTTGAGATGCAAATGTGATATTAAAAAGATTGTTAAATGCAAGGAGTCCATTAGACGTTCTTGATAAGGTATGAAAATCCGATTGTTTAAGGCCACCCTCTAGGCCATGTCGCATAATAAGGTATAATCAGTCCCCATAATCAGATATAAATAGTCCCCATAATTGGGTATAATCAGTCCCCATAATCGAGTATAATCAGTTCCATAATTAGGGAAAAACTCTTCCTCAATAGAGGATAACAACCATATGGCTCTTAAGCCCATGAGGATGAAAGGGTCCTTGCTTACAACATTTTTTAATTTTTACCTTACCAAAATTTTCAAATTACAACTCTAATCTAATAAAAAGTGAAAAATGGGGAGTTAGAAAAATAAAATATATATTTTCTCTAATTTTATATATTTTATAACTTATTTTTTAATAAGTGATTAGTTGACAGCGGCTTGCTGTCAAGGAAAATTGATTTCCTTGATGGTATCAAAGATAAATCTCAACCATTGATCTATTTTTGGATCTAATGGTTCAAATTAAAAGGGTAAAAGTGTCATTTCACAATTTAATTAATTAATTAATTTTTTAATTTAAGTGTTGACATCACCGGAAAGTCTCCGACGACCGGAGCTCCGGCGATTGGAATTCTAACGACCGGAGCTCCGACGATCGGAACTCCGGTGACCGAAATTCCGACGACCGGAACTCCGATGACTTTTTCGATGATCGGAGCTCTGATTTCGAAAAAAATTTCGGCCACTGGACCACTGTCGCGGGCCTATTTTCCTGGAATTTTTTTTTCGATGACGCTTCGTACTCATTTTTAATATGTGTACACATTTCTGTATATGTGTACGTGCACATTTTGTACATAAACTGTGTACTCATTTCATTTGCACACATTTTTCGTACACGTGTTATACATGTGTATACGTTCTATACACGCACACGTTTATATACTTACATTTTTGTATACATGTACATTTATCTTATACACATACTCTTTTGTACAATTATACACATTTATATACGTGCACATACTCATCGTACACGTGTACACAATATCTTAGATTTTTTATGTACACGTGTACACCTATTCGTACACGTGCACACTTATTTTTTACACTAGTGTACACATACTTCGTATTCGTGTGTACATATTTTGTATAAATCATGTGTACACATTCTATACACACACGTTTATGTACTTACATTTTTTGTACACGTGTACACTTAACTTGTACACGTGTACACAATGTGTACACATGCACAAACTTTTAGCACACGTGCACACACTCTCTATACATGTGTATATATTTTTATATACGTGCACACCTATTTTTTACACTAGTGTACACCTACTTTGTACTTACTTGTGTGCACATATTTTATATAAATTATATGTACGCTACTTTAATAAAAGAATGTTATTGTTACATAATCCCAATAATATTCAGTAGCATAATGGTAGGTGATTAGTCTTATAAAAGGAAGGTCAATGTTTAAATCTCCTTACAAGCAATTTTTTTTAAATAATTATTGCAGCAGGCGAGGGGAGGTGGCGGAGGGGAGGTGGCAGAGTCCGGCGGCCGGTAGGCGAGAGGTGGCGGAGTCCGGTGGCCGGCGGAGGGGAGGTGGCGGAGTCCGGTGGCCGGCGGAGGGGAGGTGGCGGAGTCCGAGGGGAGGCGGCCGGCGGAGGACGGCAGACAGGAGGTGGCAGAGTTCAGCGGCCGGCGGAGGGGACGCAGCCGGCAGAGGATGGCAGGCGAGAGGTGGCGGAGTCCGGTGGCCGGCGGCAGCGACCGACGGAGGGGAGGTGGCAGAGTCCGACGGAGGGGAGGCGGCCGGCGGAGGACGACAGGCGGGAGGTGGCGGAGTCCGGTGGCAGACGGCGGTGACCGACGAAGGGGAGGTGGCAGAGTCCGACGAAGGACGACAGGCGGTGGCAGAGGGGCGGAGGGCGGCCGGCGGGCGGTGGGTTGAGTGATGGTGATAAATTTTTAAAATACCTAAAATACATTTGTATTTTGGACCGTTGAATTAATGAAATTTAATCAACGACTGTGATCGTTCCTTGATGGGATCAAAGAAGCTCTTTCCTTGATGTCAAGCCATACTCTAATTAGTTCCCTCTGTATGAATGAATATGGTAAATCAACTTTCTAAAATTAAGGTGGCTAAACGAAAAACAAAAATTATTATATTTTTGCTCGTTGTCTTTAAATCGGTGTATAATTTCGAGTCCAGCTTGGGATCAAGGAGCTCACTTCCTTATAACTGGCTGGAAAGTCAAATCTCTGTCTCTTGCAGGTAGGGTTACTCTTGCTCAATCTGTCCTGGCAGCCATTCCGGCCTATGCAATGCAGACGGCGGTTCTTCCTGTTGCTACATGTGAGGAGATAGACAGACTTATCAGAAACTTTGTTTGGGGATCTACTGATGAGGCTCGTAAGGTCCACTTAGTTGCTTGGGAGCGCATTTGTACCCCTAAAGAGGAAGGAGGTCTCGGACTTAAAATGGCTCGCCCTTTGAATAGAGCTTATATGACTCAGTTGGCCTTTACTTTTTTCCAAGAACCGGAGAGGCTGTGGGTTCGTGTCTTACAAGGGAAATACTTCAAAGAAGGTGTGGAGGGGATTACTCTCCGGAGCCTTAGCTCTCAGTCGGCATTGTGGAGAGGTTTGGCCCGTGAGTGGAACACGATGCTCTTGGGTGCTCGTTCTGCTATCCGAAATGGTAGAGACGCCCCATTTTGGACGTCTAGGTGGGTTGACTCGGGAGGCCGCCTGATCGAAGCTGTTAACAATGATAGTGCTGAGCTGAATTTGTCGGACTCAGTGGCGAGTTTTGTTAATGAGGAAGGACAGTGGGATTTTGATAAACTCAGGGGAGTCTTGCCAGCCGGAGCTATTAATCAGGTCGTGGGGATGTGTCCGCCAAGGGAGGACGCTGGCGAGGACCAATGGGTTTGGGGAGAAGAAGACTCGGGACGCTTCACAATCAAATCAGCCTATAGGATCGTGAACAGGAGAAACCCGACCTTAGACGTGGAGGTGTGGCGCTCGATTTGGAACTGGAAAGGGCAGCACCGTGTCCGCCTCTTTCTCTGGCTTGTGATACAGGACACGATCCTCACCAATAAAAATCGAGTTCGACGCCATCTCGCAAATGATGCCTCTTGCGAGCTCTGCCGCACATCGGAGGAGTCGACTACTCATGTGCTTCGAGATTGTGTCTTTGCCGCGGAGTCTTGGAGGAAGCTGGGGGGTTTTGATGTCTCTGACAGTCATTGGCAGGGAGGCACGGCGGCCTGGATGAAACATTTTTTACGGGATGGCAGCAAGAGCCTCATCTTTGGAATTCATTGTTGGATGCTTTGGAGGAATAGAAATGACCGGATCTTCTATGGGTCCAGTCAAACTCCGGATAGCATTGTTCAGAGCTCGACTAATTGGGCAAGCCAAGTCGCCTCCGCCATGGACAGAAACGGTAGCCGGTTGGGGATTTGTAATGGGCGTTTGGCCGCAGACATTCGGTGGAGGCCGGGACCAGTCGGGTGGCTGACTCTTAATGTTGACGGATCTGTTAATCGTCGAGAGGGTCGTTCGGCGGCGGGTGGCTTACTTCGTAACCACGAGGGGAGATGCAGCCAGGCATTTACTATGAATCTTGGTGCTTGTTCAATAACACGCGTTGAAATGAGGGGAGCTATTGAGGGGCTCGGAAGGGCGTGGGATGCTGGAGCTAGGAAGGTTATTCTTCAAATGGATTCTAGAGCGACAATCGCTTTATTTACTTCTCCTTCGATGGGGTTGACTAGCCAACACGCGATGGAGGTTCTCCATTTCCGCGAGTTCCTGGGTCGTGATTGGGACCTGCAGATTGAGCACACATATAGAGAAGGTAATAAAGCTGCTGACTTTCTTGCTGGCATTGGATTTGACTACCCTTTCGGGAGTCACACGTTTGACATTTCGGATTGTAATCTCGGTTACTTTTTGAGGCACGATTGCTTTGGCATCGCCCAGGCTCGTTTGATTCCTATTAATGATTAAGGCGCTCAGCGTCGCTTTCTCATAAAAAAAGGAACTCACTTCCTTGATCCCATCAAAGAGGGGCATTCTGGGTATTTCAAAAAAGTTGGCCAGCCACCTTCCACCACCGCCGGACTTCTGCCATTCCCCCGCCGGATCTCCACCGCCCCGCCGTCGCCGGACCTCCGCCACCCCGCCGTCGCCGGACCTCCGCCGCTCCGCCGCCGCCGCCGGGCCTCCATCGTCCCGCCGCCGCCGGACCTCCACCGCCCCGCCGCCGCCCCGGAACTCCACCGCCCCGCCGCCGCCGCCGGAACTCCACCGCCATCCTCTGTCAGATAATTTATATTTTAAAAAAATTGTTGTGATGTGATTCGAAATTATGACCTCTTTCTTTAAATATTAAACTCCTACCACTATGCTACTAAACACTTATTGATATTATATAATTATAAAATTAACTTATTAAATAGATGCACATAATTTGTAAAAAAATGTGCACACGAGTACAAAATATGTGTACATTAGTATATAAAAATAGGTGTGCACATGTACGAATAGGCGTTCACATGTACACACATTACATTATTAAGTAGTGTGCACATGATTTATACAAAATATGTACACACGAGTACGAGTATGTTTACACTAGTGTAAAAAATAAGTGTGCACGTGTACGAATAAGTGTACACATTTATACATGTGTACAAGATAAATGTACGTATGTAAAAAATGTAAGTACATAAATGTGTACGTGTATAAAACGTGTACACATGATGTATACAAAATATGTGTACACTAATGTAAAAAATAAGTATGTACATGTACAAATAGGTGTGTACACTAGTATAAAATGTGTACACACGTATACATAAACAAAATGTAAGATATTGTGTATGCGTGTACAAAGAGTGTGTGCACATGTACAAGATAAGTGTACACGTATACAAAAATGTAAGTACATAAATGTGTGCGTGTATAAAACGTGTACAAAACATGTAGACATGTATAAAAACATGTACACATGTGTATTAAAAATCTTTGTAAATGAGTACACAGTTTATGTACAAAAATGTGCACGTACACATGTACAAAAATGTGTACACATATTAAAAACGAGTACGAAGCGTCACTGAAAAAAATTTCCAAACAAATAGGCTTGACGACGATGGTCTGGTGGCCGAAAATTTTTTCGAAATCGGAGCTCCGATCTCCTGGAAAATTCATCGGAGAAGTCGCCGGAATTCCGGTCACCGGGCTGTTTCCACTTAAATTAAAAAAAAATTAAATTAAATTAAATGATGAAATGACTCTTTTACCCTTTTAATTTAAGCCATTAGATCTGAAAAAAAGAATCAATGGTTGGGATTGTTCCTTGACACCATCAAGGAAGCCAAATTTGTTTGATGGCAAGCTAGACCCTATAATTTCTACACAATTTTATTTATTTTTCTTCAATCTATACAATTAACGATTTTATGTATTTAGTACCTAATTAATAAGTTTGTGTTTGATGCAGCGGCAACGCGCTCCGTGGGCTGGGAGCGCGGTGGGTGACAAAGTATAGACTTTGTCACCTATACAAAGTTTAATCTGAACCCTTGATCTCATATCCACATCTTAATTAATAATTTAAATCAATTTAATAATGCTATTTAAAGAAAGTGTATAATTTAAATAAAAAACATTCCCCTGCAACCCTTTACTTCCATAACTGTCGCCCCTTTTAATTATTGTTTATTATTATATTTATTTTTCAATTATCTTCTCCTCAAAAAATTCTTGAAAATATTCTCTTGGAGATTAGCATGTCATTTATTTCACGGCACATACTAGTATCTGTAACGTACTTGGAGATTAGCAGTACTAGTATGGTGTTCATGGTTTCTCTTGGATATCGGATCAATTAACTTGTTTAATCCTATGTTTATGTATTGTGTTTAGGTTTTTCGGCATATGTGTGTATGGAAGCCGATTTATAGTACTCTGTTGTCATAGTTTGTGTTATATATGGTAGTCTTTACAGTGGTATTCTACTTTGTGTTGGAATTGTAGGATGACTTTGATGATGAACCTCTGGTCGATCATTCATACTAGTACTGCATTCATACTAGTACTGCATGCATACTAGTACTACGTGCATACTGACCAGCCGCATCAGTCTCAATGAATATAATCTTAATTCAAAAACTGAAACTCACAAACTCACGCAAACTGAACAACATAAA
Source organism: Linum lewisii (assembly GCA_034768395.1). Classification (NCBI taxonomy): domain Eukaryota; kingdom Viridiplantae; phylum Streptophyta; class Magnoliopsida; order Malpighiales; family Linaceae; genus Linum; species Linum lewisii. The sequence goes on along the minus strand of CM068304.1, from coordinate 33,830,455 downwards.
TCGAAACTCACAAACTGAACAGTGAAAATAATTATGGTTTGATTGGATAGAAAAATTCATTATGTAGATTCTATGAAAGTAATATTATAATGAAAGAAGATTGGCTAAAAAAGGAGGGAAAACATACCGTAGCACGTAAGGTTCCTTGTTCATCTGACGTCGGAATTGCATCCTCATATGGTTCAGATGTATCATCAACATCGGGGGAATAATCAATCGGTGAATTATTTAGATCAAACAGAGGTGCGGTGGAAGGTTTTTTTACTTGGGAACTCGAACGGGTTCATCCATTATAAAACTTGAACTTGAACTTGGGGATTGATTTTTAAATGATTAGGGACTGATTTGTTAAAAAAAAATTATGCAGAAGTTTTTTTTTAATGGCGTGATTAGCATATGAAGAAGAAGATTATGATTATCTAAAATTGTTAAGAGAATATTTTCAAGCATTTATTGAGGAGAAGATAATTGAAAAATAAATATAATAATAAACAATAATTAAAAGGGGCGGCGGTTATAGAAGTAAAGGGTTGCAGGGGAATGTTTTTTATTGAAATTATACACTTTCTTTAAATAGCATTATTAAATTGATTTAAATTATTAATTAAGATGTGAATATGAGATCAAGGGTCCAGATTAAACTTTGTATAGGTGACAAAGTTTAGACTTTGTCACCGAAAAAACTCCCCCGTGGGCTAATGCTAGTTAGGAAGAAGAGAAAAACGCTAGCAGAGCGGAAAGTCGAGTCAGCGAGGGTTTCCTTTAACCCAATCCCAACATCTTAAATACAAAGCCCAAAACGCAATGTTGAGCTCCTCCCTAGCAGCCATCTTCCTCCCGCCGGCCTCTTCATCTCATTCGCTTCTCTACCACCGCAGCCTCTCTCATCTCACCGCCGCCGGTAAGTTTCACCCGATTTTCATTCTCGAAACTTATTCTTCTTTCTTTTCTTTGTATTATGTGCTTTATCGTCTCATAAATGATTTAAGTCTCAGTCGTTTCAGTGGACGGAATCTGTAAGAATTAGGTCGATGCGGGTTATTCTAAACTACTATCTGTAGTTCAATTTTTCCCTGTTTGTCTCTAAGAAAGTTTATCTTCTGCATTGCTATTGTCAAACTAGACAGGTTGTTGAGAGCGACTTCTCGGAAGCTTGTGTTTGCTGTTAAGACGGAGCCGATTTCCACCATGGCAAATGTAAGTTCGTTTGAATGGACGTTTTAACTGCGATTCTGTAGCTGTGCAAACTTCGTTTTCTTTTTTCCATCTCCGAGCTGTGCCTGAATATGCTGTTTAAATGCCGCGTTGCAGGATGAGGACAGTGTCGGTAATCTGAAGAGGCTGTTAGGCAAAGTGTTCGAGTTGTCGCTTAATGCCACGGTGCCTGATGCGGCCGATGTTGAACCTCAGGTTGCTGCATGCGCTGGAAAATTTGGTGACTACCAATGGTAAAACCTGAGTTTTGGTGGTTTCAGTTATTTGGAAAACAACATGTGGTTCCTTCTTCAATTTTAGGATAGTAGTTAGTTGATTAATGCTGCTCTGACTTCCTTTCTTGCAGTAATAATGCCATGAAGATTTTCTCTAAACTCAAAGCAAAAGGTGATAACACGTTTAGGGGACCCCAGCAGTTGGACAGGTATCATTAGTTTCTTTGTTACATCCCTCACAACTCACTTTCTATTCCAAAGCTTGTTTGTCACCTACGTTTGTTGACAGCCTGCTTGGACCACTTCTGCTGTAGATGTATTTATATTTCTTTCTTTGGTCAGGCTATTATGCATAATCTCCCTCAGACCGAGATGATAGAATCTTGCTCTGTTGCTGGGCCTGGGTTTGTTAATGTTGTGTTATCTACTAAATGGATGGCTAAGGTATGTGTCTACATTACTTGAGTTTATTACTTCCGTGACTTTACTTGTGAATCTAGTTTCGCTTTATCCTATTTTCAGAAAACCTCATTACTGAACACAGTTTGTTGTGGCTGCAGTGCATCCAAAACATGCTAGTCGATGGAATTGATACTTGGTCACCTAAGTTGTCTGTTAAGAAAGCCGTGGTTGACTTTTCCTCACCAAACATTGCCAAAGAAATGCATGTTGGTCATCTTAGATCTACAATTATTGGAGACACAATTGCCCGCATGCTTGAGTTCTCGCATGTTGATGTTCTTAGACGAAACCATGTTGGTGACTGGGGAACACAGGTAATGCCTATTTACTTACAATTTAGTTGTTGTCCACTGTTGACGGGATTCAAAAATATCATTTACATCTCACTTTTGGTTTGCTGACATTGTATGTAGCTTTTGATGATCTTGCATTGATTTTGTTCTTAATTGGTGATGAGTAGTTTTTTTATTATCCTGTTTCTTAGAATGAGCTCCGAGGATAGCTGTATAGCATCAAAGGTTTTTGTGTCTCTCTTTTAGTAACTTGGAATTTGAACTTTCTTTTGTTTCTTTTGTAGTTTGGCATGTTGATAGAATACCTCTTTGAGCAGTTTCCCAACTTTGAGGCAGTTAGTGAAGCAGCTATTGGTGACCTACAGGTGTTGTATCTACTTAACTATTCAGTTCGTGAAACACTACAGTCTGGCTTGTATCATTCACAATCTGGTTTCCCTTTTTTCTCTCCTTTTTTCCCACTTTGGCATTTTATGTTATCTCTTTAGGAAGTCACCTTTTGTATCAAGTTAGTTTTCTATGAATGATGATTGCGTTGATAACAAAATAAATGTGCATATGGAGGGCAACTTAATTTAGACAGCTTGTTTTGCAGCCTTTGGGTTAGCTGGTGACTTATTACACATTATTAGCACCGGCTGGTGTCGTCTAACTTGCATACCACCCAATTTAGCATTTTCCCAGAATTATTTTGATTTCTATATTTTTTGGTTGTTTTAGTTACCATTGTCAGTATATATGCTTGAGTAAAGCAAGACAGGAATGAAATTTCTCATTCTCAATTGATATACTGTAATTTCTGTATGGTTTCTAGGCATTTTATAAGGCATCAAAGCTGAGATTTGATGTTGATTCTGAATTTAAGGAGCGAGCACAAAAAGCAGTTGTCCGCCTACAGGTTAATGATCCCTTGAGCTCATTTATCTGTTTGGTTGTTATCTTGAGATATAGTAATTTTAGCCCTTGTGAAATATTTGACAAATTTTGCAATATGAATGACGAGTACTGTAATGTTTCTTATTTTATTCATTACAGGCTGGAGAAAAGAGATACAAAGATGCGTGGGCACAAATCTGTGCAATCAGTCGGAAAGAGTTTGACAGTGTTTATAAAAGACTTAAAGTTGAGCTGGAGGAGAAGGTAATTCATTAGCGTTTTCAGGAAATCATTCTTTGAGGATTCCTCCAGCATTTTGGAGCAGGGGTGAAGTTGTTCAGTGCTAATTTTTGTATGTATCAAGTCTTTGTGAGGAACTAGGAAGATTCTAAAATGTTTGGGATTCTTCTTCTACAAAATAGGTTTTGGGTATTGACATGTTTAATTAAGTCCAGGGTAGTTCTATTGAATTCTTGCTCAATTTGAATATCACAACTAGTTCTTGAAAATCAAATGGTTACTTGTGCTTTTCTGTTTACAGGGAGAGAGCTTTTATAATCCTTTCATACCTTCAGTAATAGATGGGCTAACCAACCAAGGGTTGGTTAAAGAGAGTGAAGGTGCCCGCGTAATTTTCCTCGAGGGATTTAATATTCCTCTTATTGTTGTTAAGAGTGATGGTGGTTACAACTATGCTTCTACTGATCTGACTGCACTTTGGTTAGTTCAATTCTCTATTACTATGATTATAGCTCTTTTGATTCGGAACCTCATGGATGTCATTCCATGCAATCTATAGGTATCGCCTAAATGAAGAGAGAGCTGAGTGGATAATCTATGTGACTGATGTTGGTCAACATCAGCACTTTGAAATGGTATTCAAGGTAAGGACAATTTGTTTACTGTGTTTATGTCTTGCCATCATTTTCAATTGACAGAAAAGAACTTCTGATTTTTCAGTTGGAGAGGCCTTTTGACTTCTACTTTTTTTCAATTTAGGCTGCTAAGAATGCTGGTTGGCTCCCTACTGAGCCAAACAAGTATCCTAAAACAAGCCATGTTGGGTTTGGGCTCGTTCTTGGAGATGATGGCAAGCGGTTTAGAACTCGATCCACAGAAGTGGTTCGATTAGTTGATTTGCTTGATGAAGCCAAGAACCGAAGTAAAAACGAACTTATTCCCCGTGGTATGATAACTTGTGGTTTGGTTATTTCAGGCTGCTTATGTAACTTGTGCATATTCATCAATTTTCCCTTCTAAAATTGTGTTTCTCCATATGATCTTCTGATTAGAGTTAATTCATTTTATTGCTCTCTGCTTTAAACAGTGAAGGATAAAGAATGGACAGAAGAGGAGCTTGACCAAACTGCTGAAGCAGTTGGTTATGGTGCTGTCAAGTAAGTTCTGTATAGTATCGTGACTTATTAATACTACCATAAGAGTACCATGAGTGGGGATTTTATATTGTTGATGGGAGGGGACAATACATTTGAACAATAGAAAATGTTTCAGGATTTATTCTCTCTCAGCACAGAACTGCAATTGGATATCCTTTATTTGGTTGGAAAAGTAAAAATTTAAATCTCTTTCTGGATTAGAATCATTTGAAATGAGGTGAATAGTTTATAATTTCTTCAATGAAACTTGGGTAGATGTTCTGTATGTTATTCAGTGTTTTCATCCAATGTTATGACAAATGTTCCAAAGATATCCTTTATCAAATGCTCTATAATTGAACATCAACTGTAATTCGTCTTATTCAAATGCTGTAATTTTCTTTTGTTTGGCCATGACTTGTATGATTGTTCTGTTAATAATCAGCTTGTAAATTTTTGTGCTGGCAGATATGCGGACTTGAAGAATAACAGAACGACTAACTATACTTTCAATTTTGATCAAATGCTCAATGACAAGGTATTGATAATCTACTTGGAGATTCTGAACATAGGTTCATAATAGTGTCTGAGATCAATAACAATATATATGATTTTTCCAGTGCTGTGGCCCGGGCATGTATTTGTCCAGATGGGTATCATGCCTTTCATGTGGCTTCTAGTACTTTGTTATGCTATTGTTCCACCATTGATTATGATAATTTGTTTCTTGTGGATCAGGGAAATACTGCTGTTTACTTGCTGTACGCACATGCTAGGATATGTTCCATAATCAGGAAGTCTGGCAAAGATGTTGAGGAGTTGAAGAAAGTAAGTTTACCTCCAATTATCGCAGAAGTGTGCTTGTCAGTTTGCAACTTTTTTTTAAATGGTTGTGATAATATCTCGAATATTGAATTTGATATATTAGCAAGGATTAAGCTTTTGGGCAATTTTGTAAACTCACCAGATTTCTTTTTTGGGGGAAAACAAATAACAGACAGGAATCCTATCATTGGAGCATCAAGATGAGCGTGTTCTTGGGCTTCATTTGCTCCAATTTTCTGAGGTGAGGATGACTTCTTTTGAAGTACCAGTAATATAGCGTTACAGTTGAATTGATGAGTGCTGAATTTTGTCTAGATTGTGGAGGAGGCTTGTACCAATCTATTACCGAGTTTATTATGTGAATACCTATACAACTTATCAGAGAACTTCAGCAAATTCTATACCAATTGCAAGGTAAATGTTGTTGTAGGTTTCTTTGCTCAACAATATGCAGTTATGACAATGATAAATGACAAGGAATTTGTTTAATGACAATGATAAATGACAAGGAATTTGTTTGATTGAGTATGCAGGTGATAGGGTCGGCTGAGGAAACAAGCAGACTGTTGTTATGCGAAGCAACAGCAATTGTGATGAGGAAATGCTTCTTCTTGCTTGGAATTACCCCAGTATACAAGATATAACATTTGGGGTCGGTTGGTAGCTATTTGAGATATTATGATATTGGATTAGTTTGCTATTGAATACAAGGAATGTAAAAACTTTTGTTTGGGTGGAGATATTGTATGGAAGAGATATTTCACGTCCTTTTACTTTCTTGCCCTTACTTTTGGTGACCAAACCTAGAAATAACAGCCCCCTCTCCAACACTGAACGTATAGCGAAACATTATGACTACGAACAACACTGAACATGAAGGAGGAAAGGTGCTATAGCGAAACAGAAAGAAAGAACACAGAGAAGAAACATCCAAACAACACTCACACTGTCACTATGCACTATGTAGCAAGTGCTAGGATCAAAACAGGGTGGCAGAATGACTGGGAATTGGCTCAATCTGCAGAATGGAAAATATTTAAAACAAATGGAAATAAGGGAAGGAAAAGGAAAAGAGAAGGTTTTATGTCTATATATTCCCAAAATCTACCACAAAGGGGTTGAAAGTAAAACAAACAGTAATGCAAATTAAAGGAGACGAAGTGCATAAATCATTGATCGTAAATGTGGGCACTAATATGCTACGAAAACAAGATAAGCTATTAGAGGCCTCATTATAACTCAAAATTGCATTGAAATCCCCGCCTAGACACCAAGGAACACCGGACTTAGAAGACTTTTAATCTCCCTAAATAACTCTCGACTCCCATTGATCTGAGTTGAAGCATACACAAAGGTGCAACACAAAGGCTTTAGGAATGTCAACCCGAACATGAACAAACTGTGAGTGATTCTTAACAATCTGAACAGGAACATCAAGCTTCCAAACGAGCCAAATCTTCCCCAAATCTCCATCATAACAAAATTCCTTCTTCCATCCAGCAAACCTAGTTGCAAAAATACCTTCAACTTTGTCTTTCTTTATTCTAGGTTCAAGTAAAGCTAAAATAAATATCTTATACTTAGCTATGTATAATCTTAAATAGTCAAACTTGTGAGGGTCATTGAAACCCCTCACATTCCAGATCCAAACTATCATTTCTTTCGACGATTGTGCTGCTGTCTAGTCAGCACATACCCTTTTACTGGAGAAGGAGCAAAACTCTTATTGACCATGAACTCACCAAAGGTAACCTATTTTCTAGAAACCACACTTGCACCACTACTTCTACTAGGGCTAGGGTTACCTCTTCCACCGCAGAGGCTTTAGAGTCCCCCTGTTGGTTTAGTTCACTCTCCGCGCTACGAGCTTCAAGGGAATTGCCAAACCCCCCCTCCAACAGGCTGTTTGTTCTTTTCTACAAGTGTTCCCTTATCTCCCTTAGGAGGCTTAGGTCCATTGCCTAGATGGCCCAGAGAAACAGCTACAACTTTCTGTTGGGGTATCTCCGTCGGTAAATCCTTCTTAGTCTTCTTCTCCTCAACATCATTGTCCATAGAGTCAGCAGGACTCAAGATTTCAACCTCCACTTAGAAGCTTCAGAATCATCTTGCTGGACAGGTTCAACCTCCACATCCGTAGATGTCTTGGCCGAATTTCCTATCCCCCCTCCAGCATCCTGACTACCAGCCCCCCAGGTGAGCCATCTACTCCCTTAGGAATTTCAGACTCATTGCCTGTAGGTAGACCAGCATCAGTACTTACTTTTTGCTGGGCTTGCACCTTCCCCCTACGCTCAAACACCTTCCCGTTGTAGGTACGAGCAGAGGGGAAAGCCACTTGAACAGTTGTTGTATTACCATCACAGAGTTCCACCTTCAGCTCACTTCTCTCAGTATCCCTCGCCGAATGAAGAACACATACACTGATCTTCAAACCAGTACGCACAAATCTGCTCACGGGCTTACCATACTGACTAGCCATACAGCTCACACCGAGAGATTAATTTCGGAGGGACATCACTAAAAACAACCCAGACAGGCTTCGTTTCCGTCGATAGATCAACAGGCTCAATACCCAAGTACCACTTACGCAATAGAATCAATGGGCCGTGATGAATGTGCCACGGGCGGCTCATCACCTAATCACAAAGCTTCTCCGAGGCGAATTCAAAAAGAAAGTACCCCTCAGAGAGCTCCGACACAAAGACCTCTCCTTCGTAACCCATAACCAATTAGCCATAAAACGAATCACCTTTTTTTTTGGGGGGGGGGGGGAGCCATAAAACTGCCCCACCATAGCACCCTTCATCCTTTCCAGACCAAATGCTATCCTAATGCCTAAGAAGAAGAAGCACCACTCATCCTTGCAAGCAATAGCGCCCCTGGGTGCAAGCTCCAGAAAACCCTCAGAATCACCGATTTCATTTTTTCAGAGAAAGTCATGCGTATCCTGATATTAGGTTCTTCGTTTTCCATTCATGTTTTTTTTTCTCCCAATTCCTTAATTTGGTTCTAACTAATATGCTTAATAATTTACTTTAATGCAGATCCTTCTATTGAGAAATCATTGTAGAGTTGGAGGCTGCTTCACAACTCTGGATATCGTTTCTGGGAGCGATGATGAACCCGCCAACATAGAGGACCAAGGTAACTTGCTAAAACCATAAACCTTGTAACCTATTTCCTGCTAGAAACTTAGAACACAAATATTGATTAGTGAATATGTTTTGTGTGGTGTTGGAGGATTTCAAGTGCCTACTAGATCAACTACAAACTACAATCTTGATGACATTAACTGATTTCAGTAAGAAAGGTATGTATAGTTCATTGAAATGTTGAACTCTATGTAGTTTACAATGTCAAATGCTAACTAGAGTACTGATCTAAAACTGATGAACTTGGATATTTCTTTGTTTCAGTCCTGCTCAAATGATAGCTTGAACTTGAAGAGCAGTCAAATGAGGCTTGATGACTTGATGACTTGATTAGTTGATGTTGTTTTGTGTTAGTGTTAGACTCTCGGTAGTTATTTATTTTGATCCAGACTTTAGAGTTTAGACTTCTAGTTTGGTGTTTGGTACTTTCCAGTTTGTTTCAGAGTTTATTTCAGTTTGTTTCACACTTGAGAGTTTAATCTGCAGTAGTCAGCAGATGCAAGTTTGAGACTTCGTTCAGTTTGAGAGTTGTCACCTTTTTAGTTTGTTGGATTGGATGTTGACTGTTGATGTAATGCAATGCTATTTCAATTTTTTATATATGATTTCTGTACAGTTTTGGTTGTCATGTTCGGTTTTCCTTGGTTATTAATCACCGATAGTTAACCAAATAAAATGTCAATGACGGTAGGAAACTTGAACTCGTTAGTTATTTGAAACCGGAAATTATCCGTCCCCCGGGGTCAATTAGGCAATTAGGCGGGCAATAGATATTATATATCCATCACCGATCCGCCCGATTGCCAAGCCTACCCTTAGCCTCAAACAGGGTCAAATACTTAAAACGTCCTGAAACTATGGGGTATGTTACAAACTCGTCCAAAAACTTTAATCCGCTACCGAGTGGTCCTATTACTATGAAATGAGTTACATAATAGTCCTAATGACGTTATCAGTGTACTTTTCCAGCCATTTTGCCATGTCAACATTGACATGTCATCGAAAATATAATTTAAAATTCATCTTAAACTGATTCAAATTTAAAATTAAATCAATTCGACTCACTAGATTTAGTTTTGAACCAAGTTAGATGAGTTTAGATTTAGATTTAAATTAGATTGTTGAATTTTAAATTATGTTTTTGATGACATGTCAACGGTGATGTGGCAAAATGACTGAAAAAGTAAATTGATAACGTCATTAGGACTAATCTATAATACATTTCATAGTAATTAGATCACTCTGTAACGAATTAAAGTTTTGGGACGAGTTTGTAACCCGCCTGTAGTTTCGGGACGTTTTGATTATTTGACTCGTCTCAAATACCAATTAACAAGTCTGCAGCCGGTTAGTATTGGTAAATAAATTCTCTTTGTCGTCTTCGTGTGTGCAAATTGAATCACCGGAGAGGTCGCCGGTTAAAAAACTTATCGATATTCATCTGCCTCTCAAGCTTGAATCGGAGAAGAACCGATAGCTAGTTAGCTTCCCTGCGTGGAGCTGTTAGGGCTTGGGGGTTCTTGTTTCCTGTTCGCTGGAATTAACTGAAGAAAAATCGTATGTCAATGGCGTCGGTGTATATACCTGTGCAGAACTCCGAGGAGGAGGTGAGAGTGGTCCTGGATCAACTGCCGCGGGACGCCTCTGATATTATCGACATTCTCAAGGCGGAGCAAGCTCCTCTCAATTTGTGGCTTATTATTGCGGTTTGTTCTCTTATTTCTTGTTCCATTCTTTCGCTCGTAATTTACAGCAGAATAGTGATAGGGTTTGGGATACAGGGTAGGGTTAATACCTTTCAAAGTGCCGTGAGGCTAGTGAACGTTGTTTGCTTCACTCCGGAATAACGAACTCTTTACGTCAGCTTAGCAACTGTTCAGCCAGCTGCTTTATGCAGCTAAGATAATTTATCCCCTTTTAATGATTTAGATTATATTGGAATGATGCAGAGAGAATACTTTAAGCAAGGGAAGGTTGAACAGTTCCGGCAGATATTGGAAGAAGGATCAAGTCCTGGTATTGAAACGAGCATTCAGCTTCTATTTTTGTTCTCCTTTTTTTCTTTCGTTCTGTTGGATTTTCTGTTGAGTTAATGAAATCTCTTTATTGCAGATATCGATGAATATTATGCTGATGTTAGATATGAGAGGATCGCCATCCTCAATGCTCTAGGCGCTTACTATTGCTACCTTGGGAAAATTGAGACAAGACAAAAAGAGAGGGAGGAATATTTCATACAGGCTACCAAGCATTATAATAAAGCTTCAAGGATTGACATGCACGAACCTTCTACTTGGATTGGGAAAGGTGCGTACAGTCAAAAGCTGGAGATTTTGAGTGGAGTGATTTCTTAACCATGCACGTAGACCTTAATAGTCACAGAGTAACCTCTCATGTTTTTACTTTAACTAGGTTCGAGTTTGTCTTTATATTTCCTGTTTTAACAAAGATCTTTAGGTTGCCGATTCTCGAATGCCTTACTGGAGTGTAATTCGTTTAAAATTTGTATATACCTATACCTATTTCCATAATATTTGTTTTTGTCTCTGATGGGTGCTGTAAATTCCAAGCTCCATAACTTTTTGCCTCGTTCCCCATGATGGCATTCGCTCATCTTCCTGGACATGTGTGATTGGGTCATTGTTGATTGTATATTGATGACTGTTTAAAGAATTCCGGTGGGTTTTTCATTAACTTTTTGGATAGTAAGCTCTTAGCTGTTTCTTATTTTAATATTTGACTTGTAAATTGTGGTCATGAATAAGAGGTCAAAACATCATAACATGCCTCTTCTTTCAGGTCAGCTTCTACTGGCCAAGGGTGAGCTGGAACAAGCTTCTTCTGCTTTTAGGATTGTATTAGAGGGAGATTGTGATAATGTACCAGCTCTACTGGGTCAGGTATGTTAAACTTAAACTTAATATCCTGGCTAGTTGTCGTTGTACATGTTAGACACTTTTTATTACTTAAACCAGCTGTACCATACTTGTTCTTTATATTTGTTAGTGAACTACTTCCACTTTCGATTTTTTATTTTCCAAGTTCCTACTATTTTTCCCTATGCTTGACTGCACCGGTAGCTGTTTCACCAATATAATGAGTATCTACTTAAACATATTCAGAGGTGAGGAATGTTGATGTTTGTCATATTTAATGAGCAATAGCTCTTTTTATATACGCGTCTAGGTATGTACTTCTGGACTAGAGTCCTATCACCCATGCTAGTTTATCTTGGAGTCTAACTAACATATCTCTACACAATTTTAAATAGTAGAATATGATAATTCATTTGCATAATATAACACGCCTTCTCAAGCTGGTGCAAAGATATCTTCCATGGCTAGCTTGTCTATTAGGTATTTGAATAGTTCTATGCATCATGGGTCTTTAACATAGACATCTGCTATGGTTTGTCATTGGAACGTGGCATGCAGATTAGACCACCATCTATCTTCTCTTTAATAATATGCTTGTCAATTTGTGGTTTGGTAGATCTTGGTGAACTGGGCTGTGAGCTATGGCCATTGTTGCTTTACTATCACTATAGATCCAAATTGGCCTAGGCCACATCTATTCATTGTTCATCCATGATTCGTTCCAGCCATGTAATTTTAACAAATTTTATGTGCAATAGCTCTAATTTTAGCTTTCGCATTGCACTTAGCCCCTACAAGTCTTTTTATTACTTCTCCAAGAAATAAGATTTCCACCAATAAATGGGCAATATCATGAGGTAGATTTGATGCTTAAAAATGTTAGAGCCTGGCCTGTACAAGTTCGACTCATGTTTATGAAAAAATTATGTTATTACATTATAGACTGGACCATCTTTTTTTTTTTTTTCCATATTTGAAACATTTGTTTCACTCCTTACTTAAGGAGATAAAATTCTCAAATTTTAATAGCATCACTTTCTAGTGCTAAAAACCATAGAGCCCTATTTCTTGCTCGTGGTTTCTCTCCCTCCAAACCTTCTTATTTGATTCATAATGATGTGTGGGAACCTTCAGAGATCTCAACTCTTTCTAGTACTAAATCACTTATTACATTTATAGTCAACTATATGGGTTAATACCATTCGTCATCCCTTACTAGTAAGCAACTAGACTCACTTACATATACACATGTGACATTTGCCACATTATCCAAAACAGAATTGAGTTTTCCAAATTCTATCTCAAAAATACCAAGTCACTCAACCTCAATATCTTCTTTGAAATTGGAAATTTCTTCTTCGCCCTCTGCTGGCTTGTTTCCTTGGTGGACCAAACACCATCGATGTGTCTACCTCTGATATGTCTACATCCTGGAACTCGCAATACCATCCATGTGTCAATTGAATCATGGACACAAATTTGGTCACAGAACCTCAAATCTCTTCCTTTTGCTCCATTGCTTGTAGTTTAGACAAACCTCCGTCTCAGCTCTGTTGACTTCATCTGAAAACACAAATCTCATAGACGTAACTCATATCTCCGACGCCAACATTTCTATTGTGTCCATGTCGTCGAACAAAGATGGATTGAGGAAATTCGATGGATTTGTCTTTGGTGACTCCATCGCATCCCTCATCTTCTTCCTTGCCACTGTTGACAATTCCTTGTGCCTCTCGTCTATCAAACCCATCTACTTCCTCCTCTTTCTTCTCAGAAAAGAGAAAACTTCTTCGTTGTGATAGTTTTGTCTTTAAGGTCAACGATGCCAGCTTGGGTTAAACTCAATACAAGTTTGCATTGTTGCTCCTAAATCTCCATCTCCCTTCTTACTCCCTTGTAACAAATATAGGCTATCAACTAGTTTAGCGCTGCTAATCCTCTTCCCCGTAGTATTGTCCTAAAACTCAGAGATTACCGAAGGAAACTCCTCATTTGAGATCTTGAGTTAATTGACCGACAAAAATTAGATTGCAGCTTAGCTTTGGAACATATAAGGTAGGAAAGAGAGTTAGGGAAGAGTTTATATTGACTCGTCCTACACCCTAGATAGGAGCGAGTGAACCATTTGCAGTCCTTACCCCTGCATTCTTAGGGTAAGGCCGTAAATTCCTTAGAAGGCTTACATCTTCAGTCATATTGTCAGTGCATCCAGAATCGGCAATCTAAAGATTTGAGTGTTTATTATGACCGAGATAAGCCCGAGTTACTTTACCTCATTACTGACATCTTTGTAAACAGTTTCTCAAGGAGCTCTATCTGCCACTTTAAAAACGAATAAGCAGCAGTGGCCTCCTCAATTTTCTCCGCAGCATGAGCTCTCCCTGGATGTTTGCTCCTTCATTTCCAATTAGTTGGTCTGCCAACAAGAAACCAACATTTTTCTTTGATGTGCCCAATACACTTGCAGTGATCACAAACAGACACGTCTTCTCCTTTTGTAGCAAGTGCTGAACTTTCATCAGGTACTTTTGACATGGTTGGCAGCATAACTTCTGCCAACTCATTTCAAACAGGCCTTTGTTGCTTATGAATACAATGAAGAACTGTGACCATTGGATATAATTATCCTTGGTCAGCTTACGAGTTGGAGTCTGGTGTGAGTTTGCTCCAGATACTGTATTTGGGACAACTTCTCCACAACACCAAACCTGATACTCGTCACTAAGAAATCAGATGATGAGAAGATAAAAAAGAAGAACAACGATCAGTGCGATCACTGGAGAGGGAAGAGATAGCCGACGATGGCTGGTTGGTTAGGGTTTTTGCCAACCAAGCTCTGATACCATGCTGAATAACAGGGATTTAATGATTCCCGTATGTCTTATTATGAATAGAAGAAAGGAACTCATTATAAAGAGTTCTATAGGAAACCTATCATAACTAGAATACACCCTAGAAAGGTAATTACCTAACTAAAAAGACTAAATAAGGTAGGAAATATTCAGAAATAATAGGATAGGATAATTCATTTGCATTATCTGCTCTTTCCTTGCTGTGAGAACAGGTTCTTATATTCAATCTATACTAATAACTAATACAGTCAGTGCAGATGTAACTATGTAAGGTGTGACTACACTTGCAGTTATTCTTTAGCAAAATTGATTAAACGATGTGAATTGCATTGCTGTATGGACATTTGTGGCCATGTAGGCCCTTTTTACAATAACAGTCATTTAAAGAATTGACCTCATGTTTTTGCAGGCTTGTGTTGAGTTTAATCGGGGGAGTTACAGTGAATCACTGTCATTGTATAGGGTTTGTTATCCTCATTCTAATGCTGCTGCTTCTTTCTGTTTATACTCAGATATATGAACTAGAAAAAGGTCATGATGTTAGATATTTTGACTTCTGTTCAGAGAGTATTACGAATATTTCCTGATTGTCCTGGACCTGTCAGGCTTGGTATTGGTCAGTGTCAATATAAGATGGGCCGCTTTGAAAAAGCCCGAAAAGCATTCGAACGGGTTGTGCAGGCAAGTACTGCTTTGAATTTGCTCTCACAAGCTGGACATCATACAAGTTGCTAATAAGTGATGCCATCATTTGTTGGTATATACAGTTAGATCCAGACAATGTTGAGGCTCTAGTTGCACTAGCAATTCTGGACTTGCAAACAAATGAAGGTTGGTTAACTTATATTTCTAGTTTTCTCTGTTACTTTAGGCCTTGATAATCTGCTATGGTTTCTTTGCTCAGCTTCTCATACAAGGAATGGGATGGAAAGAATGAAACAAGCTTTTGAGATATACCCTTACTGTCCAATGGCACTTAATTACCTAGCCAATCACTTTTTCTTCACTGGTCAGCACTTCTTAGTTGAGCAACTGATGGAAACTGCACTGGCTGTGACCAATCATGGGCCTACAAAGTCACATTCCTACTATAATTTAGCTCGTTGTTACCATAGCAAGGTTTGATGCTTCTCACTCAAATCTATTCGTTATGCATTGTGCTAAAAGAATTATTGTGTGGTCTACTTCTCGTTCTTGGATGGTGCGTTGCATAGTCTTGCTGGTTCTTCAATTACAAAAATAATAATTTAGTTAAGGAACAGCTAACTGTACAGCTTTATTACACATTTTCCTATATCTATCATGGTTATGTATTTTCTTACTTTTGTTTCTGTGATTTGGTACTTATGTATGTTTCCTATGAATGACTGCTGATGCCTGATTGGCCTTCAACTGACTGCAGGGTGATTATAAAGCAGCCTTAAGATATTACCGTGCTTCTGTCCAGGAAATAAATAAGCCTAGTGAATTTGTGTTTCCGTATTTTGGTGAGTATTTACTGTGATATTTGGATATCTTCCCTCTAATTGCAGCGTCCTCTTTGGTCCTTGTGCACCACATATGTTTGGCTGCTAACATATGTGATAACGTTGTGCATTGTTTCTTATCTCACTTGTTTGCTGTAATCCTTATTTCTTGCAGGTTTGGGTCAAGTACAACTAAAGTTAGGAGATACTAAGAGTGCAGTGTCTAATTTTGAAAAGGTTTTGGAGGTTTATCCTGATAATTGTGACACTTTGAAAGTAAGTTTTTAACCTGTCAGCGTCTATTTCAACTGTTAATCTCCTATCTATCTCAATGTAAAATTGAAACATGTTCTCTGTATAGGTTCTTGGACATGTATATGTTGGGCAGACCGAAAAGGCCAAGGAGTTTCTCAGGAAGGCTACAAAAATTGACCCTCGTGATGCTCAGGTGATTTACGTTGTTTTCTTATGTTCATGGAAAGCACAATGCAGAAATAATTTTATTTCTCCTTTAGAGGTCATTTTTGGGACCGGGAAGAGCTTGAAATTTTACGGCTAATAAGCCCCAACTATACCTTATGTTTAATGTTTGAACAAGTTAGTACTTGTCATTTAAAAAGTAAAAGTAATTTCTGTGTACTTTTGTATTATATTTGAATATTAATAAATTAACTAATTATTGAAATACTTCCATCTTCTTCATCGTCAACTGGTAGGCACTGCTATTTTCTTATCCTTGTCCTTGACGGAGCTAACCACACTTCCGCCCCCTTTTGCTCCAGATAGCCAATTTTCCCTCACTTATTTCCACCCTTTCGAATTTCTTTGATTCTTTCTCCTTTCCCCACCTATTCTTTTACCCCCTTTCTCATGGAGCCCAAGCTTAGCTTCTTCAGGAATGTTCTTGTGCAAGTCCTCGTCTTTGGTGTTGTTAATCGTCGTCCGCTTTGCCTACGTCATCACCATGGCCAGTGAGTACTGCATCATCGACGACTTTTGCTTCTTCTCCCTCTCAGAGAATTTGAACTTCGTCGCCTTCGGCGCCTCTATAAACAAGGTCGTTCAGCTTGCCAGAACGTCCCAGTAGGGATCTCCACACCAACAAGGACTAGATCAATTTCGTCCAATTCTTCCAATATTTGATCTCTGAGGGGTACCTCTCTCCGAGTTTCAGATTCGTCGGAATTCATGCACTTACTTCTTCCCCTTCATCCTATGCATCGACCTTTTCATGTCCACCAACTGTTCGATCATTTGACCTATTCCTTGAATACGTTGGCATGAATCTCTGCGATTTCTTTCTCTTTCCCCATATCCTACAATCTCTGATTAGTTTTCTTCAAATCTGTACAACATGAGATTGAAGTTGAGTCCATTTTGGGGCAGAATCTCTCATTTATATGTTAGGGAAGAATCTCTTCATTGGTATACGTTGGTTTTGTTTGTCAAAATTCTTATTACTATATTCTATCGAGTTTGAGATCCAAGTGGCCCTAGAATGCTGAAAGAACACTCTTAGCTATGTGATATGCAACAGAGCCACTTCAATGAAACAAAAATTGGGTTTCTGACTCCTATACAGTAGCTGTCTATTCTAGAATGACTATGACTTCTTCTAACCACCAAACTGCTATGAGAAATCTAACATGTAAATGCCAATACAACTGACTAACTACAACCACCACTAATAATAACAAACAATTCTATACAAACAGACTTCTAATAAAGCATAGAATAAAGTAAGAGAGATGGTTGTTGGATACAAATTTGTATCACCATGCCACATGATTTACTTATTTTTGTCTTTATAAATTTAAAGTTCATTAATATTTCCGATTCTATCAAGCTACGAAGGGGTGTGTGAATATCTGGCTATTTCATGCTATCTTAGTAGGTTTGCTGATACAACTGCAGGCAAGGTTTTATTGGTAGTTTGTGCTCGAAATTGCTGTTGGATTTTGGTCAATTAATGAAGGGATCAAATTATCTGTTTTATTCCAAGGTTTTTGTTCGTTAGTGTAATTATGCTTCGTGATGTTTGTTGCTGCACATCCAAATAGCATGCTTGATCATATAAGATTATGGTATTTGATGAAAAATATGAGTTGGTTATAATTTGTCGCCTTGTCTTTATGTCAGGCATTTCTTGATTTGGGGGAGTTGTTAATCACGTGTGATACAACAACTGCACTTGATTCATTCAAAATGGTACAACTTTCACCCTGATTAACCTTTTTAAGATTCTGATTGGTTCTACTTTTAGTTAGACTTTAATAAATTATTGCAGGCATGCAGGCTTATGAAGAAGCAAGATGTACCAGTGGAAGTGCTGAACAACATTGGTGTCATCCATTTTGAAAGGGAAGAGCTTGAGGTTTGTTAAGATGTTATAGAAAGCTGTAGATTCTGTGTGTTATGTTTTATTCCTTATTTACTTTTCTCCTCATTAGTATAGGATTCCTAACTTCCTACTAGTTAGGAGTACTGTTGCCGTAAGGATTAGACTCGTACCTTATGTAGATCGGTAATTTGACTCCTAAAAGGAGTTGTATACTTTCGTCAATAATACACAAGTAATAATTCTCACAAAGTTCACATGGTATCAGAGTCTAGTTACTAAACCCTAAAACCCTGACTTGTAGCCTTCTTCTTCTTCTTTGAGTATTTTTTCTTCTTCTCGTTTGGTTCCTCGTACTCCTTATCATGTCGAAGGATAAGAAACAAAGTTATGGAAAAACAAGTATTGAGGTTTCATCTCCAACTTCGTTCAACGCTCATTCATCCTCCGACTCCCAAATTGATATCATGGTTCATCAGTTCGTCGGGGATATTTACCTACAATGGTCCCAATCGGTCTTAATGTTCATATCCAGCAGAGGCAAGAAGGAAAACCTTATGAGGAAAACAATTTAACTGGCTGAGACAACTTCAACACTTGATACCTCGGATATCAAAGAAAACATGGTTTGTTCATGGTTGATTAATTCCATGGACACTGCGAATGGTGAAGTAAGAAGTAGTCCGTGATATCCAGAACCTTCAATGAATTACTGTGCAAGCTTGGATTGCTCAATATCTATAAGCCAAGCTTGAGGAGTATAGAAGACTGGAATTAGTTAGTTTATTCTGTGTGTTAGGTTTTATTCCTTTTTACCTTTCTCCCAATTAGTATGGATTCCTACTAGTTGGGAATACTGTTGCGTAAGGATTAGACTCCTACCTTATCTGGACTTGTAATTTGACTCCTATAAATGGAGTTGTAGACTTCTGTCAATAATTCACATGTAATGATTCTCACAAAGTTCTGCAAAAACCTTCCCAGTTGTTCGAGGAACAATCAGTTGGTTGCTTAGATTGCTGGTATATGTGCAGAGTTCGCGTGACTGAATGTCAAAAGGGAGATTATGGTCCTCCTTCAGTTGCTTTCAAAGACGAGATTTAGTTTCACTTCCTAAGAAATATATTTCAGGAATAATTATAATTAAAGTGATAATGAAATTACTGGAATCATATAATGTTGGGTGTTAAAAAGTCGGCCATTCATAAAGTAAAGTCTGTCATATGGCTGGTTCAGACTTTAAATGGAACCATTACTGTTGCATTTTGCTATCTATTGCTGCAAATCTAAGGGCACCATTTTTTAATTGATTGCAGGATGCTCTTGTAGCTTTTAAAGAGGCTCTGGGTGATGGTTTGTGGCTCAGTTTCCTTGATGGTAAAAGAAAGAGCACTGCATCCATTCTTGAGTACAAGGATTTGCAACTGTTTCACCAACTTGAGGAAGATGGTGTTAATGTGGTACTACCATGGAATAAAGTCACACCTTTGTTTAACTTGGCCAGATTACTGGAGCAGTTGCACAAAACTGAAACTGCTGGCATCTTTTACCGTCTGATATTGTTTAAGGTACTTTTAGTTCATTTAGATTGTGTGTCCATGTTGCAAAGTAGGAGATGTTTGCACACTAGGCTCTTTAGTTCTAGCCGTTGTTTTGGTGACTGCTGCTTAAAGATTGCATTTAGTGGAGAGTCAAACTTGTTGAACGATGTATTGCATGCACTCTCAGATGGAATCAGGAATAATGTATAATTTCTCAATATTATCAATTTTTTACTCTGATTGGTAGGAAATTGACATCCTGCTCGGGAGTGCCCAACATGTAGTGTAGGCCTTACACTTCTGCTTATATAGTTTGCTTCCAAATTTGCATATATTCACGTGTTGCCTGTGTAAATATTCATCTTAATTTGATAGTTCGGCTGTCTTATGTTGATACGGTCCTCCAGTTCTTTTGTGGTGTGTGCCCCAATCATTTTTGTATTTTTATTCCTTTCCCTTCATAGACTCAATGTCTTGTTAGCTCAATTTCTGACAGTTTTCCTTGCACAATTCGACTCTTATTCGTATTTTTCATTTTTTCAGTATCCAGACTACGTAGATGGATATCTCCGGCTTGCTGCTATTGCAAAGTCTAGAAATAATCTTCAATTAAGCATTGAGCTGGTTGTGTTACGAAACCTCCTCTTTTATTCTTTGTTTGTTAAATGGTTCTCGCTAGGTTTACAATATTGATGTGCCTACGAATTCCTTATAGGTAAATGAGGCTCTGAAATTGAATAACAAGTGCCCAAATGCATTATCGATGCTTGGTGAACTGGAGCTGAAAAATGATGATTGGGTTAAGGCGAAAGAAACATTGCGTGCTGCTAGTGAAGTAACTGATGGGAAAGATTCTTACGCTACTCTTGCTCTGGTACCTATCTAGTTCAGTTACACTCTTCCTCAAATTCTCTTTTTATCCTTTACTTCCTTCAGATTTATGTGGCTAACCTCAGAGCAAGTTTTTTTCTTCACGACCTTTTTGAATCATTTTGTGCTTCTTACATGCTTTTTTGTCATTGTTAAGGGAAACTGGAATTATTTTGCTGCATTGCGTAATGAGAAAAGAAACCCTAAGCTGGAATCAACTCACTTGGAAAAAGCCAAGGAATTGTACTCCAGAGTAAGAACTTCTTCATATGTTTTGTCACTCTTAGCCAGGTTGCAGTTTTTTGGCCTTTTAATATTGGTGTCATTCAGAATTTTTCTTGGATATAGGTCCTGGTTCAGCATACATCTAACTTGTATGCAGCCAATGGAGCTGGAATAGTCTTGGCTGAAAAAGGGAACTTCGATGTAGCCAAAGATCTTTTCACACAGGTAGGCAATCACCTCGCACTTTTCAATTGTATAAGATGAAGCTGCTCATTTTCATCTAATTAAATCTTCTGACCCTTTTTTATAATTATATACAGGTCCAGGAAGGTGCAAGTGGAAGCAGCTTTGTACAGTTGCCGGATGTTTGGATAAACTTGGCACATGTGTATTTTGCCCTAGGCAATAATGCGTTGGCTATAAAAATGGTGAGCTGATGTTGCTCGATGGTTACTAATATATATGTAATATACATAAGTTTATTACTACGACTATATATTTACGAACCTCCTATTTTTCTGCAGTACCAGAATTGCTTACGGAAATACTGTCATAATACCGACTATCAAATTCTCCTCTATATGGCACGCACTTATTATGAAGCTGAACAGTGGCAAGACTGCAAGAAATCTTTGTTAAGAGCCATACACTTAGCCCCTTCAAATTATACACTTAGGTTTGATACAGGCGTTGCAATGCAAAAATTCTCTGCTTCCACACTACAGAAGACAAAGAGGACGGTAGATGAGGTTAGTTTGGGTCTCTCTTAGTTTTCCCGTAGATCACTTCGTACAACATATTGATTCAAATTTCTTATGTCTTATTCTACTTTCAATGGATTTCACTCATGGAAGAAGGCAGTACTGCGAATATATGGGTGATTATATTGCTGAAAAAACAAAGAAGAAAAAGTGTTCCGGAACACTCTCAGACTTGGGGGTTAACCTGAAAATTTAGCCGGAAAATTTATGTGATGAAAACGTAGGGACCTGCTAAAAATACTCAGCACAATCAGAGGAGAACCAGTTTTCAACTATAGGCTTGTAAGAAGGGAGTCAGGGAGTTGAAATTTTTTCTAGATAAATTGGGACGCGACTAGCATTAGTTCAGTCTGACGTAGGCTGAATTCCAAGAAACTTTGTTTGAAGTAGAATAGTAGTTGGTCGAGAAAATTAGAAGGTGCTGTTGCATTCAAAATATCAAGCCAATATTTGGTGCTAATGTTTATAACTTTTAAGAATGATTGGCATATGCCATTGCAACATATTAGCGTACGTAGAAGAAAGCTTTGATTTTGGTTGGTAATAATAGAGACTCAATCAGATTTTTGAAGCTCATAACTCAATCAAGCTGTTTGGGCCTGATGCTATGACAACTTGATTTACTTCTGCAGGTTCGTTCCACAGTTGATGAGCTGGAAAATGCTGTACGTGTCTTTAGTCAGCTTTCTGCTGGGGCCAACCTCCAGATACATGGTTTTGACGAGAAGAAGATAAACACCCATGTTGAGTATTGCAAACATCTACTAGAGGCTGCCAAGGTTCACAGAGAAGCTGCAGAGCGAGAAGAGCTGCAAAACAAGCAGAGACAAGAAGTTGCTCGTCAGATGGCTTTGGCCGAGGAAGCCCGTCGCAAGGCTGAAGAACATAGGAAAGCTCAGGTATTTTCTTATGGATTTTTAAGCATTTTTTCTATCAACCATTCAATTAGTAACTTTATCAGGACTCAAATTTACACTTGCTTGGGTTGGAACAGATGGAGAGGAAGAAAATTGAGGACGAACGTAAACGGATCCGACAACAAGAAGAGAACTTTCAGCGTGTTAAGGTTGGTTCACTTGAATTGAATTATGAATGTTTGGCTATTCTTGTAATGAACTAAGTCAAGCTGGGTCTGGAGGATGACCTTGTGAGCATATCGACATTCAACCTTTAGTGGTGTAGATAATATTATTTCGAGGTTTTACCTCTATTTTTTCCTAGGTTTTATAATGCCCCGTTAGAGGTCCTAGTAGTATCTTCAATGGGCATGGAAAATTGTATGTTGTAGTAAAATATTTATGGGATTCGAAGAGGACGTTAGTGGTTTTGTTGTCGTAGCTGAGTGGGTTGAATTTGTGTTGTGTTGCTTTCAGGAACAATGGAAGAGTACTTCTGTTGCTAAGCGGAAGGATAGACTAGATATCATTGATGATGAGGATGTTGGGCAGAGTGGGGGTAGCAGGAGGAGGAAGAAAGGTGGGAAGAGGAGAAAGAAGGATAAAAGCTCCAAGTCCCAATACGAGTTGGAAGAAGGAGAAGCAGACATGGATGATCACGAAGAAGGGGAAATGCATTTGGGTTATGAGCAGGAGAGAAATGAGTCGGAATATGCATTAGAAGGACAGGATCAGGATCAGGATCAGGATCAGGATCTTCTTGCTGCAGCTGGGCTTGAAGATTCTGATGCAGAGGTTGAAGAGGTAAAACAAACTCAAACTCTAACTCAAACTCACGGCAAGAACAAATGGAAACCTTTATGGTACTTGTCTAACATACCTGTTTCTTTTTTGTCATTTTTCTGTTGAGTAGGCAGCAGTATCTGCAACAGCTGCGAGGAGGAGGCGGGCATTGTCAGAATCGGAGGAGGATGAACCAGTAGAGGCAGACCCGGTAAGAGAGGATTCAAATGACATGCAAGTAAGTGATGGAGAAGCTGCTGCTGCCAAGGATGCTGGTATTGATGGCTAGGAGTAATAGTAAAAAACAACCCCGACAGATTGGTATCTAATACTATGTTTGTGGCCCTGAGCAGTTAATGTTTTGTCCCGTCCTAGTCTGTAACAAGCAGAGAGAGCACTTGAACGAAATTGAAGGGACAAGTTCCTGCCTGCTTGAGCCTGTTCCACACCTATTTGATTATCGTACATGAACATAATGTTGAAAATCTTGGTAAATTTTAGTTTGTTTATGTAGACATCTTATGTAATTAGAAATTAGAAATATTAAGTAGGTTTAATATTATAGCAATCTCAATAATGAAATGAAACTATGGTAAGTTGAACATGGACAAGTACTTTCTCCTCGTCACCCTTCCCTTTCCGATCTACTTCCTTCTTGGTTGGTCCTATTTGGTGCCTCTCGTCGGTGTTTGTGTTTGGTGGACTCCTTGGATTTCGCCTGTATTTTTCAACTGTCTGGATTTGGGTATTAGATGGCACCCATTCAGGTACTAGAGCTTAATGTTGGGTATTAGATGGCACCTATTCAGGTACTGAGAGCTTATTGTTGGCAAAGGATCCAGCTCCAAACCCTTTCTGAGGGTTGGAAATGTTCCAACTTTTTCTCCACTATTAGATCATTCATTGACCTTTTGACCAATCCAATGGTCTAGATTGTTAGGGGTATTTAGGACTTTACACATTTCATTTATTTTTTATATTTAAATTAAATAAATAATATTTTCAGGTGACCGCATGTAACTTTCCGGTGACCAGCGACCGTCGCCGGCAGCTTTTCCGGCGAGGCTCCGAGAAATTTTTTTTTTACTTAAAAAAAATACTAGTTAACCCTTTTTTTTTGCTGTTAACTAGTTAACAATGTTTTTTAAACTGATAAGAAGTTAACATGAGTTTTACCTAATAACTAGTTAACATCGTTTTTTGTTTGATAACTTGTTAACAGATTTTAACCTGATAACTAGTTAACGAATAATCATATAATCAATTTTTTTATGAGATTTTTTGTTAACAGGTTAACCAACCGAGTTAACTAGTTAACTTATCAAGTTGTTAACTAGTTAATAATCGAGTTAACTTGTTAACAGTTATTTTTGTTAACTAATTATCAAGTTGTTAACAAGTTAACCAACCGAGTTAACTAGTTATCAGATTTTAACTAGTTTACCAACTGAGTTAATTAGTTAACTTATCAAGTTGTTAACTAGTTATTCAATCGTGTTAACTAGTTAACCAATCGAGTTAACTAATTAACCATTCAAGAAATTACAAATTCACATATAATTTGAAGGCAACCAATGAGCTGAAAATTATGTCAATTATTCACTATCATACACAAAATGCCAACATTTCTAATTATTACAAAAACTTTCACTTGGAACTCATCTAGCAAATCCAGAAAAGTAAACTCCACCTGTTCACACAAGGGAAATCGCACAACAACGAGGCCAGTCGCTATCCATGGTTAGGTGTCTCTGTTTCCTTCCCAAATTGGTAGGATCTTACCATGGCCAATTATCCAAAGAATTGCTTGAACTTTGCCCGGTTTGCTCTAATTCCACAAAGCTTCCAATCGACATCCAACCTAGGATTAGGGGAATTAAAATGAGTTCATAAGAATTTTTGATGAAGAACTTACCATTATTTTCAATACCCCAAACCCAATCGTCTTCTTCATAATCGACCCTCGATGGTAGCATGCTAGCAATTCCTTCCATCAAGTTATCCCCAATATATCTACCAATCAGCACTATATTCCAATTACCGTCACTAGAAACAAGATCTGAAATTGTGGCGTGAAGCTCAAAGTCCTCGTCCACACAAGTAAGCTGAGAAGCAGTCACAAGCATTGCTCTGTTCACCGTCATCGACGAACACCGCCGGAGGCTCCCCACGCCTTCCTGCCTCGACATCCTCACGATTGCATCCACCACGCTGGAGTAATTCGCCGTTGAGCCAGAGGGAGGCATCCGTCGGCCTGCATCCGAACCATGGCGAGGTCGGCGGTGGGTGAGAGGGAGCTCCGGATATGGGGAAACGAGAGGAAGAAGAGCCGACAGCGGTTGGCATTTCCGACGAAGGAGAAGCCTCCATGACTGGGGCCGACAATGAAAATCGAGAGAGAGAGAGGTTCGGACGAAAGGGACCGAAGTCGAAGCTTCGTTGGTGGCGGTCGTAGTTGTTGGGTTCGACGAACGAAGATTAATAGAGGAAAGGGAGGACCGGAGAAGAAGAAGGGAAAGTAGGGATGTGTGCGGCGGTTATGTTTGGGGGAAGGGAAGGGAAGGGAAGGGAAGGAGACTAGGTTAGGGTTAATTTTATTTTTGAAAATACCAATTTGCCCCTCATGTTTTTGGTTGGAACCGATCCAACCCTTAAAGGGTTGGGTCTGGATCTTGTGCCCTTATTGTTAGGGCTATATACGAGTCGAGCTGCTCGTGAGCCGCTCGGACTCGGGCTCGGGTTTTTTTCCAAAAAAGCTCGTTCGTGAGATCGGCTTGTCGTAAGCGAGCTAGCTCATGAACAGGCTCGTCACGTAAATGAGCCGAGCTTGAGCCAGTATGTTGGTCGTCTCGGCAGACTCGTGAGCCAACTCGTTTCGTTAGCTCGTTAAGCCAAGCTCGTGAGCTGGCTCAATTGTAACTCGTATAATCCTAATCCTTAAATGGTAATTAAATAATCAACCCTAATAGTACAACAAACTGATGCACTAAAAGATGTAATATGGTAATTACTAATTACCGTAATGCTAATGCCATAAAATTACTATAATCCCCACTCTATGAATCACGAGCCCACGGCCAACGGTACATCAGTCTTCTTCTTCTCCTCGTTGGCATCTTTTGGTTTTTGATAGTTGCTCATTTGTTTCTTGAGATGCACGTTGGAAACATTCATATGGATTTGAATTTGTGATTTTTTTTATATTTTCTATATTTGTAGCACCTACATCGTATTTTTGTAGAATGTTTAATTTCTTATATTTCCGATATTTTTTATCCCGAGTTTGGAGAGTGTAACAAGGATTTGACTCATTTAGTATTATAAACGAACCAAATCTGGCTCGTTTAGCATTATAAACGAACCGAATCCGAGTCAGGCTCGTTTAACATAGTAAACGAGCCGATCCTGAGCTGAGCTCGAGACGAGCCGATCCCGAGCCGAGCTCGAGATGAACCCGAGCCCAGACAACCTGTAAACGAGCCGAGCCCGAGCCCGAGCCAGAAAAAATTAAGGCGAGCCGAGCCCGAGCTAGGCTGAAGCTCGGCTCGGCTCGGCTCATATACAACCCTACTTATTGTGCTGAAATGGGGATAGTTTAGGTAAGGTAGATATTTTTTTTTAATTTATTCCCAAAAAAATAATTACTTTTTTTCTCCTATTTTTGGAGGTTTCACTTAAATAAAAAAAAACTATATACCTAAATAAATGTCATTCGAAACTATTTATTTTTATGGGTAAAAACGCCCATGGCCGAGGCGAGATCGCCCAGGCACCAGGCGAGATCGCCCGTACCATAGGATTTTTTCAACCACCCGATTTAAATCTGCCTAACCCGTGTATCTGGTCCTAGGAGTTCTCGCCTGGGCCACGGGCGTTCTTGCCCAAGCACCCTAGGAGGAACGCAGCTGATTGGGCGTTCTCACCTGGCCCCCTATAAATACCCCTATTTCTACCCCACACCACTCTTTCACTTCCCCTAAGGCCAAGGTAAGTCTTTTTCCTCCCTTATTTTTTTAGTTCATTATTTAGTTTATGATTTAGGTTAGTGAATTAGTTTAGGGGTTTTAGGTTAGAGAATTAGTTTAGGGTTCTTAGGTTACAAAATTAGTTTATGGTTTTTAGGTTACAGAATTAGTTTAGGGTTTTTAGAAATTGTTCGGAGTAATTTGTTAACACCGTCGTATTGATGTTGTAGGATTTTGATTTTTACGCAACCCGATTTGGACATTTATTTGCACCGTCACACAAGATACATAGTTCATATATTATTTATTGCTCTTATCTCATTGTGAACTATGAATATCTAGCTAGCTTATTCTTATAGGGTGTTTATGGATTATAGGTTGTTTAGTCTTTTATACGACATTGTTAGTCTAGCTAGAGTTTTTATATAAGTTGTTTATGAATATCTAGCTAGCTTTTCTTTGTCTTTGCATGGTATTGTGAATTTTACTATGTTTTTATGTTTAATTTGTAGGTTATTAGTTTAACCTTTAGGTTAGAGAATTAGTTTAATTTTACCTTTAGAAAAATGAACATATTATCATGTATAATAACCAGTGTTGTCATGACCGGACCGGACCGGCCGGTCCGACCGGTAAAACCACGAACCGGCGCCAAATCTGGTCCGGTCAGCCTCTAAATCACCACCGGCTGAATAAGCCTCTGAAATCTGGTCGAACCGGAAAAACCGGTGAAACCGGTCGACCGGTGTGGACGGTTTTGACCGGTCGGGTAGAATTAAAAAAAAAATTCCTAGTCATCATCCGCCGTTGCCTTTTCTCTCTGCCTCTCTCTCTCTAGCACACTCCAACGTCGCCTTTTTCTGATTTCTCCAGCCGACAGTGAGTTAAAAAACTAAAACCAGAAATCTCAAATCAATATTAACTAAGGTAGGAGTGGGATTATGATTAGATCTGAAAATGGATTTCCTTGTAGATTTAGAATGAGATGTGAGATTAGGAGATGAGGAAAATGGGTTCTTGGAGAAGAAAAGAAGTAGATGGAAATTGGAGAAGAGGAAGATTGATTAATAGGAGAAGAGGAAGATTGATTTATTGGAGAAGATGAAAAAGAAGATGGGTTGATGGGAAAAGATGAAGAAAGTTTCATGGGAGAAAGAGAAAGAAGAAGATGTTTATTGGAGATTGGTGAAGAGGAGGAAGAAAATGGGAGGCAGAGAGATAGAAAGAGAATATGAAAAGTTGAGTGTGGCGGCTACATGTTTCATTTAGGTTTAGGATTTTTAAATTTTTTTATATAAAGTGGGTATTATTGCAGTTTGGTACCTATATTATCCTTGTAAAAAAAAGAACCTATATTATAGGTAAATGATCAAAGAGTTACATTATTTTTAAAAATAATAGTAATACCGGTTTTAACACCGGGTTTTACGGTCTGATCCCGGTCGGACCTTAAACCCTTAAACCTCTCACTGGACCGGTTCGATGTCCGGTCTGGTCTTGACAACACCGATAATAACCTAGCAATTTACTATATAATAGATGTCGAGATACGGATGGGCAGAACCATTGGTTGATCGGACCCCCGAGGCCGTTAGGCCTCAACCTAGTGATTCTTCTATACTGCATAGGGCTAGTTTAGTATGGCGTGACCCTCAGGCGTGCAAGGCCCTGAAGTTGCGACAGCGTAGCTCTTCTCTCACATGGAGTCCACAGTACGGGATATTTTTGACAGAGTGTGGACTGTATTCTGTCGTTAGTTTACTCGGTGAGACACCGTGTAAGGAGCTTGTGACAACACTGATTGAGAGGTGGCGGCCGGAGATGAACACGTTTCACCTATTGCAGGGCGAGGCGACCATCACGTTGGAGGATGTGGAGGTGCTGACCGGTCTTCCTACTAGGGGACATCCGGTTTCTGTAGGTTATGACGGACGTGATATGCCAGGACTTGTTGGGTGCCAGACCCACATCTAGGAGTTTTCATGCGCATCAAGTGAAGATTTCGTGGGTGAAGGATCAGTTTGACCGTCTACCGGCTGGGGCTCCGGCAGATGTTATTACCCGCTACGCCGAGCGTACACTTGGGTTCTACTTGGCGCCGTTCTATTAGCTGACCGGAGCGGAGACTTGATACCGATCCATCTCCTACGCCTTGTTAGTGACTCTGCCGTGGCAGGCAGCTTCAGTTGGGGTAGCGCGGTTCTAGCATGGCTGTACAAGGCTATGGAGAGGGCGGCCTTCTTCACCGAGGGCAATCAGAAGGGTACCAGTGACATTGGAGGATTCACCTTGTTGGTCCAGCTCTTGGCCCTGGAGAGATTCCCGCACATAGCGGATCGCTACACAACGGGTGGTGACCCTCCTGTTCACGACACTTTTCCTCGTGGTCTGCGCTGGATGCCTATCGTGCACCGCCACCAGCATCGTGTGGCTATGAGGTTGGAGGACATACGCTACGCACTCGACTGGTGTACGGAGTTCGTGGTTAGGATTCGTATCTGTCTCTCACTTATTTACCTCATTTTCTTAATTGTTCGCCATAATTAATTAGTGACATTTTGTCTCCCAAATTTATAGTGGCTTCCGTATGCATGCCGCAAGCTGGCTTATCAGGTGGAGCCGGATGAGTTGTGGCGGGCAGTTACACCCATGTATCTGCATAGACTGTATCGCCTGGCACCATCCCGATCGTTGCATCAGGCAGTTCGGATTTGGGCAGCGAGTCCCACAGGACGCAGAGCTTGCAGGGCGCGTGGAGCAGCTACTTGGGTTAGATTTTAGAGCGTCGGTCCAGGATTGGGGTGCTATGTTTAGAGAGTACTCACTATTATGGGAGCAGCGAGGTCACCACATAGCCATTGGCGAGATTAGACCAGATGCATTGAGCCACGACTTCCATGATGAGTACGACGAGTGGTAAAGGAGACGGACTCGTCTGGCTCTATCTCACGATGGTGCACAGTTCCAGGGGATGGTACGTGTCCAACTACTTGTGCAATATGATCCACGTTAGTCCTACTTAGGAGTATTCTGACATATTGTAGTCTTTCCAGGTTGCTTCACTAGAGCAGGCCACCATTCTGAGTGGCTCGAGTGGTGATCCTAGGATGACCCACGTGCTGCAATCGGGCTTGGCTATTAGTGGCGGTATGACCGGCTACCAGACCGAGGACCACACCGCCCACGTTCAGCCTCACGGGATCAGACGTACCCACCCTACGATGGGTACCCTATCCCGCAGAGAGGACCCGTTGCAGGTTCAGATGTGGTTGACTATGGCGGCGTGGCGCACAGTGATGTGGGCTTCGCGCCAGCCCCCTACTATTACTTCGACGAGGATTGGGCCTACCCGCGCGCGTACTCGTTTGATGACCCGCCACAGTACCAGTCGATGGCGCCATAGTACCAGCCGATGGCGCACAGTACCAGCATTATGTCCCCACTGACCCAGGAGGCTCGAGTAGCCAGCAGCGTGGACCCACCAGCCAGCCACTAGACGATGGTCAGCCGCGCGCGTCGCAAGCTTTCTTTGACGACAGTGGGTTCGAGGACTTGGCGCAGCGAGCTGATGCAGATCCACATGTCACCCAGACACCAACGTATGCTCACATGTTACATGATCGCACCACATTGCGTCCCCCGGATTGCTACACAGACGAGCAGCGGCAACGGAGACAGAGGGGTCGGAGGCATTGATTAGTTTGATTGTTTGTACCTTGTTGTTTTTAGTGGACATTTTGTTATCTGATGTACTATTTGTTATCTGATGTACTATGTTTATCTGATGTACTATTTTTATTTGATGTACTATTACGTTATGATGTTAAGTGTTCTGATTTTTACTATTATAACATTTCGCTGTTACTGTTTTGCAATGACATTCAATTATTTGGACATATTGTTGAATGGAAAACGACTTGGCCACATTTTATTATTACAAACTTCAGGTGGAAAATTACATAAGCAACAGTAGCAACAAACAACAACACCATGCCGTCTCTTAAGGAGGATGTCTCATAATGAAATTCACAAGCTCCTATTGCCTCCCTCAGGCCCCGAATGATCATGTCTTTCTCCAAAATGACATTTCCCTTCTCCCTCTTGAGTTGAGCAAGTTCTTTGTCCTTGGCACGAATGATATTATCCTTCTCCCTTTTGATCTTGTCCACAGCCTCCCGAACCTCCAATGTTTCGAAATAACCATACCCCTTGTTCTAAAAAATAGTAATGAAATTTGAGGGTTAGGAAAAATCTATGAGAGGGCACAAAGAAAGAAAATCATCGTAGTCTTTGTACCTCCCTCTCAAGAGGGCAACCAAAATAGGGTGCGAGATCCTTCAGTCGAATGGATCTCGTTGCCCTCAAATCACACCAGAAATTCACCTCAGTAAGCTCATAATGGAAAAGGTCTTCCTCCGGCTTCTTCATCTTGTACATGATACGATCAACTTCTGAAACTACACAACAATAACAATAGAAATTAGTGCACAACGAAAAATAGATGAGGCAAACAAGGCTTGTTTGTTACCTTTATCGCGAGAACGACTTCTTTCTCCATGTGTGAACGCCATATTCAGACCGCCTTTGATGGATGTTGGCAATTAGAAAGTAAAGAGAGGGATGGTGGGTGTTTGGTTAATGGTGAGAGGGGGGGTCTTATAGTTGAATAAGTTTCTGCCGGATTGTTGGGGTTCAAGCGATATCGCCCATCGAATGTACTAGCCATCAACAACACTTGCCTATACTTGCCCGTGAGGAATGTGCCGTCAGTGATCATGACCCCAACGCAGTGCTTGAAGGCTTCTATGCATGGGCCAAACGCCCAAAACACACTCTTGAACATCCTACTGTTACCCGCCGGATTGGTTCTGATCTCGTACCGTGTCCCGGGGTTAGTGAGTTGAATAGCATTCAGGATTGTCTCAATGTTATTTTACGATGTCACCCAGTCTCCGTACAGCTTCTACACAGCACATTGCTTACCAAACCACACCTTCCTGTACGAAATATTGCGATGGTACATCTCCAGAATGCAATCAATAACTGTCTCCACTTTCAACCCCGGCTCTTTGCGGACAATGTGCATGACTGCATCTGAGATCAGCGTAACATCGAGCTGTGGGTGGGGTCCTAGTATCGTTGATTGGTCGCAAATGTGGCCGTTGTTGAGTTGTCGTATTATCCAGAAGCCATATCTCTTGCTAAGTGTAGAATGCATCCTTCAAGAACACGTCGGTTCGATGCACTTGATGGCCCATTCCTTCGGGTTGGAAGTGGTTACCCTGTACTTATAGTTGCGGAGGACTGCTTGGCTCTTTGTTAGGGACACCAATTGACCTTTCGTAGAGAATGTCTGTCCCGAGTAGAATTCCATCTCCATCGACCAGTAAGCTTCGATGGGAACTGGAAGCGCCTGTCCATGGAGTAGGTGTTGAAGATTGTCATGATGTCGTGATAGTCGTCACCCACGCTCGTGGCATGTTCCGGTGGCACATAAACTTCCACGCTATTTGCTGTGGCTCCCCCTTCTTCGTCGTCGTCTTCCTCGTCGGTTTGGCCGATGTCATCATCAACATTAGGATTCCCTTCGTCCGCCGAGCAACGGCTCCTTTCGTCACCCGAGTCGTCGGTGGTGACATATTCATCTCGCGCCAAACCCTCTTGATCAACCTCCTCCTCCTCCGGATGCCATGTATTCCCCATCATAGGTTTGGCTCTGCTCTTCCATCTGAAGTGGAATGACCCCCGAGAAATCGGAGAAGTGAGACGGCTTCTCTTCCATCAAGGCGTATAACTGGGCAACTTCGAAAATTGGGTTGACGCGAACTAAGTCGTAGGTAACTTGTACACCGTTGTTGTCCGATATCGGCCTAGAAACGTAATGTGACAGATTTCCCTCAGAACTGTATATCGGCATTCTCCAGACAAATGACTGGATTATCTGATCCGATCCAAGCCCCATTTTTCGCCGGAACACGGTGACCACACTATCATAGGTCGCTCGCTTGGTCATCTTCAGACGGACATTATTTCCCCTTCGTATGATAAACCGGTCCAATCCTGGACGATACGCCCCCCAGAAAATTTGGATGCGAAATTCTCGTGACAAAGTGTTGTTGGCAATCTTTAGAAGTTGAATAAATTAGGTTTGGTGACCCTAAACCCGAAATTAACAAGGAATTTAAAGGCCCGTTAATTGCCTTGGCCCAAGAGATATCTCCCCAACCACAGGCGAGATCGCCCCAACCACGGGCATTTTGGACCCCTGACTCTGAAACTGATCAGGAATCTGATCAGAGAATCGTTTCAGAATAACAGGTAGTTTTTACAGAGGGATGGACGATCTCGCCTGGGCCCTGGATGTTTTTACCCACAAAAATAAATAGTTTCGAATGACATTTATTTAGGTATATAGTTTATTTATTTATTTATTTAAGTGAAAACCCCCTATTTTTTATTATAAAAGTCATATCTTTTACATATGAACTCAAAATTAGAATTTTTTTGCGTCACTATCTTATTTTTTTGAAGACGAATCCAACAAGAATATTCTTCATATATTTGCGATGAACTTTTAAAATCATATCTTAAACTTATTTTAAATTTGGAAACAATAATAACTACTTGAACTAACTATTTTAAACATTACAATAACTATTTTAAATAATGTTAATACACTTTTTTGCCCTTGTACTATGCAAAATTAACAAACATACCCATCTACAATTTTTCTTTCGTTTCATATCTTTATACTTAGTCACATTTAACAATTCTACATTTCCGTCCACAATTTCGTCAATTTTCGTTACAAATGCTAACTGTTGCTGACTATACGCGACACCTCGTTGCTGACTAGGAATTCCACCAACTTAAAACTAGTATTGAAAAATAAGATAATGTAATCAAACTTCAGTGACTGATTGATAATTTCCCTGTCTGCTCTTCATAACCTAGGACTAATCATGCTTTGTTTCTTCAAGTTCGGAAACGAAATCCATAATAGAATAGAAAACATACGAAAATGAAGAGCAGATCACCGTGTCCGGTAGAAGTCGGCGTATTCAGGCTCTAGCTCGTAGCAGATATTAACGATTACTCCATAGCTCGTTAGCTCCCATTCACTCACCACTTGAATCACCTCGTCGAACTTAAATCCAGTCATCGTGTTGCGGCAGCTGCTTCATCGTGAAGAGATCTTGCCGGGGAAATCACCTAGCAGGGCGATCGACTCCGAATCGACTAAGACGGTGATTTCGAAAATGAAGGGGAGATTGTTGTGTTAGGATTTTCTCGCACTGAAAATTTAGGGTTTGGCAGAGAACTTCCTGATCAAGAACTAATCGATGAAAAAATTTTAGGGTTCAGTAGCTGCTGATGTAACCCTCTTAACCGTTCAACACGTTAGGAAATTGGTTAAATAGAAATCTAACCTCAGTCTCCTGAACACAGGTACAGTTTCAGTGAACAGCAGCTGAAACTGAAATGCTGAAATGAAAGTGCAGAAAAATTAAATGAGAGACAAATGTTACTCCTGAGGAAATGAAGATAGCTATGTTTGACCTTGCTTCAGAAAAGGCACTTGGGCCTGATGGATTTACAGTAGCTTTCTATAAGAATTGCTGGAAGAAAGTAGGTGGAGATGTTATGCAGGCAATGGAGGATTTCTTTAGTTCTGCTAAACTGCATCCTTTAGTTAATTCAACTATCATTACTCTTATCCCCAAGAAGGTTAATGCAACGAGTATGAGAGACTACATGCCTATTTCTTGTTGCAATACCTTATATAAAGCCTTGTCCAAGATACTGGCTAATAGAATGTGTAAAGTTCTCCCCTCTCTAATTGGTTATGCACAGTCAGCTTTTATTAAGGGCAGAATGATCAGTGATAATGTGGTTTTAGCACATGAATTGCTCTCCAAGTATAATCAGAAAGAGATCTCCCCCAGATGTGCCCTTAAAATTGATCTCA
The DNA here is from genome assembly GCA_034768395.1 of Linum lewisii. NCBI lineage: Eukaryota > Viridiplantae > Streptophyta > Magnoliopsida > Malpighiales > Linaceae > Linum > Linum lewisii. Next base: position 33,795,496 of record CM068304.1, on the reverse strand, counting down.
TGAAGGCATTTGATTCAGTAGAATGGACTTTTATTAGTGATTTCCTGAGTGCCATGGATTTTCCACAAAGGTACATAAGCTGGATTATGGCTTGCTTCAGTTCCACGATGTTCTCAGTAAATATGAATGGCTCACTCTTTGGTTACTTCCCAGCTAAGAAAGGCCTAAGGCAAGAAGATCCTATGTCACCTTACCTTTTTGTTTTGGCTATGCAGGTGTTAGACTGCTTATTTGTGGATGTTGCTTCTAGGGGTCTGTTCCAATACCATCCTCAGAGTAAAGGGATCAAGCTCACCCATCTTTGTTTTGCAGATGACCTCTTGGTCTTCACTAAAGCCAATGTCCAAGATGTAACTCAAGTGAGACATGTAATGGACACCTTCCAGGTTGTTTCTGGTTTGTAGCTCAACTCTGACAAAAGTGACATGTATGTGGCTGGAGTAAGTAGGGATGTGGCAGCTCAAATGGCTTCAATGATTGGTTTTAGAGAGGGGAGTCTACCTATGAGGTACTTGGGGATCCCTATCTCTGCTGGGAAGTTGTCTAAGGGTGATTGCAGATGCCTAGTTGATAGGATCACAAGCAGGATAAAAGATTGGAAGTCTAAATTGCTCAATTATGCAGGTAAGATCCAACTTATAAAATCTGTAATTCAGGGGATTTTGCAATACTGGCTCTCTATGTTCATTCTCCCAAAGTCAGTGCTGAAAGAAATAGAAGATATTTGTGCAAGATTCCTTTAGGGCAAGAGAGAGGGGAGTAGAGTTAAGGTGTCTTGGTACCATATGGCCTTCCAGTTTGAAGAAGGGGGATTAGGTCTGAAAGATTTAAGTAGTTGGAATGAAGCTAATGTGATCCAGCATTTGTGGAACTTGATCATGAGAAGTGGATCAATGTGGGTTGCCTGGATTTGGAAATATAGGATAAAGCAGGATACTGTGTGGAGCCATGTAACAAAAACTGGTTCCTGGCATTGGAGGCGGATATTGAAGTTGAGGACCTTAGCTTGTGGTTATATCATTGAGAATTCTGACGGTGATATGATTTGGGATGGAGAGCTTATGAACAAAGTATAAAGTTAGTAGAGTTTGGGATAGAATCAGACCTAGAAGAGATGAAGTTAAGTGGTCAAAGTACCTCTGGAGATACTTTAAGATCCCTAAAAATAGCATGCTGGTATGGTTGATTATGCAGGACAGAATAAGTACTCTAGACAAGGTCAGTAAGTGGGATAGCAGTGTGAATACAAACTGTCTCTTGTGCAGCAATGCTGCTGAAACTAGGGATCATCTTTTTGCTGAATGTGTTTACTTCCAAAAATGTATGGATAACTACTTCCCTGCCATGAAGTTTGCTACCTGGGAAGAGCATCTGCACTATATTACACAACAATGGGGGGCTCATAATACTATAAACAAGGCTAGAAGATTATGTTGGTGTTCAGTGCTGAGTGAAGTATGGAGAGAACGATGCAGAAGAGTGTTTAATACTGGGACTCGAGCAGAGGAGGTGATAATTCATAGCACTGCTTTAGAGATTAACTTGTTTTTCTCGGGGCATAGATGAAATTGAATAGAGAGTTTACAGTGCTTAGTGTGAAGGATGCAGTGTTAGGTGAACAAGTCACCTCTTTTAAGAGGGAGCTTGGGATCGAACCAGGCACCTTCTAATTACTCAGTTGTTTTTCGGTCTTCTTTGTTCTAGTTTGTGGGTCTCTTTTTTTGGGTGTTTTGTGAGATTACTCTTGTATTGGGACTTTCATGGATTTTTTGATGAGAAATAAACCACTAATTATTCATAAAAAAAATTAAATGAGACACATAATTTTTAACGTGGTTCGGCAAACAATGCCTACTCCACATCTCAAGGGAAGTGATCCCTTGAGAGATATCTGATTCGAAACCACGAATCCGAGAGCCTAGAGCTTGAGAGTTACACCCTTGATTTCTCCCCAAAATCAACCCGCTATACTAGTTCAGTTCCCCACTGAATAACAAGCTATATAACTACTCACAACTCTAATCTCGTAGAACACTCTATCTCACCGATTACAAGTGCTTTACCAACTCTATCTAAGCTCTCTTCAGAGAGACAACTTTATAGGCCAGAACTCCTGTAGAAATCACGATTGTGAATGTAGACTTGGAGCAATCTTCCATCTGTATGTAATCCAGACCTTCCATAACTGATTTTCAATTCCAAATCAGTAACTAGCCGTCGATGAAGATCTTCTAGCTGTGGAGGGAATCCTTTGATTATGTTTTTCATAATGATAGGATCTTCTGGCAGTGAGGAAGAAGGCAGATCTTTGATCTTGCTATCACCACCCTCTCAAGATGACCTGTACAGAATCCTGTAAAAGAAAGACATTGAAATCGAAGTGAAGTGTGTCATGATCAACTAGATAAAGATCTCAACATTTTCTCCCCCCTTAGTCTGTCAATGACACACCTTTAGAATCTCCTGAAATAAAAGACAAAAGAGCAGGGACTAGGATAAAACAAATCCAAAGGATTCTAGAGTTCAAACAGAAAAACTAAAAAGATACTGAACGTCGTTCAGTTTTACAGTTCCCAAACAAAACAACACAACCATAGTCTTCCAACAAAATAAGTCTTCCTGCTCCCCCTAAGCTGCTGCTTGCTCCATCTAAACTGCTGCTCTGACTAGTAACTGGTCTCAGGATCAACCTCAAAGTCGGAGGCATCATTGTGTGTACACCACGACAAACCAGGAGCCCCATAAGTAACACCACCATCACTGTTTGTACTTGAAACCTCCTCTTCATCTCCCCGTCTGTCATTGGCTGACGTGCAAAACCACTCGCTTGGGCGCCAATGAATGGTGCGCAGAACATGTTGAGCTCAAAGATTGAGGGTACGAGCAGCTTTGGTGAGCTTCAATTTAAAACTGATGCCTAGACGCTGTAGAAGAGTGGTGATATGAACACCAAACGGAAGGTCTCCTAGGGCAAAGTCTGTGGCAGCATCAATCATGTGAGCAGACATGAGACGAGCATAGCTGAGTGGAGTACGAGCAGCACCATTATGAAAAATCCATGCATACATGGGAGAAATCACAGTACGGAACCGATACCTGGGAAAGAACACACGAGTAATAGCAAAGTGAAGGAGCTTAGATTTATCGGGGAGTTGCCATACACTGGGGGTGGAACGAGAGTTCTAGGAGCCACAAGAAAGCACATTCATTGCATCAACAGGGTCAAATCGATATCAACTGAACTCTGACTCTTTGTGAAGAGGACATCCTTTGTCAGGAACGGTAAGGAGCAGGTTGAGCATCTCAATGGTGACGAAGATGAGATTACCATCCACATAAGTTGAGAAGCAGCCGGAGGGATAGTACTCCTCAACCTTCAGGTTAGCATAGAACTGATATACCCCATTCGGATATATCACAGCACCAGGAAAGGAAAAGAGGTTTTCCCATCCAAATCCTCGAGCCATTGATTAGAGATCGAGACCATACTTGGTGAATTCATCCACAGGAATGTGGACAGTAGGGATGATCTTCTTCTTAGCAACCATAAAGCTGTATTTACCTTTACTTTCCATGTCTCGAAAGCAGAGGTTAGTGTCAAACACATGTTGAGTGAGGAAGTTTGATCGGAGAGGGGAGAAGAACATAGGATTCACCATGACTGCAGAGAAAAGAGAATACAGAGTGCTGGAGGAGAGACATCTATTCAAGGTATTAAATATAGTTCTAGTATCGGAAGATGAACCAAGTAAGAAAAATAATGATTTCAAGAGGGATATGCATGCACGCAAAAGGAAGGAGTCACCCAATGAATGAGCAGATGTACTGACACACATAATATAATGATGACCGGAGGAAAATCTTCCTAAATAGGATATGAAGCAACTCAACCAAAGCCTAATGAGGAAGGTCTAGGCTGTCAGCATCAGTAGAGGAAATAATTCCAATCTCTCTTCGAAGCAAGGAAAATCGATCCACATGAAGTGGTTTGGTAAGAATATCAGCTAGCTGATTTTCCGTAGACACATAGTTGAGAACAATATCACCCTTCAGAATCAATTCACGAATAAAGTGGTGTCTAATATCAATGTGCTTTGTCCTTGAGTGCAAGATAGGATTCTTGGTCATATTGATGGCAATAGTATTGTCACAAAAGAGGTTAATGCCAGAAAGCGAAATACCATAATCTTTAAGCTAAGCTTTCATCCACATAAGTTGGGTACAAGCACTTCCCGCAGCTAAGTATTCAGCTTCTGGAGTGGAAAGGGCAATACATGCTTGTTTCTTACTGAACCAGGAAACAAGGGCAGAACCAATGAACTGGCAAGTCCCATAAGTGCTCTTTCTATCTGTGAGACTACCAGCAAAGTCTGAATCTGAAAATCCGCACAGCGAGACGTTAGAGAACTTGGAATACCATAAGCCAAGGTATGACGTGCCAGACAAGTAACAAAATTTTTTCTTAATGGCAGTCAAATGACTGGTCTTAGGAGAAAATTGGAACCTAGCACAAACCCCCACACTGAAAGAAATGTCTGGACGACTAGCTGTAAGATAAAGCAGGGATCTGACCATCCCTCTGTAGTTCTTTACATCAACCTTCTCACCAGTAGGATCAATGTCAAGTTTACATGTAGTGCTCATTGGAGTGGGGCTGGATTTAGGACCACTCATTTTGAATTTGGTGAGCATATTCCTGCAGTACTTAGTTTGACATATGAACGTACCTGTGGAGTATTGTTTAATTTGAAGGCCAAGAAAGTAACTTAGTTCTCCCATGAGACTCATTTCAAAGGTGGCCTGCATTTTTGAGCTAAAATCTGCACACAAGGAGGAATTTCTTGAACCAAAAATGATGTCATCTACGTATATTTAACAAGAAGAAGATCTGAATTAACAGTTCTGCAGAAAAGTGTTTTTATCAACACTCCCTTGAGTGAAACATTGATCAAGCAGAAATTGACTCAATTTGTCATACCATGCCCTAGGGGCCTGCTTCAGGCCATACAGGGCTTTGTTAAGCCTGCATGGGAAGGAAATTCACTATCTTTGAATCCAGGAGGTTGAGCAACATATACTTCTTCCTTAAGATCACCATTCAAAAATGCAGTCTTTACATCCATTTGGTAAAGTTTAAATTCATTGATACAGGCAAAGGCACATAGCATTCTGATTGCTTCCAATCTAGCAATTGGAGCAAAAGTCTCGTCAAAGTCAATCCCTTCCTCTTGACTATATCCTTGTGCAACAAGTCTTGCTTTGTTTCTCGTGACATTCCTAAATTCACCAGTCTTGTTCCTGAAAACCCATTTAGTGCCAATAATTGATCTGTCAGGTGGAGCACGAACAAGTGACCAGACATTAGTTCTTTCGAACTGATTAAGTTCTTCATTCATAGCAAGAATCCAGTTTTCATCATGAAGAGCTTCCTTTACATTCCTAGGTTGAATTAGAGAGACAAAAGCACTCTGTAAGGACTTGGATCGAGTAACAAGACGAGTATTGATATCTCCTATTACTTGAGTGGGAGGATGTCTTCGAGTAATGTGAAGAGGAGCTTGAATTTCAGTTTCTTCTTCAATTGACTGACTATAAGATGTTTTTGAATTCTCCTGAGTAATAGTAGAATCTTGAATAGGAGAAGATCCAAGGTAAAACTCATCATCATCTTCATCCCGAGAATCGTTAGTTTGACTAATAGATTCATCAAAGATAACATTGATGGATTCTTCAACTTTAAGAGTTCTCTTGTTGTAAACTCTATAGGCTTTGTTGTTGCTAGCGTAACCAATGAAAATAGCTTCATCTGATTTAGCATCAAACTTTCCAAGTTGATCTTTGGAGTTAAGTATGAAGCACTTACATCCAAAGGCTCTGAAGTATCCAATGTTGGGAGCTTGTTTCTTTAACAGCTCATAAAGAGTTTTCTTCAAGCCAGAGCGAATAAGAGCTCTATTTCTGATATAACATGCAGTGTTGACAGCCTCTTCCCTGAACTTCTTAGGTAAGTGATAGTCATTCAGCATGGTTCGAGCAATTTCTATCAAGGTTCGATTCTTCTTTTCCGCAACCCCGTTCTGCTGAGGAGTTCTTACTGCTGAGAACGTGTGTGAAATTCCTTCTGTATCAGTGAAATTGTTGAATCTTTCATTTACAAACTCACCCCCATTATCACTTCTGATGGCTTTAACTTTTAGTTCAAACTCCCGTTGAACTTTGGTCACAAATAGCTTAAACTTGTCAGCTGCTTCATCCTTCGTAGCAAGGAGAAGAATCCAGCAAAACCTGGAGAAGTCATCAACTAGAACAAAATAGTAATACTTTCCTCCAATGGTGCTAACATTTGCAAGACCAAACAAATCCATGTGTATAAGTTCAAGAGGCTCAGTGGTGGAAATAACAGACTTTGCTTTGAAAGAAGTTCTAGTTTGTTTTCCTGGAGCACAAGCATCACATAAAAAGTCTTTGTTAGAACTTATCTTTGGCAGACCACGAACGAGATTCTTCCTGCTTAGTTTACTGAGAACACTGATGCTAATGTGTCCAAGCTTCCTGTGCCAAGTCATCTTACTTTCTCCTTTCACTGAATGCAGACACATCTCAGAAACATTTGAAATGTTACTAAAATTTACGAGATAGATGTTACCTTTACGATATCCAGGGAAGAGAACTTCTTTAGTGATTATATTCTCAATATAACATACTGAACCTTCAAACATAACTCGATTTATACTTCCACATAGTTGACTAATAGAAATAAGATTGTGTTTAAGACCTCTAACCAGCATAACTTTCCTGAGAAAAACTTTCTCTTCAACTCCAATGTTTCCAATTCCAATAATTTCACATGTACTGTTGTCACCAAGAGAGACAGATCCTTGGGTGCAGGTAGTTATAGTAGTAAAGAGAGACTGATTACTAGACATGTGATGTGAACAACCACTGTCAAGAACCCACTCATCATTTGAAATATCAGTCTTATAACATACCTGCAAACATAATTGCCATTTAGTCTTTGGCACCCAGACTTTCTGTTGGATAGGTGCTCTTGATGTCCTCTTGTAGTGTGATGAACTATTGATGCAGTTCTTTCTCAGATGTCCAACTTGACGACAATTAAAGCATGCAGGAGGAGTATTTCTACGAGACTGAGGAGAAGAATTAGTTTGAATGATTAAGCCATTTCTATGCAGAAATTTTAGCCGCTCTCTGAATCTCCAATTGTCAACAACCAAGTTTCTTATCTTCTTAGACTGAATTTCCTTGCCTTCCTTTAGTTCCTGAACTTCTTTGTTGAGTTCTTCTTTCTCTGCTTTGATATGATCACATTCTTGAGTTAGAAGGTGATATTTTATGCTAACTCTTGAGAATTCAAGCTGAATTCCTTGATGGCGGCATCCAGTTCTTCATCAGAGTCAATAACTTCGACTTGTTCATCAGTTTCAGTTTCACATTCAGAGTCAGAACTATAGTTTCAAACAATTACCTGATCCTTTTCTGCATGAGAGGTGTTAGCCTGAGCAATAGCCATGAATGCTCTAGTTTCCTTTTCTCCATCACTTTCTTCATTCTCATCATCACTGCAACTCCAGGTAGCCTGCATAGCTCTTTATTTTCGTAACTGAGGACATTCAGCTTTCACATGTCCTAGTTTTCCACATTTGAAACAGCCTAGCTGATTCCCTGAGTTGTTGTTGTTGCTACTACTTCCTTGGTCCTTTTTGGACTTGAGAGATCTACTAGATCCCTTTTCTGTGCTTCTTTCACTTTCTGATTCTCTTGATTTTCCCTGACTATTGAACCTTTTCTTATCTCTTCTTAGCTTAAGCAGTCGACTGACTTGTTTGCTTAAAAGAGCAAGTTTAGTTTCATCATAGTGGTTGATGTCATCTTCAACTGACTCAGTTTCTGTCTTCAAAGCAATAGACTTCTTCTTGACATTATCCGTTTCTTCTTCTCTTTTTAGTATTTCTTCATGAGTAATCAGAGACCCTATAAGATCATCAATATTCATTGTGGCCAGATCCTTTGATTCTTCAATAGCAGTAATTTTAAGTCTCCATTGTCTAGGTAGCGACCATAGAATCTTCCTTATGAGATCCTCATTCTCATAGTTTCTGTCAAGACCATCTAGCTTGTTAACAATGTTCTAAAACCTGTTATACATAGCCGAAATTGACTCACCTTGGTTCATCTGAAATAACTCAAACTCATGCTTAAACATGTTGATTCTGGATGTCTTGACCAGGGAGGTACCTTCATAGGTAACCTGCAGCTTATCCCAAATCTCTTTAGCAGATTTACAACCAAATACTCGTCCAAACTCTTCATGACCAAGAGCACAGAACATGATGTTCATTGCTTGTGAGTTTAGTTGGATTTTCTTAATGTCTTCGTCTGTCCACTTGTCTTCATCAGTTTTGACATCAAGAGGTCCCTTGGTGACAATTCTCCATAACTTGGGATTAACAGTTTTAATAAACAGTTCCATTTTGTTCTTCTAGTATCCATAGTGAGTTCCCTCAAACTTTGGAGGGCGGTTCTGAGAGAACCCATCAGCAAGAAACACAGAGTTTTCTTGACTAGTACTCATGATGAGAAAGCTGAGAAGTAATAAGTACAAGAAAGAGAGTTAACTTCTGAAATCAATCACTAACAATCGTTTGATTGAACATTTAGTGACCGGCTCTGATACCACGTGATGTAACCCTCTTAACCGTTCAGCACGTCAGGAAATTGGATAAATAGAAATCTTACCTCAGTCTCTTTAACATAGGTACAGTTTCAGTGAACAGCAGCTGGAACTGAAATGCTGAAATGAAAGTGCAGAAAAATTAACTGAGACACAAAATTTTTAACGTGGTTTGGCAAACAATGCCTACTCCACGTCTCAAGGGAAGTGATCCCTTGAGAGATATCTGATTGAAAACCACGAATCTGAGAGCCTAGAGCTTGAGAGTTACACCCTTGATTTCTCCTCGAAATCAACCCGCTATACTAATTTAGTTCCCCACTGAATAACAAGCTATATAACTACTCACAACTCTAATCTCGTAGAACACTCTATCTCACTGATTACAAGTGCTTTACCAACTCTATCTAAGCTGTCTTCAGAGAGCCAACTTTATAGGCCATGACTCCTGTAGAAATCAAGACTGTGAATGTAGACTTGGAGCAATCTTCCAGCTGTATGTAATCCAGACCTTCCATAACTGATTTTCAATTCCAAATCAGTAACTAGCCGTTGATGAAGATCTTCCAGCTGTGGAGGGAATCCTTTGATTCTATTTTTCATAATGATAGGATCTTCTGGCAGTGAGCAAGAAGGCAGATCTTTGATCTTACTATCACCACCCTCTCAAGATGACCTGTACAGAATCCTGTAAAAGAAAGACATTGAAACCGAAGTGAAGTGTGTCATGATCAACTAGATAAAGATCCCAACAGCTGCAACACCATTGGTATTAAAGAACAAGTCTCCAAGGTGGCATGAACATCTATAGTGTTGGAGCTTGAACTTCCATGGACGCGTTACAGTCGCATCAGTGAAAAAGTTCCAGCTCCTTGCTTCTACAGAGAACGGAGTGGCTGGACCAGAACACGAAAAAATAATGCTACAGTTCCGGAAAGTCGGAAAGGATCTGTTCACCATGGATTACCGCTACCCATATCCGCATTCCAAGCATTTGCAATCTGTCTCAGTAGCTTCGACATCAAGATAGCTTGCGAGTAAAAAAACCCATGAGATGATAACACAACTAGAACCTCAAGAACAAGGAAAGATCAGTACTTTGTTCAGATCAATTTCAAAAAAATTTCTCTTGTGTTGGGTTGTATACTTGTATGGTCGCCCATCCGGTACAATAAATCGCATAATGTACGACCTCACCCGGTCGAATCTTCCAAGGAGGGCATGGAAAATGGTGCGCTATGAAATGCAGTACAAGTTTCTGGTATAATCATCAGGGATTTGTTAGGTTTAGATTAATTGGGAAAATATAATAATAACTATGTTTGTGTATAGTTTGCTTCTGCCTCTGTAGAAGATGAGAGTGTGAGTTTGAAGGTAATCCCTATTAAGTGTGTTAGCTTAGCCTGGTTTGATCATTTTCCCTTTATGTAACTTTGCTGATGAACTGCAACTTTGGGGAACAAACTCCCTCAGCAAAAAAACCTCATAAAGCATTTGCAGGATCTAATTGGTCAGTATAATTGTATATGATTCGACTCAAAACACCCGCACAAAAATTCAACATTTAGTCATTACAGAAACCAGATGATTCTCCTCAACTGAACCAACCAAAACTAATGTTGCTATCAACTTAAACCAACCAAAACTAATGTTGCTACTGAATTCGAATTAACAAGAACAAAATACTTGATCATCTTCATCCTTTCTGCAGATTTCATAGATGCTTCTCCTTGAGCAATTATGTGTTCGAACCTTGCGTTATCGCAGTTTCAGTAACAGTTCCAGGCTGTCAATAATAAAAAACAGAGTTGTTCCGTTACACACTCGGGCTTTTATTTTCATCGTCAAATGAACACAACAAGAAACTCACATCTATAATAGTTCTTCCCGTCACTGTATTTGTATATAATGAGCACGAACCCCATGCCAAGTCCCTCCACGAGCACCTACATCAGGAGCATTGGTTTGACCTCCCTATAAAAGGATCAATAACATGAACATAACAAACATGAATACATGAAACATGTAAAACAAGAAATTAGAACTTACTTGGTTACCACTTTTAAATTTACAAGTTCGTGTTGTGTCCATCCTTCCCACAGTTTGAGTAACTCATAACCCTACCGATTCTGCTGAGCTTAGAAGGTTCATTTTTATCTCGTAACAAAAGTTCTCCTTGCGTGTACACCCTTCTTTTGCGTTTCAATCCAACTTTCTCGCCAATGCCTCTAACTATATTCTTTCGTGGTCGTCCCAACATGGCCCTTAGTATTGGTGGTAGTATAGCTTCGTACTGACTTTGTGGCTACTCTTTCGGACCATCTAGTGGTTGCATAACATGGTTATATATTTTCCAGTAATTGTCCTTACGGTAGCAATTCAAGATCTTCACCTTCAGATACAATACATGTTATTGCGTGAGCACATGGAATACTAGACAACTCCCATGACCTACATGAGCACTTCTTTTCATTCAATTGCACGCAAAATCGATCATCACCATGCCAGACTTCATAGCCTTCTTTTCCGTTTCAAATGATATGACAATATAGTGTTTCCAGTGCATTAATTCTAAGCTTCAAAATGGGTTTGGACACCACATTCCTTCCCACTTACTAGCCTTGTCTTGTTTCACTGAAATATTCTCCATACACTGAATGCGAATGTCTTCGAGCATGCTATAGATGGTCTTGTGACGAGCTTCTAGAATGAGAGCATTAAAAGATTCCAATAAGTTATTATCAACTGAATCACACTTCACATCGGTTGAAAACCATGCCCAACACCAATATTTTGGGTCAACGCGAATCATACTTTCAGCAGCCATAGGTTGGACTGCCTAATAATAGCAAGATTGCGATTAAATCTAACCTTTGTAGTTGATTTCACGCATTACCAAAAAATTTTCTGCCATTTTGTCTCTCCAAACTTTTTCATCCAATTTTGTTATATGTGCCTTGCACATAACCTATGCTCTGCTTCAGGGAACATCTCAGCAATACTTGGCATAAGACCCTGCATTACATACAACATCAGCTAGGACCCAACTAGGGACAATAACAGACCAATTAGCCTTGCAATTATATGATTAGATTACCTTTGGTTGGTCCATTGAGAAGCTCCAACCTCGACTTGTTCCTATATTTAAATCCGTACCAAGCTATTCAAGGAACAAATCCCATGAACTTTTTGACTCCAACTCGACAACGCACCAAGCTATTGGGTAAATTTGGTCGTTATCGTCCCTAGAAATTACAGTTAGCAATTCACCCTTGCATAGTCCCTTTAGAAAACAACCATCTATAGCAATAATCTTTCGACATCTAGCAAGAAATCCCTTTTTGAGTGCGTCAAAACACACATACATTGTATGGAAAAGTGGCTTGTTCTTAGGGTTGTCGCAATCAACCTTGATTGTAACTGATGATCCATGGTTTACCCTTAATAATTCCTCAGCATAAGTCCTCAGAAGTGCATACTCTTCGGTGTAGGAATCCAATATTTTGTGTGTGATTATGCTCTTCGCCCTAGAGCACTGCATCTGAGACACATCTGTACTAAAATCCTCCCTAATTGTCTCCCGCATATCCTTAATTTTCCATCTTGGGTTCAACCTTATCCTCCTCTTCTAGTGATTTGCAATGAACCTTGGTGACACAAATTTATTCTTGTAGGACTCGGAACATGAATGCTCGGTGTACGTTTTCAATTGATACGTCTTAAATTGCTTGTTGTAAGAAACAAAGTGTAACATACCCGCCCAACCAGATGGTTTGGAACCCGAGTTTGGGTGATCAGGGTACTAGAATCAGTGCCTTTGAGGTCCCATCGGGTTCGAGTCATTCATGCTTAAGTCGGGTTGAGGTTGCAAGTGAAGGTGCTGTGCAGTGAAGAACACACGCCATGACATCCTAGGAAAATCCCACATCGACAAAGCACTGGGGAGATCCATGGGCTATGTGGAATAGTTCAACCTTAACTGACGTGACGTGTTTTTGGGCGTAGTGGTGGGGGGTTTGATCTTGAGAGGAGGATGTCATGGGTTCGAATCCCACCAACGTCCAAAAACAATTCCGTGAGGGATGGGCCCAAAGCGGACAATATCTTGTCAGAAAAGGTTGAGATGTTACACAAAGAACTTCCACCTGCAACCTTTACTTGTGCACCGAGCTCGAAGCCTAGATGGATCGCTCTTTGTGAGTCGTATGTCCCGTCTTTCTTTCACAACATGTTTTCCCAAAGCTTCACGTACCTCCACGATATCCGTGAACCTCATTCCATGACTGAAATAAGGAATGTCGGTACGTGCATTGTACTTAGGTAACGGGTTTTGGATTCTCACCCGGTGAACTACAGATTCATCTTCCTCGTCGGGTGTCACATAATAACCACTATCATCAGAGGCAACACCTTCATCTTCAAATCCACCTCTAATTCAACATTAGTAGCTGTGATTGAAATGCCTTCTTTCAGATGTGCTTTTGATTGTTGAATTTTCTCCCTTATTTCTTCTAATTCTTCCCAATCTTCTTCTTCTATCCATGAACCCACCTTGAAATCATCGCCAGCTTCACTATCAAAGGCTTCTTCTTCTTCGAGCAACTCTTATAATCCATCTTCAATATCGGCTTCAGCATTGTCTTTCGTTCCACCATTCTCTACCACGAATATATCATACTCATACGTATTATCGTAAGCAACCAACAATTGTCTTCAGATTTGGCATCAACAATCACATTATTGAACTGAACATTACCCTTATCCCCTCTGACCTTAAGTAAAATTCAAAATCATCAGAAACTTGAGATGCACTTATTACCTTGCGCTTTAAATCAAAGATGTCAATCAAATCGGGATCAACATCTTCAACACCGATAACTTCACCCCCTTCGTAAATACTTTTTCCATCCAATGTACTGAATTTTCCACCAACGTGGTACCACAATGAAACTAACATCATGTAGTTGACCTGTATATTATAATAGTATTTTTTTTTTCAGCATCTACTAGATACAAACACAATGAAGACATAAAACAAAACAATGGTTCAAGCGTTTTAATTGTATTTTTCACCTTTAACTAGATAGGAATGAGGTAAAAGCTGCAGATTGCAGTACTAACTTAGTACTACTAAGCCTTCCTTTTCATGTGTTCCCAGATTGTGTTATTTCTGCAATCGCCTTCTGAATTTCCACTAGATATACTGCTACTTTCTGTCAGCCTACTATTTCAATAGAACACTATTCCCACCCAAAGTCAGATGCACGAGAACCCTAACAATCGGAGTGATTTTTTCCTCGATTAGTTCTTGATCAGGGAGTTCTTTGTTGAACCCTAAATTTTCACTACAAGAAAAGCATAAACGATTTACTATCTCCTCTTCATTTTCGAAATCACCGTCTTCGTCGACTTCCTTTTACTTTGACGACAACAGATATGAGAAGAAGCTGAAGTCGTTTTCTATTCTATTATGGTTTTCATTTCCAACGTGGAGAAACAGAGCATGATCAGTCCTAGGTTATGAAGACCAAACAGGGAAATTACCAATCAGTCACTGAAGTTTGATTACATTATCTATTTTTTCAATACTAGTTTTAAGTTGGTGGAATTCCTAGTCAGTGACGAGGTGTCGCGTACAGTCAGCAACAGTTAACATTTGTAATAGAAATTGACGGAATTGTGGACGGAAGGGTAAAATTGTTAAACGAGACAAAGTACAAGGACATGAAACAAAAGAAAAATTGTAGAGGGGCATGTTTGTTAACTTTTCATAGTACAAGGGCAAAAAAGTGTATTAACCCTTTTAAATAATAACTACTTTAAAACACTACTATAACTACTTTAAACACTACAGTAACTACTTTAAACCATGGTTTTCAAAATCGGACGGGTGGTCGAGCCGACAAGGTTAAAAGTTCATGGTTTAATTGCTTAACTGGGGTTGAACCGTTTGCATACTAGGATCAGACCATTTTAATTATTACATAAATAAATAAATTTAGTTAAGCTTGATCGACCAAATTTTGAATTAAGCTGGATCAAACCAGAGGTACTTAGAGTTTAATTTGTAACTATTAATTCAAAAAATAAATATGAAATCATTATTTAATAAAAATGATAAACTTTAAAATATTAAAATTCAACATAGTCATTCATAGAAAATTAAAAATAATAAAATCACAAACGTAGGAATACATTCGAAATACATGAAACATTCAAATACAAACATCAAAGGTTAAGATCGAGCTAACAAACATAATGAAGTCAACATAAGTAGTTAAATGCCTACAACATCAAATAAGTTTGCAAGATAGAAATAATTAAGGCAGCCCTATAGTATTGATGTCCTCATGAGTAGCTCCACCTACTCCAAGTCCAAAGTCGACACTGGAATAATCATCTCCTTCATGGAAAGCTTCCTTAAGCGAATCGATATAAAGATTAGGAGTCGTTTCATTCATCCACATATCTATCCCATCAATAGATTCATAATCAACTGGAGCACAAGTTTGCTTCCTTCCATAATACTCCCTATTTATAACAACAAATGAAAAGTAGAGTTTTACATGATAGTTCATAATAGAAGTTGAAGCAAATAAGTAAATGTAAATGACAGTTGGATACCTGTGTTGTAAACACATGTTGTAGTGGACAAACACAAAGGCCCTGTTCACTGTCCATTTTATTTTAGTTAATTACATAATTCACTTAAATAATTCAGAATTTACCCCATAATTCTGTTCAGGTGGTGAATTTTAAAATTTGATTTTAAATTTTTTTGTAATTTCGGCCATATTTTAAAAAGTGAAAAAAAGCTGCTTTCAAAAGTTTTAAAATACAAATTACATAATTGGGAGACCGGGATTTTTCAACAATACCGTTAGTTATAACCCCCCTTCAATTCCCACTCCCAACATACCGCAACAGCTATAAATAGAAAACACAAAAATATCCCAACAAACCCCAACAGACATCACTACATATAGGGGAACAGATTCTAAGCAGCTCCACTACTTCTTAATATAAACATTAATGAGGCAGTAAACAATTATCATTCTTCAATCACCTTCATTCCGGGCGAAACAAGTACTCACTTATCTCCTTCTTCGTTTTGATACTTGATGACACTCGATTTGACGTGATTATCAGCCTCATTTAAGCGATATTTCCTTGCTTAAGACATGGTTTTTAGGGTAATAACGAATATTCAATCAATTGCCTATCTCGTGCATCTGTGTTACTTGGCCGTTCGGGTCTATTTGATGATTTTCTATGTTTTTATGCTAGCACAGGTTTTTGCCGTCAAATAAGTAGCCAAGGACTGTCTAAGGCGTTGGAACTCGAGGAATCGCACCGGAATCGATCAAGAGCCAACAAATCAACAGTCCTGCCATTTTACAAAGGATTTTCGGTGAACACCTAGGGTTTTCGGCGAATATGCATGAACAAATCCACATGGATCACCAAAGAAGTTTAGGCGAAAATATGAAGTTTGGCGCCGAAACACCATTCGTCCAGAGAAAAACAAGGAGAATTTCAAGCCGAACGGGAAACCCACTTTGGAAAAGAGAATTCACTGGAACTCAACCAAAGAAGTTTTAGGCGAAAATATGAAGTTTTTGCCGAAAACCATTAGTCCAAAAAACACAGGAGAATTCAGCCGACGGACAACCCACTTTGTAAAGGAATTTTCGGCGAAAATTCCTTCATATTTTCGCCGAAAATCTCAGTTAAAATCTGGCGGTATTAGGGTTAAGTATAAATACTTAACCGGCAGCCATAATCAAAATATACTTTTCATAATCATAATTTCCAACTAATACCAAATACTTCAAGGATTCTCAAGAGTTCTGAAGGAGAGTTTAGAGTTCGAAGAGCCGGAAAGAGATCGTGACACCATCCCTTCCATCTCGAGGACTTGGAGCTAGGATTGCAGTCTACCGGAAGATCGAAGTTCTGCCGGAGTCGTCTTAATTTGGTTTTTCAGATACTTTTCTGTTCTTCCTTTGTATGATGAACTCTATCTTTGTCTTTGATTCTTTTGTGATGAACATGAGTAGCTAAACTCTTAGAGCTTAGACTGTGATTAGATTCAAAGTTCAATCAGTTTCTCTTTCATGTTTGGTTTGTTCTTCGTTGTTTATGTTTCTTGTCTGGATTGATCACCTAGATTAGATTCTTGTTAAGCTAAGGATAGAAGCGAACGCTCGCCTTACTTTAAAACATCAAATTGAACAATTAACCTTATAATTGGAGTGTGCCTTTCGTAGGAACCGGTTAGGGTTAATCCACTGCAAGAGTAACTCATAAATCGTTAGTAATTCCACCAATTAAGTTAAGTCGTTGCGAGAGGCGACCATACCCGGGCGGCTAATTAATCTTGGTAGCTAGAACGGATAGAGCGAACGTTCACCGGTCTTAAACCTAAGGGTTAGGAGTTATGGTGGTGTCTTAGAATTGATTGAATGAGAATTGAAATCCGCTGATCTGTTGATTGCCTATGCTCTGGTGAACGAAGGGGGATTCGAAGTCTAAGTTCGTCTGTCATCTCTGTTTTCAACCCGAATTTCCAATCTGTTTTTAGTTTCAATTTTTAATTTCTCTGCATTTCTTAGAATTAAAAGTCGTGGAACTCACACCACGCACAAGTGTTTAATCTGAGTAATTTGCTAGCTTATTTGAGTAGTCGATCATTAGAAGGCCCATGGAATATGATCTACCCTAGCTTTTGTTAGCTTTGTTAGTTATTTGTTTGAACCAGCACAACGACGGGTTCACCAAATTGGCGCCGTTGCCGGGGACTTCTTTTGATTGGTTGAAAGAAGAATTGGCAATTTATTCTTCTACTTTCCATCTTTCACTTTTCCACCCACTTCGATTTTACACTGGTTTTTGTTTGTTTTTGTTATTTGTAGGTTGTTCACAGGTGTATGCATCGCCGCCCTTGGACTCGCTCCCAAACTGACAAGGCTAAGAGTATAGAGAGACCAAGCAGTTCTGCTCCACCTCGACAATCACAGATTCCAAGGAGAAGCAGAACCAATCCACCTCCATCCGTCACTCCAATTAAGATTGATGTGACTTTAATTAGTGCATTTTAAGCTTATGAATGACCTTTGAAATGCCCGTGTTTATTCGTGAAATGACATGACTTATATGCTTTTATTGAAGTTTTGTGCAAAGTGTCATTTTGTTGTCCGGTTGCCACTTTGGAGCCAAATTCGTGGTCTATTGGAGTTGCCTCTGTGCATTTTCAGGTTATGGCATCAAAGTACGGATGACAAGGAGCGCATAGGAGCAAACGGGAGGTCATTTGGAGTCCGGACGAGGGAGATATGAGCATTACAAGATCGAGCTTTCTGCAGAGTGCAGGGGTGCACGCCGTGCAGATATGCACGCCGTGCAGGGGTGCACGCCGTGCACTGTCCCCTGCACTATAAATATTCTTGTTTTTGGCCATTTTGGGGCATTCTTTGATCTCTCTTGAACCCCAAACACATACCCACGAACCCTCAAACCCTAGAACACATTTTTGGAGCAATTTGAAGCCATTGGAGCTAGGATTGAAGCCAACAAACCTTGGGAGAAGTGCTTACAAGTGGAGAAGTGAAGATCATCTCAAGGATTCATCCATGGTGTTCTTGGTGACCATTCTTCCTTCTTTTCTCTTTACTCCCTTGGCCATGTGTGGCTGAGTTTCTAGGGTTCATCTTGGATGGGTAGATTAGTTGTGCTATGATAGAGGGATGATTGTATAAAACTTGCCATGATTGATCTTGGTTGTATGAGGATGATTCCTAGACTTGTTCTTAATGCCATTTTATGCCATGTTTGCTTAATTTGGTCCATTCAATGTGATTTGATGCATGAGAGTGCTTGGATTGCATAGATTGTGGGTCTAGGGATTGAAGTGAGTGTGTTCTAAGAGATTAGATCATCTTATTTCAAACATTTTCACTTGATTTCTCTCTTGGGCATTTTATCGAACACTTGGTGTGCATGTGGATTTTCATTCAATTGAGTTTGAAAAGGCTTTTTGGTGAATCTCTTAGTGTTAGAGCATTGATATGAGAGTGTTGTGCCTAGCCTTGTGGTCATAGAGTCTTAAGAGAGGGTCTTGTGTCTTGGCATTTCATCAAACACTAAGAATGCATCCTTTTTCACTTAGCTTGAGAGCGAGAGCCTAAGTTGAGTGGTATTAGGATAGGGATTTGGTGCTACGAGAGTGCATTGAGTCTATAGAAGTGAAATGCATGGTCATCCGAATGCAAACTCGATCTTGATTAGCTTGTTTGTTCAATTAGTCATCTTGAGCATGATGAAACTACCCCCAAGAGAGCCCCCTTTGTCTTTGATTTGAACCACCTTTCTCTCTTGCTTAATCTTTGTTAGTATTGCATTTCTTTGCCTTTGTTTCTGAATTTCCAAATCAAACCAAACCAATTTCAAATGTCTAGACCGTCTATGAGAAGTGTGAGTATTGGTCTATGAGAGGACCCCGTGGAATACGACCTTGGTAAAATCGCTTTTATCAAGTTTTTGGCGCCGTTGCCAGGGACTCTTTCATTCCTTTGAAAGCACTTAGTAGTGGACCGATCTATTCACTTCCTTCCGCTTTACTTTTTGCTTCCTTGTTGCTCTTTGTTTACTTTATTATCCCGCATCGTTGTATTACTCGGGTGTGTTTGTTGTGCTTGTTTGCAGGAGATTTTGGGTTAGTGCATGAGGCGTTCAGCTCGTCTTCAAGCACGAATCCAAGGACTAGAACAAGTGCTCGAGTCACCTACCACTTCCCCACCTCCTACAGTTGAAGAAGAAGAAGTTGATCGCATCTCACACCACACTATGTCTCATCACGAGGATGAAGATAACCATTCGGAACATTCACATCGCACCAATGAAGACGATCAATCGCAAAGGGGTGCGAGGCGCACACTAGCTGATTATGCTCGCCCAACCCTTGAAGGGGCAGCCTCGAGCATCGTACGAAGACCGGTAAATGCAAGAAACTTCGAGTTGAAGCTAATATGATTCAGATGGTACAGAACGGAGTGGTGTTCAACGGTATAGATGGAGAGTGCCCGTCTAGACACTTGAAGGACTTCCTAGAGATATGTGATACGGTGAAGAACGATCAAGTTCACCCGGATTGTGTGCGACTCCGACTTTTCCCCTTCTCCCTCAAAGGTAGAGCCAAGTCATGGTTGGAGAACCAACCGAGTAGAGCTTTCACCACATGGGAGGGCCTAGCCGAAGCTTTCCTCGAAGAGTTCTTTCCTCCCTATATGACGGATGCAATCCGAGATCGTATCAACCACTTCACACAACACAACGGAGAGCTCTTCCATGAGACTTGGAATAGGTTCCAAGCCATTCTTCGGTCTTGTCCTCATCACAACTTCGCCGAATGGAGCTTGGCGGACATCTTTGCTAGGTCCCTTGATTTTGAGAATACAAGGATGATCAACCAAGCTGCCGGAGGTGACTTAAGGATGCTCACTCCGAAGATGCTCTAGAACTCTTCGCGGAGATGGCCAACAAGACAAGGAGTTGGTCTCGACAACAACCTCCTAAGTCTAAGTATGGAAGTGACACGCACTATGATTCTCGGTCCGTAAGTGTTGATGCACCAAAGGAGTCGTCTAGCTATGGGAAGAAGCCTAAGTTACCGGAGCACCGAGATGAAGATGATCCAATGATCGCTCTCCTTATGTCTAAGATCGACGCCATGGCTTCACAAGTAAGCAATCTTAGTATGCCTAAGACTCCCTCTAAGCCATCTAAAGTGGGTAATCCACCGGTTGCTTCGGTATTCTGTTGTGAATGTTGTGGAGGCCAAGGCCATGATGTCAATGTATGCCCCTCCGCTACTTCCGAGCCTAACCAAGATGAAAACATTGAGGAAGTAAGCTTTGCACAAGGTCAAGGATTCCACGGTAACTTCAACCCTCAAGGGAACTATCAAGGGGGTAACTACAACCGTCCTTGGAACCAAGGAGGTGGGTACAACAAGCCTAACCAAGGGTACCAAGGCCAAGGAAATCAAAGTGGTGGTTATAACAAGGGTTACAACCAAGGTAATCAAGGAGGATTCCAAGGTTACAAGGGGTACAATCAAGGTAACCAAGGAGGAAACCTATGTAATCAATGGGGAAATCAAAAGCAAGGCAACCAATGGAACCAAGGGGGAAACCAAAACCAAGGTAACCAAGGTGGTGAGCAAGGTTCTAATCCACCGGGGATGTATAATCATAAGGGTAATGGGCCGCCCGGTTTCACCAAGCCTTCTCAAAACAAAGAGGGTGGTTCTACAATCTCCCAAGAAGACACCAATGCGGCAATGATTCAACTTATCAAGAATCAACAAGCTTCAATTGCAAATTTGGAGAATCAAATGGGTCATATTGCTAAGGCACTTTCGGAGAGAACTTCGGGCTCTTTATCTTCCAATACCGAGATCAACCCCAAAGGTCCGGAACATTGCAAGGTAGTGACCTTGAGAAGTGGAAGACCCTTGCAAGATACAACCTCTACCCCAATTGACTCTAAAAAGGTACACGATCCTAATCTAATGGTTGATGATGATGATATTAATGATCCTCCTTCGGATGAAGTTGAGGTTGAAGTCGAACCTCCTACGGGTAATGTGAGCACTAAGGTTGCCAAGGAACCTAGTAGGGCTACATCGAGTACACCACCGGTCTCTCCTCCCGCACCTGTTGTATCTCCATACAAGCCTAAGCCTCCATACCCATCTCGATTGAAGAAGGATGGCCTTGAGAAGGTTTTCAAGAAGTTTGTGGAGCGGATTAGTCAAATGCAATTCTCTCTTCCGTTTCCCGAAGCAATGACTATGATGCCCCAATATGCTAAGTTCATGAAGGAACTCTACACCAACAAGAGAAAGCTACCGGAGACATCTCTAGTCCACCTTAATGAGGAATGCTCCGCCGTTCTCTTCAAAAGTCCACCCAAAAAACTCAAGGATCCGGGTACCTTTACTATCCCTTGTGCTATTGGTAATATTTCTCTGCTAATGGTCTTGCGGATCTAGGTGCTAGTATCAATGTCATGCCTTATTGCATATTTGAGAAGCTAGGGTTGTCTAATCTTCGTTCTACTCGTATGTACATTCAACTTGCGGACAAGTCGACCAAGAGTCCTAGGGGGATTGTTGATGATGTGCTAGTTAAAGTAGGCCCTTTTGTCTTCCTAGTTGACTTTGCGGTCATAGATACCGATGATGTGGATGTCTCATTGATATTTGGTAGACCATTCCTAGCTACTTCTCGTGCTTTGATTGATGTGCATGACGGAAAATTGACATTGAGAGTAGGACAAGAGAGTGTCACATTTTGCATAGCCGATGGCATGAAGTTTGCTCACGCACAAGATGATTTAGAGTACTCTTGTGATACTATTGCTTCGGCTAGTGTGTGTAGTATTTCTAACTTCGTGTGTCGAGATTCTTTGGATGTTTGCCTTAGAACGGATGTGCAGGAACATTTAGGCACCCCGGAGTTAAAAGCTCAAGTGGCTTACCTTGATGAAGGGAGAGACAAGTTAGAGGGTGAAACGGTTTTTGTTGCTCTCCCGAAGGTGGAAAGGGTAAAGACCTCCTATGAAGAACCACCTACTCTTGAGCTCAAGCCTCTTCCCGCACATTTGGAGTATGCTTTTCTCATGCCAGATTCTAAGCTACCGGTCATCATCAATTCTGAGCTTCTACCCGAGCAAAAGGACCGTCTAGTGGAGCTCCTCAAAAAGTACATGAGAGCTATTGCGTGGAGCATCTCGGATATTCGAGGTATAAGTCCCACATTTTGCTCACATCGGATCCTTATGGAGGAAGATTTCAAGCCGGTTGTGCAACCACAAAGAAGGCTAAATCCTAACATGAAGGAGGTTGTGAAGAAAGAGGTTATTAAGCTTATGGATGCGGGGATTATCTTTCCTATCTCGGATAGCCCTTGGGTTAGCCCCGTGCAAGTTGTCCCCAAGAAAGGAGGGATCACGGTGGTAGCTAATGACAAGGATGAGCTTATCCCGACAAGGACGATCACCGGGTGGCGTGTTTGCATAGATTATCGTCGACTCAATGATGCCACTAGGAAGGATCACTTTCCTCTACCTTTCATGGATCAAATGCTCGAGCGTCTCTCCGGTCACGAGTACTATTGTTTCTTGGATGGTATGTCCGGGTACTTCCAAATCCGATCGCCTCGGAGGACATCGAGAAGACCACATTCACATGCCCCTTCGGTACTTTTGCTTATCGACCGATCCCTTTGGGTTGTGCCCTTTCCTCGACTCCCCCAGCCCAGCACACCCGTCTCTCTCAATTCCGCCGCCATTCTACTCATCCGATCCGCCGCCGAAGCTTCCTCAACCGCCCGACGCCACCACACCGACCAGCTCCAGCCGCCGCCGCCCGTACACATCTGCCGCTCAGCCCGCCAACCGCCACTGCCCATTTTCCGTTCCACCGACCCAGCCCCTCTCTCACTCTCTCTTCCCCGCCAGCCGATAGCCACTACGCCCCAATCGCCGTCCGGACTCCAACCAACACAGCCGCCGCCGACGCCACCACGTCAACTAACTACAGCCGGCGCCGCTGATTCTGTTCATCCGACCCGACGCCGCCACCAACTCCTGCCAGCCGCCAACTCCCAATCCCGCTGCCATTTCCGCCGCCATTCCATCCCACCTGCCACTGCCAGCAACCCGCCGCCATCTCTTTCCCTCCATCCGGTCGCCGTCGATTCCTCCCTCCAACTCCGACTGCCTCCCAGCCGGCAACTTCCCATCTCAGCCCCCGATTCCAGGTTTCCAATTTTGATTTGGGATTTCTGATTTGGTTGCTGTTCTACTAGCTGGGGATGGGTTGATGTGAGGGGTGTGGTTTGTTGAGTTTTGCTTGAGTGGAGGGGGTGTAATGTGCTTGTTTTGAATCAATTTGTTTTGTGATTTAGGAGCTTAAATTGGGCAGATGTTGGTAGGTGTCTTGTGTCCTGATTTTAGTGTTGCTTGATGAACTAAATGGTGGCAGTTGGTGGTTGATTTTTGTTAGTGTGGTTTGGGGGGATGAGCGTAGTGTGTTTATTCTTTCGTTTTGGGTGGAGGGGTTGTTTGGTTTTGAATGGACATTTGTGATATCTTACTTGTTGTGGTGCTTAGTTGATTGGTGTGGATTGTCACATGTGTGAGTGTGGTTCCGTGGATATTGCCTCTGTTATTGATTCATGACCAATTTTTGGCCAATTTGGATTATTCATTGCCTTGTGCTTAATTCGGGGACCGAATTCCATTCTTTGTGTGAGGAGGGGTGTGGTTAATCACCACTCATTGGTTTAAACTTTGTGCATTCCTCCTTACATTGTATGGACTTAGGCTTATATGTTTTCGATTCGTGTTTTTGATCCATGATGCATGCCTTTTGCTTAAGTTTGGAATTCAATGATTTGATTTTTGCTAGCATAGGTTGTTGCACTTGAACTTGATGATTTTGAATTGTGCTCAATGTTTTGATCATGTGTTATGATTCGGCGCCTTGATAGGATTTGTCTTAGGAGTGTAGCCTTTTTGGTTGATTCTTTGTATGCACTTCTTTTGCAGGATGCCTCCCAAGGGTAAACAGCTTCTTCATCCTCCGCCCCCAAGCGATCCAAGGCACCAGCCTCCAAGAAGAGGAAGGGACAGACTGGGGAGTCTTCTGCTCCTCCACCACGGTCGCCTTCGCCGCCTCCAGCTCCTCGTGGCGTCGACCCTCCTGAGTCAGTGGTTCAGAGGATCTTCGACTTCGACCCCAGGGATCGGGCTTACAGTCGTTATCAGGTTATGGCAAGATGGCCTGTGGCGAGGCAGGGTAGATTTGATTTTGAGGGGTTGCAGAGTCATGATGGTTGGTTGGATGCTTTGAAGACTTTGGCTGATGGAGCCGGTATTTGGCCGCTCTTGGAGGTTGATGAGAGGGCGTATGAGTGGCCTACAAAGGAGTTCTTGAGCACTCTCACCGTGGAGTGTCACGAGACCACTAGTGAGGTTTGTGTGCGCTTCAGGCTCGGCGGGATGGCGCGTGTGTGCTCCATTGACGAGTTTGGATACCGCCTTGGGTTCTATGAGTGGGTGAAGGTTCAAAGTGGCGAGCTCTCTGGGTTGGCTCTCATATCTTCTCTTGCGGGGGACGCCAAGAGTGCATTCTTTAAGGAAATTGCACCGAGGACTAGAGGTTATTCAGCTCGCTCATCCAAGGTCACAGAAGTGAATCGGCCTATGCTGAAGCTCCTCCATCACTTCTTTCGGCACTCCATCACCCACAGGAAGTCATCCTCCTCTCCAGGTGTAGTCTCAGTCAGAGATTTGTTTCTCTTTTATTGCTTGGAGAGGGGCATCAAGCTGCATCTAGGTGATTTAGTGCTAGGAGCCCTCTTTCAGATACAAGCTAATGACACTACTGGTGTTCTGCTGGGAGGAGGATTTGTGACCAGGTTGGTGCGTGGGTATGAGTGCCTTGATGCTTTTGGTCCTGCTCCAGCATTTGTCGAGCCTCGACCAGTTCTCTTGAGGATTGTCCTACCTACAGCTCAGATCACAGACCTTCTGGTTCTGACTTGTCGGGTCTTAGATGATGACAGTGATGAAGAGGATATGGAGATCGACCCTACTCCGCTTCATGAGCTTATCTCGGGGATGGGTCGCCTCACGACCGTAGTGGAGGATATTCGTGAGGGACAGAGGAGAGACAGTGCGGCGATACAGGATCTTAACAGGAGAGTTCAGAACCTAGAGGCGTACAACGCTAGGGACTTTGAGAGCCAGCAGTTCTATGGACAGCAGCTTGCTCAGGTGCATGAGGTTCAGCAGTTTCAGGGTATCCAGATTACTCAGATTCAGCATTCTCAGTACTGGCAGCAGCATCAGTCCTACTACTACCAGGAGAGCTTCCACTCTGAGTCCGGCCCCTCCAGCACTTGGGCAGTCTTTCCACCGCCTCCCCCGTTTGACGGCTACCATCCATGGTCACAGTGGCCTGGGCACCCACGACCACCACCCCACTGAGAGCCACAGGATCACTCACCACTTCTCAGGACTTTGGATTTTTCCTTTCTTTTATTTCTGTTTATGACTGCATGTTTTGTTGTGTTTGACTTCTGATTTTCTCTTTTCATTTCTGGCTTTGCACTTGTCATATTGTTGGATCACACATCTCATCCGTACTCTCATCTTGTCGACTATGGGTTGTGTTTGAGTGGTGTGCCCTCCCTTGTTTTCTACAGGTACCCCTGATTCAGGTCCTCGTCCTGAACAGATTACTTGACCCAGGATTCCATCTCCGGCTTCTCTTCTTCACCGCTCGGTATATTCGTTCCACCTTATCCTCTCTCTCTCTTGATCATTGAGGACAATGCTCATGTTAGTCGTAGGGGAGTTTGAGGTTTGGTGTGATTATTTGTCGGTAGAAGTCTAAAGCTATGTTTTGATGTGTTGCATGATCTTAATTGAATGTCGAATTCCTCTATTGTAGAATCGTTCGGTTCTTGACTTTTGGTGTTTAATTGACTTCAAGTTTTCACAATGACGTTTAGACTGTCCTACTTAGAACCTATAACCAGCATGTTAGCACTAATATCAAATGAGTCTGGGCCAGAACTGAGATTTTATCACTCTTGTATGCTGGTTGATTGGTTTGATACGTGTTTTTGTACCGCTCGATAACACCGGTCTAAGATGATGAAGGCAATCAGAATTTTCACCCCTTTTCCATGTCTTTCTTTACCCTTTTTGATCCTTTGTGATTGTGGCTTGAGATTAGACGGAATCCAATTCGAAATCTTGTGTGGAAGTTGTAAGGGGCTAAGGATCAAGTGGCTAAATTGTGAAAAAAAAAATGCTCAAAAGAAAAGCTAGGCAAGCTCGGCACCTAAGTGAAGTGTCGGGTTGAGCACTAAGCAAAAGGGCAAAGGCTGTGAGCTAGGCAGGTTCAACACCTAAGTGAAGTGTTGAATCGAGCACTAGTATGCAGTAAGAAAAAAAGAAAGAAAAATGGAAATGAAAAGAAAAGAAAAGAAAGAAAAAGAGTTCTCAAATGTAGCCCTTGATCCTAGCCAGAGTTTTGTAAAGTGCGGATCTAGAAGCGGATGAAGTCGAGTCCATAGCCACATCATAATCACTCACCACTTACGATCCATGTCCCGATTTCAAGTCCCTTTGATTAGAGTTGGTGTTGTCGTGGTCGGTTCTGCTGTGTCCCAATCAACCACTACTTGAAGTGTGCAGAAATTAGTGAGGTTTAGACTTGTTTGGTTGATGTTCTTGCATGTGTAGGTTTAGTTTGTTCGTGGAACAGTTTAAGCTAAATTGTGATTGCTTGAATCTCAATGGACCGAACTTGTCATTTGTGAACTTGGATGTTTTCTAATTCATTTGCTTGAGGACAAGCAAAGCTTAGTCGTAGGGGAATTTGATGTGACTTTAATTAGTGCATTTTAAGCTTATGAATGACCTTTGAAATGCCCGTGTTTATTCGTGAAATGACATGACTTATATGCTTTTATTGAAGTTTTGTGCAAAGTGTCATTTTGTTGTCCGGTTGCCACTTTGGAGCCAAATTCGTGGTCTATTGGAGTTGCCTCTGTGCATTTTCAGGTTATGGCATCAAAGTACGGATGACAAGGAGCGCATAGGAGCAAACGGGAGGTCATTTGGAGTCCGGACGAGGGAGATATGAGCATTACAAGATCGAGCTTTCTGCAGAGTGCAGGGGTGCACGCCGTGCAGATATGCACGCCGTGCACTGTCCCCTGCACTATAAATATTCTTGTTTTTGGCCATTTTGGGGCATTCTTTGATCTCTCTTGAACCCCAAACACATACCCACGAACCCTCAAACCCTAGAACACATTTTTGAAGCAATTTGAAGCCATTGGAGCTAGGATTGAAGCCAACAAACCTTGGGAGAAGTGCTTACAAGTGGAGAAGTGAAGATCATCTCAAGGATTCATCCATGGTGTTCTTGGTGACCATTCTTCCTCTTTTCTCTTTACTCCCTTGGCCATGTGTGGCTGAGTTTCTAGGGTTCATCTTGGATGGGTAGATTAGTTGTGCTATGATAGAGGGATGATTGTATAGAACTTGCCATGATTGATCTTGGTTGTATGAGGATGATTCCTAGACTTGTTCTTAATGCCATTTTATGCCATGTTTGCTTAATTTGGTCCATTCAATGTGATTTGATGCATGAGAGTGCTTGGATTGCATAGATTGTGGGTCTAGGGATTGAAGTGAGTGTGTTCTAAGAGATTAGATCATCTTATTTCAACCATTTTCACTTGATTTCTCTCTTGGGCATTTTATCGAACACTTGGTGTGCATGTGGATTTTCATTCAATTGAGTTTGAAAAGGCTTTTTGGTGAATCTCTTAGTGTTAGAGCATTGATATGAGAGTGTTGTGCCTAGCCTTGTGGTCATAGAGTCTTAAGAGAGGGTCTTGTGTCTTGGCATTTCATCAAACACTAAGAATGCATCCTTTTTCACTTAGCTTGAGAGCGAGAGCCTAAGTTGAGTGGTATTAGGATAGGGATTTGGTGCTACGAGAGTGCATTGAGTCTATAGAAGTGAAATGCATGGTCATCCGAATGCAAACTCGATCTTGATTAGCTTGTTTGTTCAATTAGTCATCTTGAGCATGATGAAACTACCCCCCAAGAGAGCCCCCTTTGTCTTTGATTTGAACCACCTTTCTCTCTTGCTTAATCTTTGTTAGTATTGCATTTCTTTGCCTTTGTTTCTGAATTTCCAAATCAAACCAAACCAATTTCAAATGTCTAGACCGTCTATGAGAAGTGTGAGTATTGGTCTATGAGAGGACCCCGTGGAATACAACCTTGGTAAAATCGCTTTTATCAAAGATCGAGGAACTGAAGGAGAGTTCCTCATCTTCACCTTTACCGTCACCTTCATCCGTTTCATACACCAAGTCACTCTCACCTCCTCCATCTCCTACCATGACTGATCAGTTACCACCACCACCAGGCGGAAATCCACCACCGCCACCTGCACAGAAGAGTCTAGCTGACTACAACAAGCCAAGCGCGACTAGCGTTCGATCTGCCATTGCCGAGCCGCGCGTTGAAGGAGATCCTGACTATGAGCTCAAGATTCCATTCTTGACTATGATCTCTAGGGATCTACAGTTTGAAGGCAGGCCACTAGACAATCCGTGCACACATCTGGCGGATTTCCTTGATCTCTGCAGCACCTTCAAGAACGGAAACCTCGACAAGAACACTCTTTGCTTGAGAGCTTTCCCATTCTCTCTGAAAGGCGCAGCCAAGAGGTGGCTTACTGGCAAACCACCTGGATATTACACTGATTGGGATACTCTGGCTCAGGACTTCGTTGAAGAATACTTCCCTCCTGCCAGAACAACAGCCATCAAAGACAGAATCGCCAGATTCTCCCAAAAAGAAGGCGAAAGCTTGTACGATACTTGGAATCGATTCCAAGAACTTCTCTACAACTTTCCTCATCACGGATTCGAGCAGAGGCAGTTAGCTGAATTCTTTGCTCGAGGTCTTCGAGAAGAATCTACCAAGTGGGACAATTCTCTAGCTGAAGGGGATTGCACTACGCTCACACCTGAAGATGCTCTTCTTCATTTCGCAAACTGTGCTTCAAAGTCAAGGAACTGGGAGCGATAATCAGAAGGATCGAGGAGCAAGCTCGATCTCGAAGCTACTATCAAGGCAGAAGTAGAGAAGCATCTAAAGAAGTCTTCTACACCAATCAAACCCCCAGCAGCTTCTGTCTATGTTGCTGATTGCGAATGGTGTAGAGCTTGTGCGCATAATGGAGTGCGTTGCCAGAATTTTGGTAAGACAGAAGTCTGGTCCGCCGAAGAGGTGAATTTCGTTCAACAAGGCTTCGTTAACAATCAAAATGGTTATGCTGGCTACCGCAACTTCAGGCAGCAAGGGAACTATCAAGACATACCTCCCTACAATAATGGCGCCAACCATAACCAGAACCAGAATAACCGCCCAGCTGGTCCAGCTCAGGATCAGAAGCCTAACCATCCACCGGAGGTGTCTATCAGCCGCCACACCGTAATCCGGGTAACTATGGAACTGCTCCTGGCAATCGCCAGAATCAATATTTGAATAACACCTATACAGGTCAGCAGTACCAGAAGGAAAATAACGTCAGTGACCTGGATAAGAAGCTTAGTCAGATCATCACCAGACTCGACGATCATGACAGTCAGTTCAAAGCTCAAGCTCTTCTCAATCAAGAACAGATAGCAGCCGGTCAAAGAATTGAGCAGGTTGTGAACAACATCTCGAGCATGCTAGCATCTGGTCGACCATTTGGCCAACTTCCGAGCCAAACTGAGCCGATTCCGAGAAAGGAACAAGCTAAGATGGTATCTGTTAAAAAGTTTACAAGCTTATTTGCTGACGCTTCTTCTGTTTTACGCAGGATCGCTGAGACTCCAGAGAAGAAGGAAGCACTGGAAGTGGCGCCTAAGGAGGATGATCCTCCTCTTGCACCGTACTATGTGAAGCCTCCGTTTCCGAGAGCATTGCTGCCAAATGCAAGGATCGAGACTGGCATGAAGGGGAATAAAGAAGGATATCCTGATGCTCGTAGCACGAAACCCTCCTCTCCATATCCAGCTAAGTGTTTTGATCCTGGTTCTTTCACTCTACCTCTTGTCATTAATGATGTTGAGATAGAACGTTGTTTGGTTGATCTTGGCGCGTCCGTTAATGTTATGCCTATGAGTCTGTATGAAAAATTGAACCTAGGAGAACTTGAACCACCTAGCATGCAACTTGTCTTTGCTGATAGATCACATAAAACCCCTAGGGGAGAGATAAAAGACGTTGTTACTAAATGTGGTCCTTTCACGTTCTTAGCTGACTTTGTTATCATTGATACTAGTAAAGATGATTCTACCATTCTCATATGACGACCTTTCATGGCTACTACTGGAATGCAAATTAACGTTCCAAATGGTTCTTTAACTTTGCGGGTTGGTAAAGAAACGATAACATTCCGCTTAAAGACGGAATGAAATATAATCCTAAGAGTGAAGAATTTCATTGTCTAGCTGTTGAAACTGTGGAGTTGACTCCGGTCAACTCCGTCACTAACGTCTCTTCTAGTATCCCTGGATCAATTGCTGTTGCAGGTGCTAAACAGATTACCAAGCAGAAACCGAAATCTGTTCCTCAGAAGCCGCCAAAGAAGAAGGAACTGCAAGCCTCTTCTAAGCCACTGAGCAAAGAACCTGGTAGATCCCGGGGAAGAACAAGAAGACGAAGACTCAAATGGTCTGGAGACCAGTTGTACCACCACCTTCTACCGAGCCAGCTGCACCACCAATTCGTTCCGAGATACCGGCGCCGGAACAAGTATTGAAGGAGAAGCCTAAAGCATCTCCTAAGGAAATACCTACGATCACTGATACAAAGCCGGAGGTCAAAGAGAAGACGAAGCCAATCATTCTCATTCCCTCTACCATCTTCCTCGTAGAAGATGATCCCTTGACAGAGCTCTTTGGTCCGTTCAAGATCACTGAGCACCTTCCCGACGGACGTACCAAGCTTACACACGCTAACGGGGTTGGTTACCTAAATCATCAATGAACTTTGAGCAAATAACCCGCCAGTCACTGAACTCAGAAAAATATCCTAGTCATCATTGGACTTCAACCCATTATCCTAGCAGTCACTGCCGTCTACGGACATCCAAAATTCCGTTAGTCAGCTTATGTGGATGATGCTGCAGTTTTAGCGGTATCAAATAACTAATCTACCAAAGCAGACTAGATCGTATTCTACTCGAGGTCTCTTCTTCTTGTCTACTCAAATAAGTTGGCAAATTACTCAGGTTTAAACACTTAGTGCGTGGTGTGAGTTCCACGACTTCTAATCTAACAAACAAGGAAATTAAAAGCAGGAAAAGTAAAAGGTTGACTAACAGGAAGATAGACGAGCTTAGATTTCGAATCCCCCTTAGATCACCAAGGCAACGACAATCACAAGATCAGCGGTTTTCAATTCTAATTCAATCGGTTTCTATACACCACCATAACTCCTGACCCTTAGGTTTAAGACTGGCGAACGTTCGCTCTATCCGATCTAACTACCAAGATTAACTAGCCGCCCGAGTACGGTCGCCTCTCGCAATGACTTAATTAACTGGTGCAATTACTAACGATTTATGAGTTACTCTTGCAGTGGATTAACCCTAATCGGTTCCTACGAAAGGCACACTCCAATTATAAGGTTAACTGGTTGAAATGATGTTTTAAAGAGAGGCGAGCGTTCGCTTCTATCCTCAGTTTAACAAGAATCTAAACTAGGTGATCAAGGAAGACAAGTTTATGCGCCAAAGCAGGGAAGCTGTCTGGCGACTAACCCTAGCTTGCATAAACATAATCTAGGAGACCAACCAGAAGAGAAACATAAACAATGATGAACAAAACAACTATGCAAAGAGAAACTGATTGAACTTCGAATCTAATTACCGCCAATCCGTGACCCCTTTAAAGCCCTGGGTCACTTAGGGTTCATCTAATCTAAGCTCTACAAGTTCAGCTACTCATAACGATAACAGAAGAATCAAAGGCAACAAAGGAAATCATCATACAGAGGAAGAACAGATAAGAACTGAAAAACCTAATTCTGACGACTCCGGCGAAGCTTCAATTTCCTGGATCTTCAACTTTAAGGTCTGAGCTCTTCGAGGTGGAAGGATGGCGTCACGATCTCTCCACGGATCTTCGAACTCTCTAAACTATCTATCGACCCTAAGGTCGTGGCTAATCAGCCAAAATTCGTGTGTATCTGATCTGGCTTCAAAAAATCTATATATAACCCCAAAAACCCTTTACAAGTTGGAAAAGGCTAAAAATTAGCGTTTCTGCCGCGATTTTCAAAGGAATTTTCGCCGAAAATGTGAAGGGATTTTCGCCGAAAATCTTAGTTAAAAACCAGCTCCAACTTGTTTCGATGATTCCCGCTCCGTTTGAACTCCAATTTGGTCCCCGTTTGAAGCGTTGGACTCGTGAGAGAGTCCTATATAATGTGGTAACCTGGAGGCTCAACATAAAAGCTCACAATAAGGGTAAAAACAGCCAAGAAATGGACAATGTATGCACTAGGAGCCTAGAATTACATAATAAACACATTTTCACCAATTACTCATCAGAATGGCATCAAAGGGGCATGAAATGTCGCTTAAATGGGGATGAGAATCACGTCAAATCCAGTGTTATCAGTGGACATGCCAACTGAGATTCCACGTCACACAAATCAGCTTAGGTGGCAAATTTTTGCCCAATCAACTAAACCCATGTAACCAAAACACCCAACCCAATCACCAAAACCCAAACCAAAACCCAATCTCACTTCCTCTCCCTCCTCCTTCCTAATCTCATATCTCACTTCGTAACATTCTCGCCGCCGGCCATTCTCCTGCCGTCGACCATTCCCAATATTCCCATCGCCGACCATTCCCAACATTCCCGTCGTCGCTGGCCATTCCCACCCTATCTTCTCCAAAGCCGGCCTCACCTCCGGTTACATGACCGACACTCGATTGGAAAGCCCTCTCTGGCACAATCCCCGCCTGCGTCTCCTCCCTGACCAACCTACGCGTCCTCAACGTCATCGGCAACTCCTTCTTTGGCACCATCCCTCACCAAATCGGAAACCTAACTCACCATCCCTCACCGATTTCGGAAACTTGAAGATGGTGAGCAGAGCTCTGCTCAGCAGAAACAAAATCTCTGGCTCAGTCCCCAATTCAATTTCAGAAACTTGGAGAAGATAGGGTCCTCGGACTCGTCGCAGAGGTTGATGTCGACGACGCGGCCGGTGGAAGGGTAGCAGCTGATGCCAGACGTTAATCTGTACAAGTTCACCACCACCATTGAATCATCTCTCAATCGTCAGACCATTTCAGACGCATTGTTGGAAGGATCACCCGCCGCCGGTACTCTGCCCTCCACCCACTCCAAAAAAAAGCAGATCTGGAGATCTGATTAAGCGGTGATCTAGAGATCTGACCCCCAATCCATAACTAAGCCCTGCCCAAAACCCTAATCGAGTCCGGCGGTGAAGTGGCTGGAGGGGAGCCGATCCTCCTTAAGCCCTGCCCAGATCTGCTTTTTTTGGGAGTGGGGGGAGGGCAGAGTACCAGCGTCGGTGGCGGTGGCGGCGGGGTGGCAGTGATGAGGCGGTGGGGCAGTGAGGGTGTGAGGGTGGAGAAGAGGTAGAGAAGAGGAAGAGGAAGAGGAAGGAGGAGGAAAGAGAAGGAGGGGTTTGATTTGGTTTAGATGGTTTGGTTTGGTAATTAGGGTGGGTGTTTAGGTTTGGGTTTGGGGTTTGGTTTAGATGATGTGGCCATTTAGATGATATGGCTGCCTTGATGGCATCGCCACATATGCAGATGGATGGAAAATTGGATGTCCGTAGACGGCAATGACTGTTAGGATAATGGACTGAAGTCCAGTGATGACTAGGATATTTTTCTGAGTTCAGTGACTGGTGGGTTATTTGCTCAAAGTTCAGTGATGATTTAGGTAACCAACCCACGCTAACGGAAGAAATTCATGCTCACTGGAGATACCCCGAAGCTCTACTTCATGAACTCCGATGCTAGCGTTAAGGAGAACCTGAGTTGGGATGTCTCCTAATACCGTCCAGGTATCATCCAGCTCAAGGACGTTAATCTAGAGCGCTTCGTGGGAGGCAACCCACGGCTGGAGTCAGTTTTTCATTTGTGTCAACCTTAGTGTTTTAGAGTCGGTTTGGGGGAGCCAAAAGTGTCAGTTTGTTTGATGTCTTATTTTTCGTGTTTAGTCTGTGTGTCGTTGATGTGTGAATTTCAACTCACAACATTCAAGGTCGTATTCCACGGGGTTCTCTCAATGGCCTCTACTCACATTCCTCGTAGACGGTCTATTCATTTGAAAGGAGTTTTGGTTTGAAATAGGAATTAAAAACTTAAAGGAAACTAAATAAAGAAAGAGAAATAAAGTGGTGCAAATCAAAGACAAAGGGGTTCTCTTGGTAGGTAGTTTCATCATGCTCAAGATGTCTAATTGAACAAACAAGCTAATCAAGATCGAGTTTGCATTCGGATGACCATGCATTTCACTTCTATAGACTCAATGCACTCTCGTAGCACCAAATCCCTATCCTAATACCACTCAACTTAGGCTCTCGCTCTCAAGCTAAGTGAAAAAGGATGCATTCTAAGTGTTTGATGAAATGCCAAGACACAAGACCCTCTCTTAAGACTCTATGACCACAAGGCTAGGCACAACACTCTCATATCAATGCCCTAACACTAAGAGATTCACCAAAAAGCCTTTTCAAACTCAATTGAATGAAAATGCACATGCACACCAAGTGTTCGATAAAATGCCCAAGAGAGAATCAAGTGAAAATGGTTGAAATAAGATGATCTAATCTCTTAGAACACACTCACTTCAATCCCTAGACCTACAATCTATGCAATCCAAGCACTCTCATGCGTCAAATCACAATGAATGGACCAAATTAAGCAAACATGGCATAAAATGGCATTAAGAACAAGTCTAGGAATCATCCTCATACAACCAAGATCAATCATGGCAAGTTCTATACAATCATCTCTCTATCATAGCATAACTAAACTACCCATCCAAGATGAACCCTAGAAACTCAGCCACACATGGCCAAGGGAGTAAAGAGAAAAGAAGGAAGAATGGTCACCAAGAACACCATGGATGAATCCTTGAGATGATCTTCACTTCTCCACTTGTAAGCACTTCTCCCAAGGTTTGTTGGCTTCAATCCTAGCACCAATGGCTTCAAATTGCTCCAAAAACGTGCTCTAGGGTTTGAGGGTTCGTGGGTATGTGTTTGGGGTTCAAAAGATATGATAAAATTGCTCAAAATGGCCAAAAAACAAGAATATTTATAGTGCAGGGGACAGTGCACGGCGTGCACCCCTGCACGGCGTGCACCCCTGCACTCTGCAGAAAGCTCGATCTTGTAATGCTCATATCTCCCTCGTCCGGCCTCCAAATGACCTCCCGTTTGCTCCTATGCGCTCCTTGTCATCTGTACTTTGATGCCATAACCTGAAAATGCACAGAGGCAACTCCGATAGACCACGAACTTGGCTCCAAAGTGGCAACCGGACAACAAAATGACACTTTGCACGAAACTTCAATAAAAGCATATAAGTCATGTCATTTCACGAATACACACGGGCATTTCAAAGGTCATTCATAAGCTTAAAATGCACTAATTAAAGTCACATCAAATTCCCCTACGACTAAGCTTTGCTTGTCCTCAAGCAAATGAATTAGAAAACATCCAAGTTCACAAATGACAAGTTCGGTCCATTGAGATTCAAGCAATCACAATTTAGCTTAAACTGTTCCACGAACAAACTAAACCTACACATGCAAGAACATCAACCAAACAAGTCTAAACCTCACCAATTTCTGCACACTTCAAGTAGTGGTTGATTGGGACACAGCAAAACCGACCACGACAACACCAACTCTAATCAAAAGGACTTGAAATCGGGACATGGATCGTAAGTGGTGAGTGATTATGATGTGGCTATCGACTCGACTTCATCCGCTTCTAGATCCGCACTTCACAAAACTCTGGCTAGGATCAAGGGCTACATGTGAGAACTCCTTTTCTTTCTTTTTTTTTCTTACTGCATACTAGTGCTCGATTCAACACTTCACTTAGGTGTTGAACCTGCCTAGCTCACAGCCTTTGCCCTTTTGCTTAGTGCTCAACCCGACACTTCACTTAGATGCCGAGCTTGCCTAGCTTTTCTTTTGAGCATTTTTTTTTCACAATTTAGCCACTTGATCCTTAGCCCCTTACAACTTCACACAAGATTTCGAATTGGATTCCGTCTAATCTCAAGCCACAATCACGAAGGGTCAAAAAGGGCAAAGAAAGACATGGAAAGGGGGAAAAATTCTGATTGCCTTCATCATCTTAGACCGGTGTTATCGAGCGGTACAAAAACACGTATCAAACCAATCAACCAACATGCAAGAGTGATAAAATCTCAGTTCTGGCCCAGACTCATTTGATATTAGTGCTAACATGCCGGTTATAGGTTCTAAGTGGAACAATCTAAACATCATTGTGAAGACTTGAAGCCAATTAAACATCAAACGTCAAGAACCGAACGATTCTACAATAGAGGAATTCGACATTCAATTAAGATCATGCAACACATCAGAACATAGCTTTAGACTTCTACCGACAAATAATCACACCAAACCTCAAACTCCCCTACGACTAACATGAGCATTGTCCTCAATGATCAAGAGAGAGAGAAGATAAGGTGGAACGAATATACCGCGCGGTGAAGAAGAGAAGCCGGAGATGGAATCCCGGGTCAAGTAACCTGTTCAGGACGAGGACCTGAATCAGGGGTACCTGTAGAAAACAAGGGAGGGCACACCGCTCAAACACAACCCATAGTCGACAAGATGAGAGTACAGATGAGATGTGTGATCCAACAACATGACAAGTTCAAAGCCAGAAATGAAAAGAGAAAATCAGAAGTCAAACACAACAAAACATGCAGTCATAAACAGAAATAAAAGAAAGGAAAAATCCAAAGTCCTGAGAAGTGGTGAGTGATCCTGTGGCTCTCAGTGGGGTGGTGGTCGGGGGTGCCCAGGCCACTGTGACCATGGATGGTAGCCGTCAAACGGGGAAGGCGGTGGAAAGACTGCCCAAGTGCTGGAGGGGCCGGACTCAGAGTGGAAGCTCTCCTGGTAGTAGTAGGACTGATGCTGCTGCCAGTACTGAGAATGCTGAATCTGAGTAATCTGGATACCCTGAAACTGCTGAACCTCATGCACCTGAACAAGCTGCTGTCCATAGAACTGCTGGCTCTCAAAGTCCCTAGCGTTGTACGCCTCGAGGTTCTGAACTCTCCTGTTAAGATCCTGTATCGCCGCACTGTCTCTCCTCTGTCCCTCACGCATATCCTCCACTACGGTCGTGAGGCGACCCATCCCCGAGATAAGCTCATGAAGTGTAGTAGGGTCGACCTCTCCATCCTCCTCATCACTGTCATCATCTGAGATCCGACAAGTCGGGACCAGAAGGTCTGTGATCTGAGCTGTAGGTAGGACAATCCGCAAGAGAACTGGTCGAGGCTCGACAAATGCTGGAGCAGGACCAAAAGCATCAAGGCACTCATACCCACGCACCAACCTGGTCACAAATCCTCCTCCCAGCAGAACACCAGTAGTGTCACTAGCTTGTATCTGAAGGAGGGCTCCTAGCACTAAATCACCTAGATGCAGCTTGATGCCCCTCTCCAAGCAGTAAAAGAGAAACAAATCTCTGACTGAGACTACACCTGGAGAGGAGGATGACTTCCTGTGGGTGATGGAGTGCCGGAAGAAGTGATGGAGGAGCTTCAGCATAGGCCGATTCACTTCTGTGACCTTGGATGAGCGAGCTGAATAACCTCTAGCCCTCGGTGCAATTTCCTTGAAGAATGCACTCTTGGCGTCCCCCGCAAGAGAAGATATGAGAGCCAACCCAGAGAGCTCGCCACTTTGAACCTCCGCCCACCCATAGAACCCAAGGCGGTATCCAAACTCGTCAATGGAGCACACACGCGCCATTCCGCCGAGCCTAAAGCGCACACAAACCTCACTAGTGGTCTCGTGACACTCCACGGTGAGAGTGCTCAAGAACTCCTTCGTAGGCCACTCATACGCCCTCTCGTCAACCTCCAAGAGCGGCCAAATACCAGCTCCATCAGCCAAAGTCTTCAAAGCATCCAACCAACCATCATGACTCTGCAACCCCTCAAAATCAAATCTACCCTGCCTCGCCACGGGCCATCTCGCCATAACCTGATAATGACTGTAAGCCCGATCTCTGGGGTCGAAGTCGAAGATCCTCTGAACCACTGATTCAGGAGGGTCGACGCCACGAGGAGCTGGAGGCGGCGAAGGCGACCGTGGTGGAGGAGCAGAAGACTCCCCAGTCTGTCCCTTCCGCTTCTTGGAAGCTGGTGTCTTGGATCGCTTGGGGGCGGAGGAAGAAGAAGCTGCTTTACCCTTAGGAGGCATCCTGCAAAAGAAGTGCATACAAAGAATCAACCAAAAAGGCTACACTCCTAAGACAAATCCTATCAAGGCGCCGAATCATAACACATGATCAAAACATTGAGCACAATTCAAAATCATCAAGATCAAGCACAACAACCTATGCTAGCAAGAATCAAATCATTGAAATCCACAGTTAAGCAAAAGGCATGCATCATGGATCAAAAACACGAATCAAGAACATATAAGCCTAAGTCCACACAATGTAAGGAGGAATACATAAAAATTAAACCAATGAGTGGTGATTAACCACACCCCTCCTCACACAAAGAATCGAATTCGGTCCCCGAATTAAGCACAAGGCAATGAAAAATCCAAATTGGCCAAAAATTGGTCATGAATCAAGAACAGAGACAATAGCCACGGAACCACACTCACACATGTGACAAGCCACACCAATCAACTAAGCACCACAACAAGTAAGATATCACAAATGTCCATTCAAAACCAAACAACCCCTCAAAATCAAATCGAAAGAATAAACACACTACGCTCATCCCCCCAAACCACACTAACAAAAATCAACCACCAACTACCACCATTTAGTTCATCAAGCAACACTAAAATCAGGACACAAGACACCTACCAACATCTGCCCAATTGAAGCTCCTAAATCACAAAACAAATTGAGTCAAAACAAGCACATTACACCCCCTCCACGCAAGCAAAACTCTGGCCGATTGAAGGAACCACAATCTCTCCATCAAAACCCACGACACAACGAAATCAATTCATCGCACTGAGCATAGCAAACAAGCAATGGACCACAAAACCAACCGAGTGAAGCAAGCCAACTCCCTCAATCAAACCTCCGCAACCAAATCAGAAATCCCAAATCAAAATTGGAAACCTGGAATCGGGGGCTGAGATGGGAAGTTGCCGGCTGGCAGATGGAAGCTGGCGGCGGCGTGCAGGAGTTGTTGGCGGCGGCGGCGGCTTGGTTGGAGTCGGCGGCGGGCAGGAATGGGGGTCGGGTAGGAGTCGGGCGATTGAAGTCGGCGGCGGCTGGGCGGACGGGATGGGGGTCGGGTGGGGCTGGGCAGAGCTGGGCAGATGGGAGCTGGCGCGGGATGGGGATCGGCGGCGGGTGGGCTGGGCAGATGGGGTCGGGGTCGGGGTCGGGGTCGGGGCAGGGCCGGTTGAGTGGAGTCGGCGGCGGGATTGGGCGGGTGAGCTGGTCTGGGCAGCGGAGGAAGCTTCGGCGGGTGGGTGCGATGGCGTCGGGCGGCTGGATTGGGAGTTGGCGGGCGGGTGGTCGGGTGGGCAGAATCGGCGGCGGGATAGGTGGCGGGCAGGAGTTGGCTGCGGCGGCGGCGGCTGTGGTCGGGCGAGTAGGATTTGGTGGCGGCGGCGGCGGCGGCTGGATTGAGAGAGTGACGGGTGCTGGGCTGGGGGAGTCGAGGAAAGGGATAAGGGGGGTGGGTTTAGTTGGGTGGGTTGGCCGGGTCGGGTGAGTGGGTCGGTTGGTTCGGGCGGGTTGGTTTAGTTTGGGGTAGGGGGAGAGAGGTGGAAATTTTTTCACACCTCCTGGACAGCCCATGCACGGTGCACGGCGTGCATCATGCACGGCGTGCAGCGGTGCACGGCGTGCACCAGGAGGTGAACATTTTTTCCACACCTCCTGGACACCCATGCACCAAACCGTGCACGGTGCACGGCGTGCAGTGGTGCACGGCGTGCACCTCCTCAGCTCAAAAACAAATTTTCACTTCGACGAAAAACGACCAAAACACCGCCAAATCAACCCAAAACGGACCCCGAACTTCAGAATTTCAACGCCTACGAGACCACAAAGGACACCACAACAACTCAAGGACCTTGAATACCACAAAAACACACAATCATGCAATCAAATCAAGAAGAAAAGAAAAAAAAACACGAAAAACACTCGGGTTGCCTCCCGAGAAGCGCTTGTTTAACGTCTTAAGCTCGTCGAAGCAAGGAGCACTCAAGGCACGACCAAAGACAAGACCTCAACAGCACCTATAGTATCACTAACAACATAATGCTTAAGTCTATGCCATTCACCTTAAAAGGTTCGGTTTGGGATGGAGAGATTACCTCGATGGTGCCATAAGGAAAAACATGAGTTACCGTAAAGGGGCCAGACCAACGAGACCTCAATTTCCCGGGAAAGAGCTTGAGCTGAGAGTTGTATAGGAGAACTTGATCACCAACTTTGAAATCCTTGCCCGGCTTCAAACGGGAATCATGAATGAGCTTCGTCCTCTCCTTGTAAAGCTTTGCATTCTCATATGCATGATGGCGATACTCCTCGAGCTCATGTACCTGAAACTTACGCTCTTCTCCTGCGAGACTCATATCAAGGTTTAGAAATTTCAATGCCCAATAAGCTCGGTGCTCGAGCTCTACCGGCAAATGGCATGCTTTGCCATAGACCATCCTATAGGGAGTAGTGCCTATAGGGGTCTTGTAGGCCGTGCGGTAGGCCCATAGAGCGTCATCAAGCTTCTTCGACCAATCTTTCCGTGATTGGTCGACCGTCTTCTCTAAGATTCTCTTAAGTTCCCTATTGGTCACCTCGGCTTGGCCACTAGTTTGAGGGTGATACGAGGTGGACATCCGATGAGTGACGCCGAACCGGTGGCATACTCTATCGAATTGCCCTTGAAAATGAGTACCTCGATCACTAATGATAGCACGAGGGGTACCAAAACGAGTGAACAACTTAACAAGAAACTTCCCTACGACTCGGGCATCATTGGTAGGCAAAGCTTGTGCCTCGCCCATTTAGACACGTAATCTACCGCAGCTAATATGTACTTGTTATCATGCGAAGTAGGAAACGGTCCCATGAAATCAATACCCCATATATCAAATATTTCTACCACTAACGAGACATTTTGAGGCATTTCGTTACGGGAAGAGATGTTACCTGAACGTTGACACGCATCGCAAGACTTGACAAAGTCTTGACAATCTCGGAAGATCGAAGGCCAAAAGAATCCGGACTCAAGTACCTTGCGAGCCGTGCGATTTGCTCCATGATGTCCACCCGTAGGACCGGAGTGGCAATGTCGCATGATGTCCTTAGACTCTCCATAAGTGACACATCTTCTAATCATACCATCCGAGCCAACTCGAAATACAAAAGGATCGTCCCAATAGTAATGCTTCAAATCCGCAAAGAACTTCCTTTTGTCTTGAGTGGAGAGGCCCTCCTTCAAGTCTCCACTAGCAAGGTAGTTAGCCAAATCCGCGAACCAAGGTTCCTTGAACTCTAAAGTTGCTATAGTGAATAATAGCTCATCGGGGAAGTTGTCATTGATCTCTTCATTACCATTGTGTACCATTTCCGCCTCTTCCAAGCGAGACAAGTGGTCGGCGGCTACATTCTCGGACCCCTTCTTATCTCGAATCTCAATATCAAACTCTTGCAATAGAAGGACCCATCGGATCAACCTTGGTTTAGCATCGGCCTTAGATAGAAGGTACCTCAAAGCTTGGTGGTGTGAAGACAATAGTGTGAGAAAGTACCAAGTAGGACCAAAACTTATCAAAAGCAAACACTATGGCCAAGAGCTCCTTTTCCGTAGTTGTGTAGTTCCTTTGAGCATCATTGAGAGTCTTACTTGCATAGTATATTGGATGGAATCTCTTGTCGATTCGTTGGCCTAGAACCGCTCCAATGGCGTAATCGCTAGCATCACACATCAACTCAAATGACTTTGACCAATCCGGAGCAATGAGTATAGGGGCATTCGTGAGCTTACCCTTGAGGAGTTCAAAAGCTCGCAAGCACTCTTCATCAAAACGAAATTCCACATCCTTCTCAAGAAGCCGAGTCATAGGAGTAGTTATTTTCAAGAAGTCTTTGATGAAGCGCCTATAGAAACCGGCATGCCCCAAGAAGCTTCTCACGGCTTTCACGGATGAGGGTGGAGGAAGTTGAGAGATGGTCTCCAACTTTGCCTTGTCAACCTCGATGCCTTTTTTAGAGATCTTGTGACCAAGAACAATCCCTCATTGACCATGAAATGACACTTCTCCCAACTTAATGCAAGATTGGTCTCTTCACACCGACGCAAGACCTTCTCAAGGTTCCTCAAGCATAGGTCGAATGAATCCCCAAAAACCGAGAAGTCGTCCATGAACACTTCCATGATATCTTCCACGAAATCATCGAAAATGGCAAGCATACACCGTTGGAAGGTGGCGGGAGCATTGCACAACCCAAAGGGGATCCGTCGATAAGCAAAAGTACCGAAGGGGCATGTGAATGTGGTCTTCTCGATGTCCTCCGAGGCGATCGGGATTTGGAAGTACCCGGACATACCATCCAAGAAACAATAGTACTCGTGCCCGGAGAGACGCTCGAGCATTTGATCCATGAAAGGTAGAGGGAAGTGATCCTTCCTAGTGGCATCATTGAGTCGACGATAATCTATGCAAACACGCCACCCGGTGATCGTCCTTGTCGGGATAAGCTCATCCTTGTCATTAGCTACCACCGTGATCCCTCCTTTCTTGGGAACAACTTGCACGGGGCTAACCCAAGGGCTGTCCGAGATAGGAAAGATAATACCCGCATCCATAAGCTTAATAACTTCTTTCTTCACAACCTCCTTCATGTTAGGATTTAGCCTTCTTTGTGGTTGCACAACCGGCTTGAAATCTTCCTCCATAAGGATCCGATGTGAGCAAAATGTGGGACTTATACCTCGAATATCCGAGATGCTCCACGCAATAGCTCTCATGTACTTCTTGAGGAGCTCCACTAGACGGTCCTTTTGCTCGGGTAGAAGCTCAGAATTGATGATGACCGGTAGCTTAGAATCTGGCATGAGAAAAGCATACTCCAAATGTGCGGGAAGAGGCTTGAGCTCAAGAGTAGGTGGTTCTTCATAGGAGGTCTTTACCCTTTCCACCTTCGGGAGAGCAACAAAAACCGTTTCGCCCTCTAACTTGTCTCTCCCTTCATCAAGGTAATCCACTTGAGCTTTTAACTCCGGGGTGCCTAAATGTTCCTGCACATCCGTTCTAAGGCAAACATCCAAAGAATCTCGACACACGAAGTTAGAAATACTACACACACTAGCCGAAGCAATAGTATCACAAGAGTACTCTAAATCATCTTGTGCGTGAGCAAACTTCATGCCATCGGCTATGCAAAATGTGACACTCTCTTGTCCTACTCTCAATGTCAATTTTTCGTCATGCACATCAATCAAAGCACGAGAAGTAGCTAGGAATGGTCTACGAAATATCAATGAGACATCAACATCATCGGTATCAATGACCGCAAAATCAACTAGGAACACAAAAGGGCCTACTTTGACTAGCACATCATCAACAATTCCCCTAGGACTCTTGGTCGACTTGTTCGCAAGTTGAATGTACATACGAGTAGGATGAAGATTAGACAACCCTAGCTTCTCAAATATGCAATAAGGCATGACATTGATACTAGCACCTAGATCCGCAAGACCATTAGCAAGAGAAATATTACCAATAGCACAAGGGATAGTAAAGGTACCCGGATCCTTGAGCTTTTTGGGTGGACTTTTGAAGAGAACGGCGGAGCATTCCTCATTAAGGTGGACTAGAGATGTCTCCGGTAGCTTTCTCTTGTTGGTGTAGAGTTCCTTCATGAACTTAGCATATTGGGGCATCATAGTCATTGCTTCGGGAAACGGAAGAGAGAATTGCATTTGACTAATCCGCTCCACAAACTTCTTGAAAACCTTCTCAAGGCCATCCTTCTTCAATCGAGATGGGTATGGAGGCTTAGGCTTGTATGGAGATACAACCGGTGCGGGAGGAGAGACCGGTGGTGTACTCGATGTAGCCTTACTAGGTTCCTTTGCAACCTTAGTGTTCACATTACCCGTAGGAGGTTCGACTTCAACCTCAACTTCATCCGAAGGAGGATCATTAATATCATCATC
Source organism: Linum lewisii (assembly GCA_034768395.1). Lineage (NCBI taxonomy): Eukaryota > Viridiplantae > Streptophyta > Magnoliopsida > Malpighiales > Linaceae > Linum > Linum lewisii. The sequence goes on along the minus strand of CM068304.1, from coordinate 33,750,722 downwards.
ATCAACCATTAGATTAGGATCTTGTACCTTTGTAGAGTCAATTGGAGTAGAGGTTGTATCTTGCAAGGGTCTTCCACTTCTCAAGGTCACTACCTTGCAATGCTCCGGACCTTTGGGGTTGATCTCGGTATTGGAAGGTAAAGTGCCCGAGGGTCGCTCCGAGAGTGCCTTAGAAATATGTCCTAATTGGTTCTCCAAATTGGCAATTGAAGCTTGTTGATTCTTGATGAGTTGGATCATTGCCGCATTGGTGTCTTCTTGAGAGATCGAAGAACCACCCTCCTTATTTTGAGGAGGCTTGTTGAACCCGGGTGGTCCTTCACCTCTATGGTTGTACATTCCCGGCGGGGTAGGACCTTGGAAGCCTTGACTTGGATGTCCACTTTGATTCCATTGATTTCCCCCTTGGTGCCCTTGACCTTGGGGTCCTCCTTGAGTCCCTTGGCTACCTTGGTTTAGGTTACTTCCTTGAGTCCATTGGTTGCCTTGATAACCCCTATAACCTTGATAACCTCCTTGATTTCCTTGGTTGTAGCCTTGCTATAACCACTACCTTGACTCCCTTGGCCTTGGTAACCTTGGTTAGACTTGTTGTACCAAGGTCGGTTATAGTTACCTTGATAGTTACCTTGGGGGCTGAAATTACCATGGAAACCTTGACCTTGTGCGAAGCTTACCTCCTCAAGGTCGCCTTGGCCATGTTCAGGAGTGGTGGAAGGACAAGCACTAACATCGTGATCTTGACCCCCACAACCCTCACAACAAAATACCGAAGCAACCGGTGGATTACCCACATGAGATGATTGAACCTTGGAGGGATGCTTAGGCATGCTTAGGTTGCTTACTTGTGAAGCCATGGCGTCGATCTTAGACATAAGGAGAGCGATCATTGGATCATCTTCATCTCGATGTCCCGGTAACTTATGCTTCTTCCCATAGGTGGATGAATCCTTTGGTGCATCAACACTTACGGACCGAGAGTCATAGTGCGTGTCACTTCCATACTTAGACTTAGGAGGTTGTTGTCGAGACCAACTCCTTGTCTTGTTGGCCATCTCCGCGAAGAGTTCTAGAGCATCTTCGGGAGTGAGCAACCTTAAGTCACCTCCGGCGGCTTGGTTGATCATCCTTGTATTCTCAAAATCAAGGGACCTAGCAAAGATGTCCGCCAAGCTCCATTCGGCGAAGTTATGATGAGGACAAGACCGAAGAATGGCTTGGAACCTATTCCAAGTCTCATGGAAGAGCTCTCCCTTGTGTTGTATGAAGTGGTTGATGCGGTCTCGGATTGCATCCGTCATATAGGGGGGAAAGAATTCTTCAAGGAAAGCTTCGGCTAGGCCCTCCCATGTAGTGAATGTTCTACTAGGTTGGTTCTCCAACCAAGACTTGGCTCGACCTTTGAGTGAGAAGGGGAAGAGTCGGAGTCGTATGCAATTCGGGTGAACTTGATCATTCTTAACCGTGTCACAAATCTCCAAGAAGTCCTTGAGATGCCTAGATGGACATTCACCATCAATGCCATTGAACACCACTCCATTTTGAACCATTTGGATCATATTAGGCTTGAGCTCAAAGTTCCTAGCATTGACGGGTCTTCGAACAATGCTAGAGGCTGCCCCTTCAAGAGTAGGACGAGCATAATCCGCCAAGGTACGTCTTGCACCCCTTTGTGAGTGATCATCATCATTAGTGTGGTGTGAATGTACCGATTGGTCATCGTCATCCCCGTGTTGAGACATAGTGTGCTGTGAGATGCGATCAACTTCTTCTTCTTCTGTAGGAGGTGGGAAAGTGGTAGGTGACTCGAGCACTTGTTCTAGTCCTTGGATTCGTGCTTGAAGACGAGCTGAACGCCTCATGCACTAACCCAAAATCTCCTGCAAACAAGCACAACAAACACACCCGAGTAATACAACGATGCGGGATAATAAAGTAAACAAAGAGCAACAAGGAAGCAAAAAGTAAAGCGGAAGGAAGTGAATAGATCGGTCCACTACTAAGTGCTTTCAAAGGAATGAGAAAGTCCCCGGCAACGGCGCCAAAAACTTGATGTGTGGATTTCAACTCACAACATTCAAGGTCGTATTCCACGGGGTTCTCTCAATGGCCTCTACTCACATTCCTCGTAGACGGTCTATTCATCTGAAAGGAGTTTTGGTTTGAAATAGGAATTAAAAACTTAAAGGAAACTAAATAAAGAAAGAGAAATAAAGTGGTGCAAATCAAAGACAAAGGGTTCTCTTGGTAGGTAGTTTCATCATGCTCAAGATGTCTAATTGAACAAACAAGCTAATCAAGATCGAGTTTGCATTCGGATGACCATGCATTTCACTTCTATAGACTCAATGCACTCTCGTAGCACCAAATCCCTATCCTAATACCACTCAACTTAGGCTCTCGCTCTCAAGCTAAGTGAAAAAGGATGCATTCTAAGTGTTTGATGAAATGCCAAGACACAAGACCCTCTCTTAAGACTCTATGACCACAAGGCTAGGCACAACACTCTCATATCAATGCCCTAACACTAAGAGATTCACCAAAAAGCCTTTTCAAACTCAATTGAATGAAAATCCACATGCACACCAAGTGTTCGATAAAATGCCCAAGAGAGAAATCAAGTGAAAATGGTTGAAATAAGATGATCTAATCTCTTAGAACACACTCACTTCAATCCCTAGACCTACAATCTATGCAATCCAAGCACTCTCATGCGTAAAATCACAATGAATGGACCAAATTAAGCAAACATGGCATAAAATGGCATTAAGAACAAGTCTAGGAATCATCCTCATACAACCAAGATCAATCATGGCAAGTTCTATACAATCATCTCTCTATCATAGCATAACTAATCTACCCATCCAAGATGAACCCTAGAAACTCAGCCACACATGGCCAAGGGAGTAAAGAGAAAAGAAGGAAGAATGGTCACCAAGAACACCATGGATGAATCCTTGAGATGATCTTCACTTCTCCACTTGTAAGCACTTCTCCCAAGGTTTGTTGGCTTCAATCCTAGCACCGATGGCTTCAAATTGCTCCAAAAACGTGCTCTAGGGTTTGAGAGTTCGTGGGTATGTGTTTGGGGTTCAAAAGATATGATAAAATTGCTCAAAATGGCCAAAAACAAGAATATTTATAGTGCAGGGGACAGTGCACGGCGTGCACCCCTGCACGGCGTGCACCCTGCATGGCGTGCACCTCTGCACGGCGTGCACCCCTGCACTCTGCAGAAAGCTCGATCTTGTAATGCTCATATCTCCCTCGTCCGGCCTCCAAATGACCTCCCGTTTGCTCCTATGCGCTCCTTGTCATCCGTACTTTGATGCCATAACCTGAAAATGCACAGAGGAAACTCCGATAGACCACAAATTTGGCTCCAAAGTGGCAACCATACAACAAAATGACACTTTGCACGAAACTTCAATAAAAGCATATAAGTCATGTCATTTCACGAATACACACGGGCATTTCAAAGGTCATTCATAAGCTTAAAATGCACTAATTAAAGTCACATCAGTCGTAGTGTCAATTGCAAGTCGTTTGAGGTTTTTCCGATTTTTTTGGATTTAACTGTGATTTTCTGAAGATTGCCGGGATTACGAAAATATTTTCAATCGTAGAGTTCAAGATTTTTGGCGAAAATATACCCTGTTTTCGGCGAAAATTCCCTTTGAAATCCCACTGTGTTTCCAGATGATTTTTTGTTAATGTTTTCGGCGAAAATCCTTTTGAAACACCGGCAGTACTTTTTAACTAACATTTTTGGCGAAAACTTGCACATATTTTCGCCGAAAAGTTGTGTGAAAATCAACCAATTTTTCATTTTAAAATCCGGTGACCTCTTCCCTCTCTCCTCACTTCATTTTCGAAAAAATTTCAAAACCCTCCCCAGTTTTAATACAATCCCGTCGTCGCCGCCACCATTTCGCCGCCGCCACCCGTTGCCAACCGCCGCCGCCAGTCGTCGCCGCCGTCGCCGCCGCCACCGCACATCTCCTCTTCCATTTCCGATCAACCCGAGCCCTAGAACAGTCGAATCGGAGCTCTAGAGCTCCCGTTCAGCCAAACCCTAACATTTTTGGTTTTTCTCCGATTTCTCTTTCTCCGTTCGTTTTCAGCACCTATGGCTTCAAGGTAAGTTGTAGAACTTTTCATTATGAATCTTTTGACATATTGAATGCGGAATTTCGTTAGGGTTGACTTTTGGTTGACTTTTCGGTTTTACCTCGATTTGCATGCCGACTGATTTCGTGTGAACTAGGTTAGCTGAACTCATTGGACTGATCTAGCATGATTAGAGAGTATTGTACTGAATTTTTATATCGTTTGATCATGTGTTGCTTTGCATAAGACCTATTCGTTGTGGTGTTGACTTTTGAGAAATGTCAGTTTGACCATGAACTGTTTACGATCAGTTGGCTGCCTTATGTGCTCATTTACGTTCATATTTTTGTGCTTGCCATCTGAGATCATATTATGCCGTCATTTCCCGCTTTGTGATAATCTTGCCATGATTAGGGTTCAATGTTCGATTATGTTGACTTTTTGAATGCCGTTTTGACTTCTGAACTCTGATTGTGATAACTCCATTCTGGCTGTGTCCTAAGCGTGTATTTTAATTGTTTAGGAATACCAGTTAATCTGCTTTGCTTACCCCCACTCGGTTTTCCTAATTTCTTTGTGAAATTGAGTTTTTCGACTAAGTGTTGGGTAGGGTTTTAGTTTGACTAATCTGGTTTGTTTTCTTGCTTAGGAACGTAACTCATGAGCACAGGACCAAGCAGAGACTTGACACCGCCTCCAGCTCCCGAGCTCCCGCTCCCGTCACACCTGCCATCCATGGCCCTCCCCAGCTTTCCCTGGCCGTGTTGGGTACCACCACACCGTTGCTCGCCTGCCCCCGTACTACTTCGAGTGCTACCAGAAGCTCGAGAATATCCCTGGAGCCGCTGTTCGCCCCCTTTCCATGGAGTCGCTCTTCGATCATGATGAGGACTGGCACCGGAACATGCTCGATGCACTGACGCATGCTGGCTTGCTGGAGCTGACCACACTAACCGCCGACTTCCCAGAAGTCGCTCTACAGGAGTTTTGGGCGACGTTCGATCTAGACGAGCACAAGAGGAGGCAGGGCAAGAAGGTCGTCTCCTTCTATCTGGGCGGGGTGCACATGACACTCACCTATGATGAGTTTGCAGCTCATCTAGGCATTCCCCATGAGCACTACAATGGTCATTACCTCGGCTGGGAGAACGACGATGACGACGAAGAGGAGTACCATGCACTCTGGAGCCACATGACTGGAGTGCCCGACGATCGTCTCACGAAGCATAATTCAGTTAAGTTGATGAACCTAAGATCATTGTGCGGGTTCAAACAAATAACTAACAAAGCTAACAAGCTAGGGTAGATCGTATTCCACGGGTCTTCTAATGATTGACTACTCAAATAAGCTAGCAAATTACTCAGGTTTAAGCACTTCGTGCGTGGTGTGAGTTCCACGACTTCTAATTCTAAGAGATGCAGAAAATTTAAAAATTGAAACTAAGAACAGAATGGAAATTGGTTGATTAAAACAGAGATGACATACGAACTTAGACTTTGAATCCCCCTTCGTTCCCCAGAGCATTGGCAATCAACAGATCAGCGGATTTTGATTCTCATTCAATCAATTCTAAGACACCACCATAACTCCTTACCCTTAGGTTTAAGACCGGCGAACGTTCACTCTATCCGTTCTAGCTACCAAGATTAATTAGTCGCCTGGGTACGGTCGCCTCTCGCAATGACTTAACTTAACTGGTGGAATTACTAACGATTTATGAGTTACTCTTGCAGTGGATTAACCCTAACCAGTTCCTACGAAAGGCACGCTCCAATTATAAGGTTAATTGTTCAATTTGGTGTTTTAAAGTAAGGCGAGCGTTCGCTTCTATCCTTAGCTTAACTAGAATCTAATCTAGGTGATCAATCCAGACGAGAAACATGAACAATGAAGAACAAACCAAACATGAAAGAGAAACTGATTGAACTTCGAATCTAATCACCGCCGATCCGTGACCACTTTAATGCCCTGGGTCACTTAGGGTTCATCTAGTCTAAGCTCTAAGAGTTTAGCTACTCATGGTTATCACAAAAGAATCAAAGACAAAGAAAGAATTCATCATCTAGAGGAAGAACAGAAAAGAATATGAAAAACCTAATTAAGACGACTCTGGCAGACTTCGATCTTCGGTAAACTGCAATCCTAGCTCCGAGTCTTCGAGATGGAAGGGATGGCGTCACGATCTCTTTCCGGCTCTTCGGACTCTAAACTCTCTGCTCCAGAACTTGAGAGAATTCTGAAGTATGGTATTAGTTGGTAATTATGATTGTTGTGTCTAAGGTATATTGATTTTGGGCCGCAGGTTAAGTATTTATACTTAACCCTTATACCGCCGGATTTTGCTTGATATTTTCGCCGAAAATACTGGGGAATTTTCGCCGAAAATTTTAGTGTAAATGGATGGTCCGTCGGCTGCTTTTCTCCTGTGATTTTTGGTCCAATTGTTCTAGGCGAAAACTTAGGGTTTTCATCGAAAACTTCCTTTGATGAGCATCAGTCAATTTGTTCTTGCATTTTCGCCGAAAACACTAGGGTATTTTCGGCGAAAACTTCTTTGTAAAATGGGCAGACTTTGGTTCGACTCGGTTGACTCCTCGGATCGATTCGGCTGCAATTCCTCGAGGTTCCAACGCCTTAGACACGTCCTTGGCTACTTTATTTGACGGCAAAAACCTGTGCTAACACAAAAACACTAGAAAACCATCAAATAGACCCGAAACGGGCCAAAGTAACACAAATGGCACGAGATAGGGCAATTGATTGAATATTCGTTATTCTACCCTAAAAACCATGTCTTAAGCAAGGAAATGTCGCTTAAATGAGGCTGATAATCACGTCAAATCGAGTGTCATCATAAGTCTCTCTCTCACCCTCTCTATACATTCATTCACATGGTTTGGCGTCGTTCTCTTTTGTATGCTCCAGAGAAGGACCGCCACCACATCAGCCGAGAGGAGCTTCTTCTTCATCGCGCCATCCGGGAGAGCTACCCTCTTCATCCCGAATGGGTGCTTGCCCGACTACTCCTCAAGAAGACTCAGAGGTCAAAGCCACCTCGCTCACTCTTGTGAGGCAACTTTGTAGGCCGATCATCATCTCCTTAGGCCTCAGCCATGAATATGGCCCGAACATTCCACGCCGCAGAGTACGCACCGTTGGAGGTGATTTGGCGGTCGAGTACAACCTCGAGCTGGACCTCAGCCCCCAGGTGGTAGCAGATCCTCCTCCCAAGGACGAGGATGAGTCGGAGGAAGAAGATGATTCTGAAGAGTCTCAGCCTCAATACGAGCCAGAATTTCATGATCATTGATGACACTCGATTTGACGTGATTTTCATCCCCATTTAAGCAACATTTCATGCCCCTTTGATGCCATTCTGATGAATATTTGGTGAAAATGTGTTTATTATGTAATTCTAGGCTCCTAGTGCATACATTGTCCATTTATTGGCTATTTTTACCCTTTTTGTGAGCTTTTATGTTGACCCTCCAGGTTACCACATTATAGAGGACTCTCTCACGAGTCCAACGCTTCAAACGGGGACCAAATCATAGTTCAAACGGAGTGGGAGTCATCGAAACAAGTTGGAGCTGGTTTTTATCTAACATTTTCGGCGAAAATCTGGTGATGTTTTCGGCGAAAATTCCTTTGAAAATCCGGGCAGAAACCCTAATTTTCAGCCTTTTCCAACTTGTAAAGGGTTTCTGGGTTATATATAGACTTTTTGAAGCCAGATTAGATACACACGAATTTTGGCTGATTAGCCACGACCTTAGGGTCGATAGATAGAGTTTAGAGAGTTCAAAGATCCGTGGAGAGATCGTGACGCCATCCTTCCACCTCGGAGAGCTCGGAACTTAAAGTTGAAGATCCAGGAGATCGAAGCATCGCCGGAGTCGTCAGAATTAGGTTTTTCAGTTCTTATCTGTTCTTCCTCTGTATGATGATTTCCTTTGTTGCCTTTGATTCTCTGTTATCGTTATGAGTAGCTAAACTTGTGGAGCTTAGATTAGATGAACCCTAAGTGATCCAGGGCATTAAAGCGGTCACGGATCGGCGGTGATTAGATTCAAAGTTTAATCAGTTTCTCTTTCATGTTTGAGTTGTTCTTCATCGTTCATGTTTCTTCTATGGTTGATCGCCTAGATTAAGTTTATGCAAGCTAGGGTTAGTCGCCAGATAGCTTCCCTGCTTTGGCGCATAAATTTGTCTTCCTTGATCGCCTAGTTTAGATTCTTGTTAAGTTGAGGATAGAAGCGAACACTCGCCTCTCTTTAAAACATCAATTCAAGCAATTAACCTTATAATTGGAGTGTGCCTTTCGTAGGAACTGGTTAGGGTTAATCCACTGCAAGAGTAACTCATAAATCGTTAGTAATTCCACCAGTTAAGTTAAGTCGTTGCGAGAGGCGACCGTACCCGGGCGACTAATTAATCTTGGTAGCTAGAATGGATAGAGCGAACGTTCGCCTATCTTAAACCTAAGGGTCAGGAGTTATGGTGGTGTATAGAAACCGATTGAATGAGAATTGAAAACCGCTGTGATGAGATCCAACAATGCTGCCCTGATGCCAACCGGTACTCCTACACCCCACCAGGGTCACCAGGCAGAGATAAGGCCCTAGGACCTCACACAAGGCATAAAGAGCCTCGGATAGGCCATATTCAAGCCCTAAAGCCAAGGCCATGCTGCTGGCCAAGGATCTAAACCCTAGCAAGGAAGAACAACCTCAACCTGCTCCTAGCCTGACCTCCAGGAGCCCTGAAGAAGAAGTAGGCCCTTTGAGTGACCCTCTGGAAGCATTTCTGGAGTATAGGAGGAAGAGAGCCCGAGAATACCTGGCCTGGAGAGGAGAGCTTCCAAGGAATGACCCTGAGCCGAACCATGAGAAGAATTGGAGTCCAAGGCCCCGAGATGTGACACTTAGACCGACTCAACCCCGGAGAGCTACACCAGGAGATACTCGGAGGCCTACCTGAAGCTTAAAGAAGAGGGCCCGAGCAGAAAGGAAGAAGGTCCAAGGAGAGAACAATCCCAAGCCCTAAACCGGCAGCCGGGCAGATCAAATGAGTTCTATGGAGCCGATCACGAAGAACATGACTTATGGACAAGGACCTCGCTACTGAAGTAGCCCGGAGCACGAAGCCCGCAACCGCCGCCCGAAGCAAGCTTGGCGCCCGGCCGGTCGGCCCACGACCGCCACCATGGCCCAATTGGCCCGAGCAGCCCAACCGTGGCCGAATTAGGGTTTCTGACATAATTTAGGTCTTTTATTCTGCTTTAAAGACTACAACTATTATTTTATGTTTTATTCCTTTTTAGTAGGCTTATTTAGGGGTTTTAGGATTCTTTTGAAGTAGGACTCTTTATTTTATTATTATTTAGGAAGTAGTGTTTAGGGAGGAGAGCTTGTTCCCTCACCTATATAAGGAGGCCGCCGGCCACCCATTGTAAACACAACTTTTATGAAATAAACCCCCTTTGAAAGAACTCTGTTCTGAAACCCTTATTGTATCTGCATGACGCGATACTGAAGGATCGACTTATCATCAAGAGCATCCATCTCTTGACATGGCGTCTTCGACTGGACACTTCTGGTTCCCGGCTGTTATATAGCCGATGGGTCAAAGTACTATTCCGCCCGATTCCTGAAGGTTTCTACCTCGTTGCACGTTCCAACTTGCGGTGGTTAGGGTCGTCTGCCCACGGTTGCAGCGGTTCACATCACGCTGGTCTTGTGATTGCGGTTGCCTTGGTGATCTAAGGGGGATTCGAAGTCTAAGCTCGTCTATCATCCTGTTAGTCAACCTTTTTACCTTTTTTGTCTTTTATTTTTCCTTTGTTTATTAGATTAGAAGTCGTGGAACTCACACCACGCACAACTTGTTTAAATCGAGTAATTTGCCAACATATTTGAGTAGACAAGAAGAAGCGACCTCGAGTAGAATACGATCTAGTCTACCTTGGTAGATTAGTTATTTGAAGCACGCCAAAAGCGTAGCATCAAATTGGCGCCGTTGCCGGGGACTCTTCTAATTGTTTGAAAGAAGAGTTGGCAAATTATTCTTCTACCTTTCCGCCTTACGATTTAATTTTCCTCCATATTTCCATGATTTACCTGATAGTGCTTTTAAGTTTTGATTATGCAGGATTACAGGTGGGATGACCAGTACCAAGAGTGGCGCGTCAATGGAGCACCGAATATTTAGGATGCTATGATTAGGCATGATCTTGCTTGATTTTCTGTGATTCTATGGTTCAAATTTGAAATTCATCTAGCATAGAATTGCTCAATTCTTGACTTGTGATGTTAAATTGACTTCAATTTTGAACAATGACGTCTAGACTGTTCCACTTAGAACATGTAACCAACGTGTCAGAACTGATATTAAATGAGTCTAGGTCAGAACAAATCATAAATCACTCTTGTAGTTGAAATTTGAATCAATTAAACTATTTTGCTTGTTAATAACAAAGCTCGATAACACCATTCTAAGATGATAAATGCTAGCTTCTTCCATGTTTTTCACTCCATATTTGTTCACCTGTGATTGTGGCTTGAGATTAAACAGAAATCCAATTCGAGATCTTGTGTAAAAAGTTATAACTAGCTAGGATCAAGTGGCTAAATGGTTAAATCAAATAAATAAGTTGTGCAAATCAATGCTAAGTTCTTTAAAGTGCTGAAAATAAAGCTAGGCAAGCACGACACCTAAGTGAAGTGTTCGGGTTGAGCACTAGCATAGGCACAAATACTGTGAGCTAGGCAGGTCCAACACCTAAGTGAAGTGTTTGGTATCGAGCACTAGTATGCAGTAAATAAATTAAATGGAAGAAGTCGAAAATTGAAATAAATTATTGTTTAAATTAGTCCTAGCTAGAACATGTAACGTATAGATCTAGAAACGGATGAAGTCGAGTCGATAGCCACGTCACTTTTCCTACCTCCGCGTCCACATCATGGCTAGAGCTTAAAGTCTTTTTGATTAGAATTGGTGTTATCGTAGTCGGTTAATCATGATTAATTGTTTTCCCAAGAAACTTGCTTTGTTAAAACTACTACTTGAAGTGTGCAGAGATTAGTAAGATTAAAAATTTGTTTGGTTGATGTTCTTGCATGTGTAGGTCACTTTATCTACGTGGAACAGTCTAAACCAAATTGTTAGAATTGAATCTCAGTTTAATCTCGTGTCATTTGTGAATTTGAGTATGTTCTAGTTCAGTTTGCTTAAGGACAAGCAAAAGCTTAAGTGTGGGGTATTGATGACACTCGATTTGACGTGATTTTCATCCCCATTTAAGCAACATTTCATGCCCCTTTGATGCCATTCTGATGAATATTTGGTGAAAATGTGTTTATTATGTAATTCTAGGCTCCTAGTGCATACATTGTCCATTTATTGGCTATTTTTACCCTTATTTTGAGCTTTTATGTTGAGCCTCCAGGTTACCACATTATAGAGGACTCTCTCACGAGTCCAGCGCTTCAAACGGGGACCAAATCGGAGTTCAAACGGAGCGGGAATCATCGAAACAAGTTGGAGCTGGTTTTTAACTAAAATTTTTGGCGAAAATCTGGTGATGTTTTCGACGAAAATTCCTTTGAAAATCCGGGCAGAAACCCTAATTTTCAGCCTTTTCCAACTTGTAAAAGGGTTTCTGGGGTTATATATAGACTTTTTGAAGCCAGATTAGATACACACAAATTTTGGCTGATTAGCCACGACCTTAGGGTCGATAGATAGAGTTTAGAGAGTTCAAAGATCCGTGGAGGGATCGTGACGCCATCCTTCCACCTCGGAGAGCTCGGAACTTAAAGTTGAAGATCCAGGAAATCGAAGCTTCGGCGGAGTCGTCAGAATTAGGTTTTTCAGTTCTTATCTGTTCTTCCTCTGTATGATGATTTCCTTTGTTGCCTTTGATTCTTCTGTTATCGTTATGAGTAGCTAAACTTGTAGAGCTTAGATTAGATGAACCCTAAGTGATCTAGGGCTTTAAAGCGGTCACAGATCGGCGGTGATTAGATTCAAAGTTCAATCAGTTTCTCTTTCATGTTTGATTTGTTCTTCATCGTTCATGTTTCTTCTCTGGTTGATCGCCTAGATTAAGTTTATGCAAGCTAGGGTTAGTCGCCAGATAGCTTCCCTGCTTTGGCGCATAAATTTGTCTTCCTTGATCGCCTAGTTTAGATTCTTGTTAAGCTGAGGATAGAAGCGAACGCTCGCCTCTCTTTAAAACATCAATTCAAGCAATTAACCTTATAATTGGAGTGTGCCTTTCGTAGGAACTGGTTAGGGTTAATCCACTGCAAGAGTAACTCATAAATCGTTAGTAATTCCACCAGTTAAGTTAAGTCATTGCGAGAGGCGACCGTACCCGGGCGACTAATTAATCTTGGTAGCTAGAACGAATAGAGCAAACGTTCGCCGGTCTTAAACCTAAGGGTCAGGAGTTATGGTGGTGTATAGAAACCGATTGAATGAGAATTGAAAACCGCTGGTCTTGTGATTGCCGTGATTAGAAGTCCTGGAACTCACACCACACACAACTTGTTTAAATCGAGTAATTTGCCAACATATTTGAGTAGACAAGAAGAAGAGACCTCGAGTAGAATACAATCTAGGTAGATTAGTTATTTGAAGCACGCCAAAAGCGTAGCATCAATCATACACCCTCGCCACACCATCAGGCAGGGTATGCACACCAGTCGCCGCCGCTCATTCCAGATCCATATCAGGCGCCTCACCCGCAGCACCACCCGCACCCCGCGGATATTAGAGAGCTGGTGGACCGCCCGGTCGTTGTTCGGACGGGTTCAGCCAAATAAAAACTACTAATGCTAAGAAAAAGCGTATAGCAGATCGTATTCCAAGGGCTTTCTATGATTGGTTACTTCAGAACTAGCAAAATACTCGAAGGAAAACACGTTGTGCGTGGTGTGAGTTCAACGACTTCTATTTCTAAGAAATGCAGAAAAATTAAAACAAATTAAACTAAAGCAGATTGGGAATTAGGGTTTGAAAACAAGGATGACAGACGAACTTAGAGTTTGAATCCCCCTTTGTTCCTTAAAGCATTGGCAATCAACAGATCAGCGGATTTCGATTCTCATTCAATCAATTACTAAGACACCACCATAACTCCTTACCCTTAGGTTTAAGACCGGCGAACGTTCGCTCTATCCGTTCTAACTACCAAGATTAACTAGCCGCCCGGGTACGGTCGCCTCTCGCAATGACTTAATTAATTGGTGTAATTACTAATGATTAATGAATTACTCTTGTAGCGAATTAACCCTAACCGGTTCCTACGAAAGGCACACTCCAATTATAAGGTTAATTGTTTAATTCGATGTTCTAAAGTAAGGCGAGCGTTTGCTTCTATCCTTAGCTTAACCAGAATCTAATCTAGGTGATCAATCCAGACAAGAAACACGAGCAAAGAAGAACGAATCAAACATGAAAAAGAACTGATTGAATTTCGAATCTAATCACCGCCGATCCGTGACCGCTTTAAAGCCCTGGGTCACTTAGGGTTCATCTAGTCTAAGCTCTAACGAGATTAGCTACTCATGATTATTACAGTTGAAACAAAGATAAAGAGAGAGTTCATCATTCAAAGGAAGAACAGAAAGAATCTGAAAAACCTAATTTAGACGACTCTGACAGACTTCGATCTTCGGTAGATAACACTTCTAGCTCCGATTCTCCGAGATGGAAGGGATGGCGTCACGATCTCTATCCGCTCTTCGAACTCCAACTCTTCGCTCCAGAACTTGAGAGGATTCTGATTCGAAAAAGTTGTGTTTTGCGAATTATGATTGTATACTCTGATTCCCCTTTTTTGGGCCGCCGGGTTAAGTATTTATACTTAACCCTAATCAGCCGGATTCCTCTTATTATTTTTGCCGAAATTCTTAAGGAATTTTCGGCGAAAATTCCTTTGTGAATGGGAGTGCTTTCTCTGCCTTGTATTTTTGGTCCGAAGAGCACAATGTTTTTGCCGAAGTCATTCTTCACTTGGCACCCGTTGATTTGCACTATCGTTTTCGCCGAAGGTGCAAGTGTGAATGGGCAGATTTTTGGTTTGACTTGATTGGCTCTTTGGATCGATTCCAGTTTGATTCCTCGAGGTTCCAATGCCTTAGACACGTCCATGGCTACTCTATTCGACGGCAAAAACCTGTGCTAACATAAAAACACTAGAAAACCATCAAATAGACCCGAAACGGGCCAAGGTAACACAAATGGCACGAGATAGGGCAATCGATTGAATATTCGTTATTCTACCCTAAAAACCATGTCTTAAGCAAGGAAATGTCGCTTAAATGAGGCTGATAATCACGTCAAATCGAGTGTCATCAATGAGCGACTGCAGGAGTGGTGCATCACCGACAACGCCACTCAAGAGGCGAGATGGACTATTATGTGGCAACATATGCACCGCTCCAACGAGCGGTATGAGGCACAGCTGGCGTGGCGACGTTAGCTCGGTGACTTCCTCCACTTTCCACCTCCCGACGCGCCTGACGAGCAGTGATCGGGTTGTATCCTCTTTCTTGTCCTTTCTTTTTATTTATTCTTTTCGGATTTTGATCCAACTTTTTTCTGTGTGGATCCGGGACACTTGTCCCGGCTTCCTTTTTATGTTTCATTTGTTTTTGTTTTGTAGGCAGTAGGGAGATTCCCTTTGCTTCGCTTTGATAGATTCCCTCCGCTCCGAGGATCCGTGCTCATCCCCTACGCCAACCATCTCGGTCCAGGTTCTTCTACTTCACTCTGAACTCTAGATTTAGTCCTGTGAGGACACAATACGATTTAAGTGTGGGGTAGGATGCTAGAGAACCTTGCATGAACTTGATTGCCCTTGATTGTGTTTTTGTGTGCCTCGTGATTCCTGTCCAATTTCTCTAGCATTAGAATGGCTCAGTTCTTGAGCTTTGATGTTAAGTTGCTGTTCAAACTTTCATAATGATGCTTAGACTGCTTAACCTAGAACTTGAGAACCAACATGTCTACTTTGATGCTAAATTGCCTGGTCAGAACAGAATTTTTAATAATCACACTTGTAGTTTGTAGCCTTGATTGCATGAAAATGACCGAATCCGACTAGCAAACCAAATGTGAGCTTTTGATCCATTGCACCTAACTTTCAATTTCAATTCTTTTGAGTGATTTTCTGTTTGCTTGAATGAGTTAGAATTTTCATGAGACCTACTCGAGACCACACGATGACACGAGTTCTAGAATGATAGGGGCACCTAGATTCAACTACTAAGCCAGATAGCCTACCAAACGGTAAAATCCATTAGGTTTAAACCCTTGAGCTTGGCCTGTTCTTTCGGTTCGATAATACATTAAAACCATTTCCCATTCTTTCATTCCTCGTTGATCCCCTGTGGTTGTAGTTCTAGATTGACCTACCGGAAGTCGGTTTGTGGTAACCTGCCTATAGCCATTAAACAGGTGGTCTTAGCTATTATGTCCAGATGTGTAAACCCCTCTAGCAACTAAAAGAAAGAATCGGCACAAAAGAAAAAAATAGAAAAAGAAGAAAAGAAGCAAGTTTCGAAAAAAAAAGAGAAAGAAGAAAAATCAGAAAAGCCAAAAGTTTTAAGTTCAATAAACGTTCTTCTCTCTACATATGGAAGAACGAAGTTAAAAGAAAAGTCAGAAAAGAAAAAAAAATGTGTTAAAAGAAAATAAGTGCTAGGTTGCTTGAGGGTATCTTAGGACGAGCATTCACTATTCCACCCGTGTCTGGTTAGATGGTAGGAAGCCACAGATTAGATTCGAGGGAAGTTAGTCGAAAGCTACACCGCACCAAAGCCATCATCATACTTTCCCATCATCCATCTCATCATAAACCCTTGTAGTGTAGAATTCGTTACAGTCCTAGCAGGGAAGTCCTTCTTGACTGGTTACTCGTGTTGTCACAGTGGTGGAGATGTGGTCGAAATGCAAACTTATGACATAATTCAGTAACAGAGAATGATTGAGAGCAGAAACACGTCCTTAAACACAAAGAGTGAGAGCTCCCAATTTACTAAATATTTCCTGTGTGAGGAGTCTGGTCGGTCAGGTCAAATTCGTGCATAATTGGTTACGATTACTTGTCGTGTGCAGTTTATTCGTGAGACCAGGTTGTTTGGTTGATCTGTATGCATGTTAGGTTTCTTGTTCTAGGATCTATCTGTCTAATAATTCATTGTGTTTGATTGAGCTCCAATTTAATCGATCTTATCATTTGTGAACATGAGCGTTTCTATTCAGCTTGCTTGAGGACAAGCAAAAGCTTAAGTGTGGGGTATTTTGATGACACTCGATTTGACGTGATTATCAACCTGATTTAAGCGACATTTCCTTGCTTATGACATGGTTTTTAGGGTAGAATAACGAATATTCAATCAATTGCCCTATCTCGTGCCATTTGTGTTACCTTGGCCCGTTTCGGGTCTATTTGATGGTTTTCTAGTGTTTTTATGCTAGCACAGGTTTTTGCCGTCAAATAAGTAGCCAAGGACGTGTCTAAGGCGTTGGAACCTCGAGGAATCGCACCGGAATCGATCCAAGGAGCCAACCAAATCAAACCAGATCCTGCCCCATTTTACAAAGGAATTTTCGGCGAAAACACCTAGGGTTTTCGGCGAAAATGCATGAACAAATCCACTAACCAAAGAAGTTTTCGGTGAAAATATGAAGTTCTCGCCTAAAACCATCAGTCCGAAAAACACAGGAGAATTCAGCCGGCGGACAACCCACTTTGTAAAGGAGTTTTCGGCGAAAATTCTTTCATATTTTTGGCGAAAATCTCAGTTAAAATCCGGCGGTATTAGGGTTAAGTATAAATACTAACCGGCGGCCCAAATCAAAATATACTTTTCATAATCATAATTTCCAACTAATACCAAATACTTCAAGGATTCTCAAGAGTTCTGAAGGAGAGTTTAGAGTTCGAAGAGCCAGAAAGAGATCGTGACACCATCCCTTCCATCTCGAGACTCGGAGCTAGGATTGCAGTCTATCGGAAGATCGAAGTTCTGCCGGAGTCGTCTTAATTTGGTTTTTCAGATACTTTTCTGTTCTTCCTTTGTATGATGAACTCTATCATTGTCTTTGATTCTTTTGTGATGAACATGAGTAGCTAAACTCTTAGAGCTTAGACTAGATGAACCCTAAGATACCTAGGGCTTTAAAGCAGTCACGGATCGGTGGTGATTAGATTCGAAGTTCAATCAGTTTCTCTTTCATGTTTGGTTTGTTCTTCGTTGTTTATGTTTCTTGTCTGGATTGATCACCTAGATTAGATTCTTGTTAAGCTAAGGATAGAAGCGAACGCTCGCCTTACTTTAAAACATCAAATTGAACAATTAACCTTATAATTGGAGTGTGCCTTTCGTAGGAACCGGTTAGGGTTAATCCACTGCAAGAGTGATAGCTGCAGTTTTAGCGGTATCAAATACTACCAAGCTGTGAAGCTAAGGGTAGATCGTATTCCACAGGGTTTCTTCTAATTGACTACTCAAAGAAGCTGACAATTTATTTAGGTTTAAGCACTTAGTGCGTGGTGTGAGTTCCATGACTTCTAATCTAATGAACAAAGGAAAAATAAAAGACAGAAAAGTAAAAGGTTGACTAACGAGAAGATAGACGAACTTAGATTTTGAATCCCCCTTAGATCACTAGAGCAACGGCAATCACAAGATCAGCGGTTTTCAATTCTAATTCAATCGGTTTCTATACACCATCATAACTCCTTACCCTTAGGTTTAAGACCGGCGAACGTTCGCTCTATCCGTTCTAACTACCAAGATTAACTAGCCGCCTGGGTACGGTCGCCTCTCGCAACGACTTAATTAACTGGTGAAATTACTAATGATTAATGAGTTACTCTTGCAGTGGATTAACCCTAACCGGTTCCTACGAAAGGCACGCTCCAATTATAAGGTTAATTGTTCAATTCGATGTTCTAAAGTAAGGCGAGCGTTCGCTTCTATCCTTAGCTTGACAAGAATCTAATCTAGGTGATCAATCCAGACAAGAAACATAAACAATGAAGAACAAATCAAACATGAAAGAGAAACAGATTGAACTTCGAATCTAATCACCGCCGATCCGTGACCGCTTTAAAGCCCTGGGTCACTTAGGGTTCATCTAATCTAAGCTCTACAAGTTCAGTTACTCATATCGAAACAAGAGAATCAAAGGCAACAATGAAGATCATCATACAGAGGAAGAACAGATAAGAACTGAAAAACCTAATTCTGACGACTCCCGCGAAGCTTCAGTCTCCTGGATCTTCAACTTTAAGCTCCGAGTTCTCCGATGTGGAAGGATGGCGTCACGATCTCTCCACGGATCTTCGAACTCTCTAAACTCTATCTATCGACCCTAGAGTCGGCTGACTCTCAAAAGTCTGATTCGTGAAAATATGAATAATGATTGATCCCCCCTTTGGGCCGCCGGTTTAAGTATTTATACTTAAACCCTAAGTCGCAGGATTTGTTCTATTATTTTCACCGAAAATAAGGGATTATTTTCGCCAAAAATTCCTTTGTAAATTGCTGCTTCCGTCGGCTGATTTCTTCATAACTTTTCGGCGAAAACATTATAGTATTTTCACCAAAAAACTTCAGTGCAATTCAGCTCATTCCGTCTGTGGGTTTTCTGAAGGTATTTTCGCCGAAAACTATGTAATATTTTCGGCGAAAATATTGTGCTGGGCAGTTGGATCTTCGGTTCTGAATCCGGTTTGATTTCTGGTTCGATTCTGGTTCACTCCATGAGGTCTTGAATACGTCCGTGGCTACGTATTTGACGGCAGAAACCTGTGCTTTCACAAAAACACTAGAAAACCATCAAATAGACCCAAAAAGGGCCAAAGTAACCAAATCGGTAGAAATAGGGTAGTTGAGTGAATATTCGCTATTTTACCCCTAAAACCACATTTCAAGCAAGGAAATGTCGCTTAAATGAGGTGATAATTACGTCAAATCAAGTGTTATCAATACCCCACACTTAAGCTTTTGCTTGTCCTCAAGCAAACTGAACTAAAAACACACTCAAATTCACAAATGACACGAGATTAAACCGAGATTCAATTCCAACAATTTGGTTTAGACTGTTCCACGTAGAAAGAGTGACCTACACATGCAAGAACATCAACCAAACAAGTTTTCGATCTCATTAATTTCTGCACACTTCAAGTAGTAGTTTTAACAAGTCGTCTCTTGGCAAAACAATTAATCATAATTAACGACTACGATAACACCAATTCTAATGAGAAAAGACTTTAAGCTCTAGCCATGATGTGGACGCGGAGGAAAGGAAAAGTGACGTGGCTATCGGCTCGACTTAATCCGTTTCTAGATCTGTACGTTACATGTTTAGCTAGGACGATTTAAACAACGATTCATTTCAAGTTTCGACTTCTTCCATTTAACTTATTTACTGCATACTGTGCTCGATACCAAACACTTCACTTAGGTGTTGGACCTGCCCAGCTCACAGTATTTGTGCCTTTGCTAGTGCTCAACCCGAACACTTCACTTAGGTGTAGGCTTGCCTAGCTTTATTTTCAGCACTTTAAGAACTTAACATTGATTCGATTAATCAATTACTTGATTTAACCATTTTAGCCACTTAATCTAGCTAGTTATAACTTTTTACACAAGATTTCGAATTGGATTTCCGTCTAATCTCAAGCACAATCACAGGTGAACAATATGGAGTGAAAAAACATGGGAGAAGCTAGCATTTATCATCTTAGAACGGTGTTATCGAGCTTAGTTATTAACAAGTCAATCAATTCAATTAATTCAAGTTTCAACTACCGAAGTGATTTGTGATCTGTTCTGACCTAGATCATTTAATATCAGTTTCGACACGTTGGTTACAGGTTCTAAGTGGAACAGTCTAGACGTCATTGTTTAAAATTGAAAGTCAATTTAACATCAAAAGTCAAGAATTGAGCAATTCTATGCTAGAGAATTTTCAAATTTGAACCACAGATCATAGATAGCAAGCAAGATCATGCATAATCCTAGACTCCTACCCCACACTTAAAGGGGTTCTGTGCCCTCACAGGATAAAGTAGAGTAGAGAGATACGAAGAACCTGGAAGGTGATGGTGGTGTAGCGGATGAGCAGGGAGTTCGGAGCGGAGCGGAGTAGCTACTCGAGTTCCTACAAAAATAAAACAACAAAAAGATCAAAAGGATCCCGGGACAAGTGTCCGGGATCCACACAGAATAAAAGTCGAACAAAGAAGGTTAAGGGGAATTTTGAAAATATTTGACTCTTTTTTTTTCAAATTCACGGCACGACACTCTAGAGCAATTAGATATCCAAGCTCAATTAGTTCAGAAAAAATCACACCAAAATAGCAGACACGCAAAATGAGGTAGACCGGTATTAAACTCGTCCAAATTCAACAATCAATATGTCAAAAGATTCGAAATTGAAAACCCAAAAAAACTAACCTTTTAGACACGACTCAAGAAAATGGACGAAAGCAACGAAGTTGGCCAAAAACGTGAAAAACTTATTTCGGGCATAACTGGAGCTACAGAGCTCCGATTTGGACGATCAAGTATGCGTTGGAATCGGGCCGAAAATATCTAACTGATTTCAAAACAACCAAGTTTTTGGCAAAAACTTTAGGATTTTCGCCGAAACATCTTCGGAAAACACACAAAAATAAAGGGACGCTCCTGTGACTTGTTTTCGGTCGAGAATTTTCAATTCTCGCCGAAAATTTATTTTAAAACCCTTTTTTTTTCAAAAACTAACGAAAAAAAAATTAAAACGAAAGAAAATTAAACTGACACTTTGGCTCCCCCAAACCTGACTCAAACGACGAAAAGACTGACTCAAAAATTCAAAAAACGGACTCCAGCTGTGGGTTGCCTCCCACAAAGCGCTCTTTTTAACGTCCTTGAGCCCGGGTGGTACCTGTTAGGGACCCCAACTTAGGAGTTCCTTGAAGTCAATCGTCTTCTTCAAGGACAGTGGTTGAGTGCCATGTAGCACTCCAGAAGGGTTGCTGCAGCCGGTAGTGCTCCAATAGATCGCGGTTCTGGTTGGATGACCAGTTCTTTTCGAATTCTCCAACCGGAGGAGGAAAGAGGGTAGTACAGCGCGGCATGGTCAATGAGCTCCATCTTCTCTACAGGTTGACTCGGCGAAAAGTGTAGGTGAGGGTATCTCCTCAATCTCTATGTGCTCCTCTTCGGCTTCAACTTCAAGATGGATTGGCTCTATGTCTTCATAACCGCCACCGCCAGGATTCTTCTAGCTCATGATAGTCATGGACGGGCTCATCTTCTTCTTTGAACATCTCCTGAGCGTATTCTTCAATTAATTGATTTGGTTGCTCGAGCTTGATGTCGTCGTGAGACGAGCTTGTAGCATTGAAGAGATATTATCCAAGGCAGATTGGGTTTTTCGACGAGCATTGGTGATGTTCATGAAGCATCTCTTGGTTATCTCTAGCGTCACTTTGATGCTCTTGTTGGTGTGTTCTTGGTAACCTTGTAGCATTGACGAGATTTTATCAAAGAGGGAGTCAAATCTCGCCGTTTGTTGTTGTTGTTGATGTAGCATCTCTTGGTAATCCTCAATATTCGGTGCTCCATTGATGCGCCCACTCTTGGTACTGGTCATCCCACCTGTAATCTTGCATAATTAAAACTCAAAAGCACTACCAGGTAAATCATGGAAATATGGAGGAAAATTAAATGGTAAGGCGGAAAGGTAGAAGAATAATTTGCCAACTCTTCTTTCAACAATTAGAAGAGTCCCCGGCAACGGCGCCAATTTGGATGAACGCCCGGTCGTTGGTCGGGATTCAACCAAATAAAAACTACTAATGCTAAGAAAAAGCGTATAGCAGATCGTATTCCGAGGGTCTCTATGATTGGTTACTTCAGAACTAGCAAAATACTCGAAGGAAAACACGTTGTGCGTGGTGTGAGTTCCACGGGCTTCTATTTCTAAGAAATGCAGAAAAATTAAAACAAATTAAACTAAAGCAGATTGGGAATTAGGGTTTGAAAACAAGGATGGGCAGACGAACTTAGACTTTGAATCCCCCTTCGTTCCCCAGAGCATTGACAATCAACAGATCAGCGGATTTCGATTCTCATTCAATCAATTACTAAGAAAACCACCATAACTCCTTACCCTTAGGTTAAGACCGGCGAACGTTCGCTCTAAACCGTTTCTAACTACCAAGGTTGACTAGCCACCCGGGGGACGGTCACCTTTCGCAACGACTTAATTAATTTTGGTGTGATTACTAGTGATTAATGAGTTACTCTTGCAGTGATTAACCCTAACCGGTTCCTACGAAAGGCACGCTCCAATTATAAGGTTAATGTTTAATTTGATGTTCTAAAGTAAGGCGAGTGTTCGCTTCTATCCTTAGCTTAACCAGAAACTAATCTAGGTGATCAATCCAGACAAGAAACATGAACAATGAAGAACGAATCAAAAAATGAAAAAGAACTGAATTGAATTTCGAATCTAATCACCGCGATCCGTGACCCCTTTTAAAGCCCTGGGTTTACTTTGGGTTATCTAGTTAAGCTCTAAAGGGTTTAGCTACTCATGATCATTTCAGAAGAAACAAAGACAAAGAAAGAGTTTTCATTCAGAGGAAGAACAGAAAAAGAATCTGAAAAAACCTAATTCAGACGGGCTCTGACAGACTCCGATCTTCGGTAATCTACACTGCTAGCTCGGTTCGTCGAGGTGGAAGGGATGGCGTCACGATCTCATCCCGGCTTTCAACTCCAATCTTCGCTCCAGAACTTTGGGGGATTCTGATTCGAAAAGTTGTGTTTTTGCGAATTATGATTTTGGTTTCG